>CM068369.1:408558375-408906378 GCA_034769895.1 Magicicada septendecula | reverse complement strand
ACAAACTTCGATAAACACATTTACAATTGATAAACAAACAGTGTCAACGGAAGTCTCTGTCACCGAATCTCTGTTTTGTAATTAATTTTATAGTACAGTGTTTTGTCATTAAACTCTAACTTTTGTCATTTAAATTAACTTTTGGGTTTTATTAATTACATTCAGTCTTAATTCAATGATTTTTAGCCTTAGTAATACATTAGCACTATGTTAGAAATTATTTTGTAATAAAAACCTTTGTTTTTGTAAAGACAAATAATGTTACCAATTTACGACCTATTATCCGAAATATCGATTATCCGAACGGGCCCTCGTCCCGAGAGGTTTGGATAGTCGATGCTCTACTGTAGTATAAAACTCCAGATTACTATTCAAAACAATTACGATTCAGGTCTTACATTTTGCGACCACAAGCATCCCATGTGCTTCTTTACTTTGCTTATCACAATTCTAACTCTAACAACGAAATGAACTCTGTTAATATTATTCCCTGCCGGGTTATTAGGCTATGATCTATTACGGTTTACAACAGACTTTCGGCCCCACCATTGGAGGCCATCTTCAGTGTCTCGAACGATTGAGTAACTGGCAAGATGTACGCCAACTCCCACAGTACTGTGATACAGACGATGGCCTCCAATGGTGGGGCCGAAATGTCTGTTGTAAACAGTAACAGACCACGGCCTAATAGCCTGACAGATAATAATATTAACAGAGTTGATGCCGGCCGTGAAAACATTAGAAATTTAACAGACTGTCTTGGACTTGTAGATTCTTTATGAAATCGACTTTTCAGGAATTGTATTTATTATTCTCTTTCTCTGTAAAGATAAGACACAGATTAAGACATTACAAGGTCATATAGGCCTACAATATCGGCAAATGTCGCTAACACAGTCCATTTTTTACAAAACAATATTTAAACTACCCGGTAAGCAGATCAAATTACGCCCCTGTAATCGTCTATTTTTACTCCGAATAGCAAATCTGTAGACGACGACGTCAACAAGAGAAACAATTTCCTCTTGCTATTTTAAAACCTGCACATACGTAAGCAAACGTTATTGACAAGACGTATACTTTTGTTATATGTTGCTAGGTGATGAAACTACTTTAAACAAGAAATACGTATACAGTTTGTACGCGTTGCTAGGCAACACAAATCAAGACGGGATGGAATAAAATTACCGCAACCCTACTGATATCCCACTGCTTAAAAAAACTACTAACGATAACAATAAGCACAATTTTTTACTGCAAAAAATTTTGTTTATTACTAAATCACGTTAAATTCTTAACAGTAGACGGCGATAAGGTACTACAGTAGGTCGGCACCAGCCACACAATACGTTACAGAACTTCATCACCACTGAAGTAAACTATAAAGAATGTTTATAGACTCTAAGCGCGCACGTAAACAAAGCACTTTATTAAAGTCTAAAAAAAATTAAATTTTATGATACTTCGTGCAACCAATTTTATCTTCCCTGGGTAGATATTATTATAACAGTAATAATATTGTAATTTCCTAGGCAGACAGTATTATAATATAAAAGCTTATAACAGTGGGTTACAGAATGTAGGCCTATTCTTCTACACTTGATAAAACAAACAAGAAAATTAACCTCAAACACCAGCACAATCACACAAAACCACTACATGTTATAGAAAGGATTTCAGAAACGTTTATTGGCACATTTATAACATTTTACTGAGATGTTACTCACGCAGCGCTTGAAGTCGAAATTACATTAAAACGGACACATCCACTCAAAAAATAAAAAAAACATTTACTCTCCGGTTCAATTTTCAAATTAAAGTCAAGATACTGTCCTGAAAACATTCCCCATTAAATCGATTGTATATTAATTTACACCGCTTACATTTCAATCAGTTCATTTGTTAATATTGTTACAATTACGGAAGGCTCTCGAACAGTCGAGACTGTCGTTCTACACGTTTCTCGGCTAGCCGAGCAGGTGCGTGTCTCTGTCAAGGCCGTGTACTTAAGTACCGTCTAGACCTTTCGAGTGCTTGTTAACTACTCAAATTTTGCTAGCATGACAAATTATACTGGAACATCTGCAGGCTATATATAAGCAACAGCGGCAGCTTAGAAGTTAGAGATGTGCGAATTATTCAGTGTTATAATTAGTGTGGAACTCTAGTAGTCGACATTATTATTGCGGGTGAACAAATTTAACTATAATTACTATATGAGGGTATCTTGTTGATTTCAAATTATTATTAGTGACTAACTAAAGGTGGTCATTCTTGACTTCATTGGTGTCTGTATTTTGTTTCCATCGTACCATACGACGATCAGTGAGACGGTCGTAACAATATGCTTAACAGTTGCTATGTTAATGAATAACGCAATACAGTTACAAGACTCTTTACAACGACTCAGTCTCCTATTCGTAGCAATCGTCCTACACGAATTGTAAGTCCCTTCACCCCCCTTACCATACAGCCAGCTCTAAAAGATAAAACAAGTGTAATGTAGTAAGGCCATTATTGAAAGAATGCAAAACACAAGCCTACGGTACCTTGTACTATTGTTAAGAAAATCCTTTTTACGAACTATCTCCACTGATTACACAAAATGTTTCAAAAAAGTTAGTAAGTACACAGGGTATTGTCAGTTAAAAAATAACTGTCCCTTAACAAAATAACTGTTAATCCTAACTCACCTATCACCCTCTGTGAACAGTCAAACAGGAGTCCGGCAGTCAACACCCATGTTTTAAGAAATTCATTGTAAAACACACTACAGTAGTTTCATAAACATAAGGCACTGTGTCAGTGTATCCGTAACAAACGTTTACGAAGAAGTGTTCCAGTTTATTTAGAAAACATATGTTAGTGGACCAAACAGTCTGTGTTATGAAAGGCAGTTGTGTACACAATATTGGTGGTCGACATCTTATAAACTAGGGGAACATCTACGAAACGCGCAGAGCAACCGTACCTAATTTTTTACTGACAGATGGTAAAGTGTTCAATAGGTATGGCAAATGAAGAATTATGAAAGGTTGTTTGCGGGAGTGCTTATCAATTCTTAGGTCTACATGTGAATACGAAGAATTTTTTCAAGCGAGGAAGTATTTACCCCAAAACGAGAAGATTTATAGTTACTCCCCAAAACTGGGCAGTAGGGTATCGTAAAGACCAATAGTAAGAGACGATAGTAAATTATAGGGATGTGGGAGAAATGTGTATCCAATTAAGAAGAATGTTGTATATAGAAAATAAACGGTAGTAGGAATAGGGATAGACCGACTGGGGGATGGCAAACAAAGTTAGAGCTATTTAACAGAAGGGAGTGAAGACATTCGCCACTTATACCATCACTATTATAAAGTCGTAATCTAACTAAGATGTCAAAGTTTATACTGAAACAGTCACAGTCACAGACATCTGAGAGGTTTAGCCTACACTTATACAGTCACACTTAAGAGACACAGTTTTTACAGTTCAGAAGTCAAGTTTTACCTAAAGTCCACGCAGTTTCACTCAAAAAAGATCACACAGTGTATTACTTCACGGATCCGTGTTACTTCACGGATTGCTCGCTAAATTATTATTTGTTGATACAGTGAGTGAACAGTAGAAAATTGAAGTAAATTGTACAAAAGAGATTTCTTCAATCATCGCCAAATTACATAATTCACAAGAAGCAGGACCAAAGAGGAGGAGGAAAAAATACATCAACTAATTAATGGTATTATTAATTGCTTATTATCCTTAATTTAAATGCTTGAAAGTCACTGCCCTATTTGAAAGATGAGAATCTCAGCTGTACTTATAAGATGTGAATCATTAATAAATTACCTCTAATAAGAATACGTATATTAAAGCATTGTAATTTTTTAGCAAAAGTTATGATAAAAACATATGCCCACGCATTTAATCAAGATACAATCATCGCTAACATCCAAACCTACATGTGTTTTTTAATTAGACTTTGTTATTGAACTGTTACTGAATATTGTTAGTTTATTGGGATTATTACCGTAATACGAATTAGATATACCAAGAATAAATTTTCTTAACTGACGCGCATAAACAGTGTTATCATTTATTCAACATATTACCAGTTTTTGATTTACACCCACACAAAAAAAATTGTTGTAGCTCGAAACGCGCGCGCGGGTGCGCGCAGTAGTTCAACATCGAAAGTTATATCTAATATATACAGGCAAACATTATATGAGGAAAAATATAAGAAGAAAACGGCAGTCAGGCAAACACAAAAATGAATTTGGAGATGACAATAAGTCATTTAAATTTTCACGTTTTGCTATCAGTCCGCGGAACTATTGTACGTGAGAGATTCGTTTCCTGGGCAATCAGAATGGAAAGCAACATTCGCATGCATATATCACAAAGTTAAGATAGTCACACCAGGTATACCCGGAGTCCAGTTTTTGTGAAAGTGAGACGACGCAATAGCTGCAGGCCACGTGTAGAAATACAAATATACTGAAATTATTCACACGCGAACATTAAAGGGAACTGGACTGAGAGTTTGGCAACCCACGCAGCTAGAACACGCTACTGTTATCAAACCACTGTTTTATCCGGGAGCGGATTACATGCTGCGACTTTTTGTGAACACGGGATATCACAGCCACAGGCACCGCACCTTACTCCGTCCTATGTGGATCCACATACAATTTTGATAGTACGACAATTCACAATGTTCAGAGTTTAACAAATGAGTTTTTTTGTCTATATCTCTGAAACAGCTTGTCATCTTTTCTCCATATCATTACACAACATAAGATAATTTTCAAGACAACAAAGGACGGTCAAGCATTTCCCTTTCTCGCCTAATCACGTTTTTCTTTCACTGCACAGAAAAGGGAACACAAGTGATAAAGACACATCACAATTTCTATACACATTGATCTGTCTTAAGATGACCTCCAGTGAGTCCCATGGCTGTGACAGTCCCCGATCCGATTAAACCGAAATAAAAACATAAAATTTTTAGATTTACAGTATATGGTATAGAGTTATCATTATCATTATTTTTATTCCTAAGCATGCTAAACTTGAAGTACGTTGAAGACATAAAATGAAAATATAAATTTTAGAAAATACATAATTTGAAAATATGCGAACTATATTACGGACTTTCTTACGCATATAAATTCTGTTTTATGAAAAAATAGCACGGAATTATAAGAGGCAAACTGCTGACAAATAAGGTCACAGGTGCCCATAACGAAGTCCGCTGAAAGGACATACGCTTAATCTTCTCTACCTATCCTTAATCCCTCTCAACTTCAACGCCCTCTTAGCATTAAAAATTAACGATTTTGCCACACCGTAGAAAGCAAGTACTAAGCATTCATATTTAATTCCGTCTTTTTTTGTTTTTTTTTTTGTTTTGTACAAGTGTAAAGATTTTCTCAGCCCACACATTGGGATGTTTTCAATTGTTTGTAGCGGTTGTTTTTTTCTGTGTCACATCGCTCGGGGGTGGCTAAGAAAAATGGCGAACGCACGTGTATGCCGTGACATGCATTCCGCATTCCCTTCCCCTCACTCTGATCTTCTACCCTGTTTGTCGCCATCTGCTCTTCCTATTCCACTCACTTCCCCTTTACATTGTACTTCGTCATCTCCTGTCCTTGTTTTTCTCTCCACTCCTATCCCTTACAAAACTCAAAAACCCTGACTCTTAATGAAAACTACAAAATTTAACGTACAGGTATTACCATGATTTCTGTAAGTTTTAAGAAAATAGTAGTTTAGCTCCTTATGGCGTGATGAGGCTTCTCCTGTAATAATACCTTTGTTACCCTACGTCAGCTCTACTGTCCAATTTCTTTTTAATCTTTGGAATGTTGCTATAGCAGAAGTGGTTGGACGAGAGAACTGTCTATGTTTTTAACCTTGCACGATGTTTCCTGCTCTTGAAAACGGAGATACGGAGATCTAGAAGTAGAACCTGGTTTGTGACATACCATGGCGCATCAGTTATTGCACGCTGGATCACGGCACTGCTCGATTTACTGGTACAACCCACAATTCTATACAGTACGTCCAGACAGGCCTAGTGTACACGGATTTTATTTTCTAATGAGAGTTTTGATTTTCTACCAAGTAACCAATACAATTCTTTCAGCAAGTCAAGATTGACTTATGTTTATTTTTATGACGTGTCTCCAACTGACTTTACTATCAAGCTGGACTCCTAAGTATTTAACGCCTGATGCTCTAGAGATTACTATTACTTGTACAAACTAGCGGATATTGCTCTTTTCGTATTGTAAAAAAGTCAGCATTTGTGATTAATATCTGTTTACAGAATTTATGTGCTTTGTAAGAATGTGGGAAACGCAGTGTGGGAGAGAAAAAGGTGATAATAATAAAACCCGGAAGGGCAGTTTTACTCGTCCTAATCGGGTACAATATAGCGAGAGAATCTCATTACCCGAAATACCCCAACTAATTGAACAGTGCAGCGTACTCGTATGCAGGGCAGGATTATCTATACAGCACTAATGGATGCTGACTCCTAAATTAATTATATAAGGTTATTTATGTGCTCCGTTCTGTCTTCCTCCCTACACAATGTTATTTACTGACATAATCCATGCCGCGTTTGTTTTTGTTCAAAAGTTTTTTTTTACAGTAAGCGGTAAATAAAAAATACAACTTGAAAAATTCCACCTTCTTACAGTTACTACATATTATTTACAAAATATTGTAAATATTTGTCCATGACAAAATATTCATGAGTCGGTAATTACTCATGGAATTGATGTATCTACGTTTTATTCAGTCTGCGAGACTCGCGAATATCATGAGTTTCATGATCTCACCAAATCTTATTATTTAACCTATGATTTACAACTGGACACTGGTACATGTACTACGAGGCTCATCATCTTCAGTGTTTCCTTTGGAAATAACTCGCCGAAAGGAGAGTAATATGTAACCACCCAGAACAGAAGATCGAAGAGAGAGGTATCAAAACGAATGTACCAATAAAATAATTCATATTTTCTTGAACTTCTCGAATACCTTAGAAAATAACTGCTAGTTCATAAGAGTAATCTAGTTCCGGGAAACTGGAAATTCATAGCCTAACATACCCAGATTATCTGAAACTCCCTTCACGTCTAGTATTTTACTGTCCTACCATCAATCAAACTTTGCTGGACTCCTTCCCAAGCGCACAGAAGAATACTTTTGAGTCTATTGTTTCGCTCCTTACGTTTTCTTAATTCTTACTACAGTACATTAGATACCACGGGCTTATTTACGGAGGCGACGAACGAGAACAACGGAACCCTCCCCCAAGAGGATCAAAAAAAGTTGTCGAATTTTGCTAATCTCTTAATTTCTGGCTATTTATTAGTTGTTTTTTTTTTTAAAGCTGTGAACGCTAACATAGTAGTAACTCTTTTTTAAATATACAGTACAAACAGGTTTATTACACAGCATTTGCGTATACATTTGAAATATGAAATATAGGAAAATCAATTCAGTCAATTAAAAAAACGTTACAATAACACGTATTTTTATTGTGTTATTACCATTTACTTTAGTAAGATTGATTTCAGGATGTTATCACACGGTATTGAACCACTTTAAACATAGTAATGTTGATTAGTCTTAACTTGATTTTTCTTTTGTATGAAACCGACTCGACTGGTTCCCCCCGAAAATATCCCCGCTCTTTTAATCACACATACTTTAAATAACATTATTTTCAAATATCCGGAGCTTAATATCAATTTGATTCGTTAACTGATTCGGTATAAATTTGTACCGGGCATTAACTTAGACGACAAAGGAAATCACCGTTTTACTTATTAGAATTATTATGATTTATTCAGGATCTGATATCTATGGGAGGTTTTACTCCTACATCCTGAACGTAATTTACTCTTGCTTCCTAAAAATAATTATTTAAATACAACATCAACTGTATGAGAAAAGTCTTCCATTCCTCGTGTTACAATGTTAGACCTCTTCATAAAATTATTATCAAATGACGCTTCATCAATGTCTGTTTGTGTTAGGCCTACGTAACATTACGAAATGCAATTAAAAATACAATTTCCATATTTTCATTACTTTTACTCCATTTTCTCCAGAATACTGGAACTTGTATATATTTGTTGCAATAGGGCCTAAGTTATAAATAAACATTAATCGTAGTGACTGTTTTGAAAAAACGTGCTATCAAAAACAAACCCTGAAGGGCAATTTAACGGACTCAATCTCCTCAAGTGAGTAGGTACACACGTACAAAAGTAACCGATTGCATCACACTGTAAAATGGTACAATTACCATTTTACAGTGTGATGCAATCGGTTACTTTTGTATATACAAAAGGGGTTGACTATATCTGTCAACATAGGAAAACATAGTCAGAAAAACCTACAACACATACAGAAACAGCGAACTATGGGATACGTTTCTTACCGTCTCGCGTGCAATAGCTTCTACTTTGCTAGCCCCTCACGTTAGTGCTTCAATCAACGAGTTTTAGTTTCAAAAAAACAACAAAGTAAGCCCCTGCTTTTACAATCAATTACGACATTTATTCTGGGTGTCGCAGTTGCAGATTGGTCACTGTCAACAACTAAGTTATACAACATTGGATGACTCAAATCTGCGCAAGTCGAAACGTAAACTACATTGTGCAGCTCAACTGATTGCAACTTTCATTACGTTAGTTGAAGAGTATCTAACTTTCAACTGAAGTGCAGCTAAATATTCCTAAACCGCAATCACTCGTTGGTCAATGACTCGATAAGGGGGGAAGGAACGACACAAATCAATACTATTGTTGATTCTACAACTGCGTAGCATAATAACGAACGCTAGTAGATGTACAGAAGAAATTAAAATACAATATCAATGGTAAAACAGCTTTCAATAAGAATAAAAAATTGCTGGCTGAGTGAATAATTTCAATAAGGAAAATACTTTTGAAGAGCTATGCCTGGAGCGTGGGACTGTATGAAGCAGAAACGCACTGGATATAGGGAGATTTTCTGGATGTTTCAAAATATGGATCAGTGAAGAATATAGATGGACGGATATGGTAAGAACTGAGGTAATGATGGGAATTATGGTGAGGGAAAAGTGGAAAATACAGAAGTGTTTTAACAAAAGGAGGCTAATTGGTTTCGATACACACATACATACATATGTGTGTGTGTGTGTGTGTGTGTGTGTGTGTGTGTGTGTGTGTGTGTGTGTGTGTGTGTGTGTGTGTGTGTGTGTGTGTGTGTGTGTGTGTGTGTGTGTGTGATTTTTACAGCTGTCGCTGCCTTCGTCCCCTCAACCAGTCTCCAATCGTCCTTATTTTCCCATTCCCCCGTATCTGACACCTTGTTTCTCCACTTCTTCGTTCACTTCATGTCTCCAGGACTTTCGAAACCCGCCTTCTTCTTCTTCCCCTCAAAGGCCTCCAATTCGTAGCCTTTGCTGTACGTGTATCACCTCCAACTTTCCTTATCTGTCCATACCACATCAGTTTTTCTCTACAATATAACTGAGGACACATTTTCCACCTTCATTATCCTTATTTAATCAGAAAGAGAATATATATTCTCACTTCATCACAATAAGAAATGTGATGCATGTTATTGTGCACGATGTACGTTATAGGAAATGTGAAAGAAGGAAGACACAATGATGGAGAAATTACGTAACACGAAAAATAACAATTACTGATGATTTTAAAGGCACGAAGAGACATACTAAAGTGGAGGTGCATGCTCAGATGCTAAGTCTTGAAGCTGTCACAAAACAGAAGAATACTCCACCGAGTATTACGGCATTCTGTATTACCAGCCAAAGAAGAGGGTGTATTGTACATTACACTAGCCAGTATTGTTTTGACAGGATGTTTAATTTTTTCCTGGGAGAATAACCCGCAAATGGAAAAAGAAACAAAACTAAAACTTGCAAAACTGTACCACTATCACGAAACTTTTGTATTCTCGGTAAAAAAGAAATACGCTTTTTCCAATGCGTTTCTCTTTCGTTTTTTTATTTACGGTGGAAGACCAAAAATATTTTCCGGTCGTTCGTAGCTACACAGTTAACTTTCAACCTGACTGAAAAAGGAAAGTTTTTTAAACTCGACGTCTACTCTTATGTGAAATGTTACTGACAACTTTTCATCACGCTTGTGCCCAGTTATCCCTATGCAATTACAAAACTACTGATGTGGATAACAAATAAATAAATAATTCCGAGTACAGATTACAGTAAAGAATAATGACTACATGATATCAGTGTCTGTGATAAGACAGTATACGCCTTGCACTTTCTACGTGGAACGTCCCTTAATTAGTAATTCAGGTTTATTAAAATGATAATGGCCTGTTCAGTACTCTCCACCGTAATGCCACTGTCACAGGCACTACCCTGACCACCATGTTTGACCGTCCCAGTCACCCCTTATGTTTATACACACTCTCCGTCTTGACCCTATTCTCTTGCGAAACCTTCCCTCGTTTCATGTCATGAATATTTCATGTTTCAACATATTAACAGCACAAACTACTCTTTGACATGCCCCGCCACGTGCCAGTGTTGCAAAAATCCTTCCCTATAAGGTACAGATTTATATTTTAATTTACCACGGCAGATACGTTTAATAAAGACGTTTTTTGTTGAAAGCGATTACGACCACGTTTCACTGATATCATTTTAGTGCCAAACATTTGGATCTTTTACACTTATACCCTGATTAACGAAAGAAAGTGACTGGCGGAGCGGCCGCGCGGCGACCGAGTTTGTAGTAAAAACATTCCACTTTATAACCTCGTGGAAACGTAAAATACAGGGCGAGAAATGTCTAATGAACTGTATTTTAATCATCAATTAAAGACGTTTTTAACAAACTTTTCTAATTTTTAAAATCTCTTTTCAATAAATTTACATTGTGAGTTAAAGAAAAAAATACACGAATTTGAATTAAAAAATTAGGGTTTATCGTTTTTATTACGTAAGAACTCAGAGGTTAAGCATCGGAAAAAAATTTCTTGTAGACAAATGGTAGTCCACCTTCTTTAGTACAATATATCAAAAATTGAGATTCCTACGATTAATATTAACGACGTTATTAATTTTTTCCGAATGTACTGTTAACTCCGTTATTAATAATTTTTTTCATTGAGTTTTTTTACAATAAGCATAACAAAATTGTATTCATCAATACAAAGTGGTATGTAACCTTCAAATATTACGAAATATAACCGCAATCAGTTAATATAGGAAAATTAGAACTAACATCGCTCAACGGCGCGCGATCGAGTCAAGGTACAGTAACAGCCCAAAGAAAGTGGTGCATACGCTCACGGCTCACACATTGACACATAGCCAACTTACTACGAGTCACCAATCTCTCATAAGTATATACTTAGTTATCTGTCTACTTATTTAATCTAATCTTCTACCTGGAGATCTGTCAAAAACGTACATCTGACCAGACTTTTGTGGTTTAGTTGAACTACATGCTTTTTATAACAGTCTTGAATGATTGTTTATTACTCTTTTGCGGTACGGTATTTATTGTTTTCTTGTTAATAAACTGTTTTTGTTTTGTGATCAGCTTTAATACTACTAATTGAAGTGCAATGTAATTACTGGGAAATTGTTAATGCCATTCAAATTTCTCAATAACTAATTATTTAACTATGAAATACAGTTTACAGTTTAAAACTACCGAGCAAAGCTCGGTCTACCAGATATTGCATAATTATAACAGTATTTTACTGTTATAATGTAATTGAAATGTAAAAACAATTAGTAAATTACTTGTTATTAGCATTGACAAATAAATAATAAATACAGTACGGTACTTACAAGTATTGTAGTGTTCTTCAGCTTTTATGGAATCCGCTCATAAAATATGTGTATAAATCATAAAAATACACTATTAAAACACTCTATAAAAAACACTTATAGCTGTGAGTTAGTAGTCTTCAAACGAAAGTTCTCTGATACCCTCCATTGGATCGTCATCACTATTATCATCTTCTGAACAATTATCATCCTCGGAGCTACTGCTGTCTTCCACGGATATAATCATTTCCTCCACAGCTTCTTCCATTAGTCCTTCGTTATTCCATGCATCGATAATAACTTTTTTGGTGTGGTCCACTACTTGCTCCCACCTCTCAGCAGTAATTCGATTAAATCCGTCTTTAGTCAGTCGTTCAACTTCTTTTAAAGTAAACATTTTGTTGTTTTCGGCAACATACCCCTTAACCTGAGCCCATATAAGCTCAATGGCGTTAAGATGGCAATGGTAAGGTGGTAGCCTTATCACTTTGTGACCTCTGCTCTCTATCAATTCATCAACAAAATACCTTTTGTTCTGGGGCTTGTGCCATTTCACTAATTCCAAAAGTTCTGATTTTTTCAAGTCGGTTGTAGATTGAATATTTTTCCTATCCAGCCATGCAAGTATGTCAGCTTTTTTATCTTTGCTTGTGGGAGCTTTATCAATTTGCTTAGAATGGTAGGGAGCATTGTCCATGACTATTACTGCAGGCTCTTCTAGGTTATTTAGCAAAGTTTCAGAATACCAACCGAAGAATTTGTCGTGATCCATATCTTCATGGTAGTCACCGGTTTTTTTCGATTTAAATAGTAGAAGGGAATTTGGAACAAACCCTTTTGAAGAACCTGCATGACATATTATTAATCGTTCACCTTTCCCTATAGGTGTTAACATTGTCCCCTGAAGTGACTCATCAGTCCATCCTTGTTTCAAACAATGCCCAGCATTGACCCAGGTCTCATCGAGCCAAATTATATTATCGAAATTCTCGTCTTTGATTTGGCGAAGAAAACGACACCTCCAGGCAGCGACATCGCTTCTCTCCATAATCACTTTTCTGCCCGAAAATTTTCTCCACGTAAATCCTAAACCTTTTAGCACGTTTCTAAGCGAAGACAGACTGCCATTAAACAGCTCTTCATTTTCCAACGATGATAAAAGTTTTTTCAAAGTGGGATATTCTTTTCTTATGTAATATTGATATACATGTCTTCGTATAGCGTCTTCCTGAAAAGTGTCAAGTTTTGTCACAGTTTTCTCCCGTTTCCTCTGTTTGCCCGGAGTTGAAAGTTGGCTATTACTGTCATCTTGTATTTCTTTCAATTCTTTTTCCTTGCAAACTCGCAGAACTGTATTTTTATGTATTTTCAGAGCATCTGCAGTTCGCTGTATTGCATTATTAACCGGAATCAAAGGACCTTTGTTCGCCTTTTCTCTATCAAAATATTCCCGCACTTTGCACACAATTTCTCTTGACTGTCCTTTCATAGGTACGCCTCGGCCCGAAGTTTGTCTTTTCTTTAGAGTTCGAGTCCTAGGTCTTCCCCTATGTTTCCTTGGTTCAGCCTCGTTACGTTGCTCCATGCTCAGCCACCGAAGTATATTCACACAAAATAACTTAAAAACACGTCAATTTATAATGAAAGCACAAGAAACTAACACTTAAAATCAAGATAACCAACAACCGGACATCACTCAACCACCACATCAACTAAACTGAAAGCTGGAAATTTCCCTTACCCTTAGTGTGCGTATAACGGTTCAGTTTTCCTGGAAGCGTGTGCTATTTGTAGACATAAAGGAGAGGCCGAGACGCTGTACGGGAATGACGGTAGCGCGCGAATAAAATGGGTCCAATAGGTTCTGACTGTACTTCCGCCGCAGAGCGCCACGCATTGCTCTCTGTGAAATTCACTTTATATATTAATCCATTGTAGTATTCCTATCACGTACAAGGTGTAAGTTGTATATGTCTTCTACATTTAGTTATCTAAAGAGAGCGTCACGCAAATCTCATTCGTGTACAACTTTTAACAACTGAGTTAACAGGACATTAGAAAAAAATTAATAACGTCGTTAATTTTAATCGTAGGAATCTCAATTTTTGATATATTGTACTAAAGAAGGTGGACTACCATTTGTCTACAAGAAATTTTTTTCCGATGCTTAACCTCTGAGTTCTTACGTAATAAAAACGATAAACCCTAATTTTTTAATTCAAATTCGTGTATTTTTTTCTTTAACTCACAATGTAAATTTATTGAAAAGAGATTTTAAAAATTAGAAAAGTTTGTTAAAAACGTCTTTAATTGATGATTAAAATACAGTTCATTAGACATTTCTCGCCCTGTATTTTACGTTTCCACGAGGTTATAAAGTGGAATGTTTTTACTACAAACTCGGTCGCCGCGCGGCCGCTCCGCCAGTCACTTTCTTTCGTTAATCAGGGTATAATCCCCGCATTCAGTAACTCATGCAAAAATTTTCATCTTTGTGTGAACTGTCTATAGTTGGCAGTAGGAGAATTATAAAACTATTTCAAGTGACTTATCTCCATTTAAAATAACACTTACTGATGATACACAGCACAAAATTAGTAAGTAAAAACCTAACCACGTACACTTAAACCTAACGTTCATAACTATACACATGCACATATTGTAACTACACGAGACTTATGTTTTGAAAAGCCACACGTTGGTTGCGTCAATTCTATAACTAGACGCAATCTTATGGTTGTAAAGCCCTACGTTGTTGGCGTCAATTCTATAACTACACGTGACCTTGCTCGTTATGTACTTACAACTGGAGAGTGTCTACTCACCCGTTCGGATGTTCAAATTCGTATTTTCTGCCTCGAACTAGGGTTTGCCAACTCTTCTCGGTAAACCAAAAATGCAGGTTTGCTTTTATGATAAGAGAATACTCAATTTTTTAAAGAAATGTTAAATGAAATCAAACATACAGTTCAATGCTTCTATTATGTTTTATTAACAGTTATTAATTGGTTTATTTTACTACAATTTCTTCCAATTTATATATTTTAATTGTGCGCCGGCATGTCTAATTATTAGCGGTTGGCTATTCTGACCAGCCGCTGCTTAGCCAAACCTCGTGGATGAGCGTTGATATTTTCGTTTATTTATATCTCAGGTCGGAGTTCTTGGGACTACAGAAAATGTTGTCAAATGGACTAATAAAAGTACAAAATTTTACAAATACCATATAAATAACATATAAAATGTGATACACTTATAATTACAATGGTAATCTATAGCTACTGGATTTAGCGTTTGGAGGTTATCTGAGTTTAGTAAATTTTTACGTTTAAAATATATTCACTTAAGGAATCAATGTTAGATTGAGATTATTCTTCAATTTGAGGTGTTCATTTAATCAAAAAACGTTCAAGTGTCTGTTAAAAAGTGATAAATGGTGTTGAAGGTGTATTTTCACTTCTTGTATTTATTTTCGTTTTTGTGTTATTGTTAAGGTCGTATTTTAAAATATACTTAACAGTCCTCTGTCTCTTCTATCCGGGTAATCTTTCTTACGGGTACTGCTGGTTGTCCTTTTTTCGTTAATTCCGTTCTTCTATTTTCTTGGGTATTTAGTTTAGGTATTTATTTTCCATCATTCATCCTTGTTGTTGAAAATTCTGTCATTCATTTATAGGTTTTAGATATTTTCTTCCTTCCAATGGTTCGTAGTCAGTCACTTGGGATTTCTCAGCAATTCCTCGTGGATTATTTAATTTCTTCTGGTGATTTTTTAATTCATATGAGTGTTAATGTTATTTCTGTAATTTAGTTTATTATCTTCGTCATTAATTTTTTATAGATTTTATTTAGTTAATTATTTTCTTTACTCATTGCGGTTTAATACGTCTGCACTCATCAAGAGCTAATAATGGAATCATCAAATTTATTTACTGGTTACCATAGTGCTAGCTTCCAAACACTAATTCTCATTGGTTGATAATTTACAACATTGTTATATAAAACTAACATTTTTCTATACAAAATTACTAAAAATCTTTAAACTATTATAATTCCTTTATACTAGCTGTAATCCTAAATATAATAACACCATTAGTTTGCTTTTTGTTTACAAATTATTTTGATATATCATAAGGTTACCTTTTTTCAAATTATAACAGATTCATAGATTTTCCATTTGGTTTTCTTTTGTAAATTACCTTTAAACTAATTATTTTCTATCCAGTTTTGTGTCCTACACTATTATTATGAAACCTAAACAGATTATATACTTTATTTTATAAATTGTTATTGTTTTGTCTTAAATTTCACAAATTTCTGGTTACCAGTTATAGACCTAATTGCCTAGAGTTCGTAATTCACCTCCCCTATACTTATTACCACTGTTCATGTCAATTTTGTTAATTTTAAGTGCTTCTAAACATAATTACTGTAATAACCCAGATTAAATTATAACATTTGATTATTTTTAATCATCATATTACATAACATAATTCCTTAACAAACCTTTTAGGCCAATGCTAGTGTCTAAGGGTTTACATGTATTTTAAACGGTTCTGTTAAACATAATAATATTTGGGGTTAATCAAAATCCAAAACAAAATACAATAAAATGAACAGTAGGTGTGTACTAGTATTCCCTTATAATTTCACTTATAGAATACAGTGTCTAACACACTTTGCCTGTTTTCAGCATAACAGATTAGTCTTTTACTATTATTTTTAACAGTGGTTAATAAAATTTTATAAACCTAATTCATTAAAATAAAACAATGGACTCCTTACCATCCTTATTATATACTAAAACATTTCCTTAAAATAATGGAAAACAATTATCAGTGGTTTGCTTCTAACAAACATTGTTATATAAAATACAAACATTTTCTGATTTCATTAAAACTATGCCAATGTCTACTTATAACTATCCCTTATAATTTATACAGTTTATTTATTATATTTGGGTCCAGTTATTTCTTATTGGCTATTATCACAAGTTCTTTCTTTATTCCTGACTACACTTCACTTTATTACCTAGTGTTTTTATGTAGTTCATTGATTATCACTGGGTCCTATCATGGTTCACTAATTATCATTATCTTTCTTACTGAATTATCACTTTTTTTGTTCACCTTCTAACATTGTATTTTATATTTCATGTATTTATTATCACTGGGTCCTATCAAGGTTCATTATTTATTATTATCTTTCTTACTTACTTATTGCTATTTTAGTTTATTTTATAATATTGTCTTTTGATAGTTTATTTATCAACACTATTTCTATATAGAATCATTATGTTTGTTCTTACATTTCATTTTCCTTTTACATTTCCCACTGTTTACATACTATTTATTTCCCTACTTAATTTTGTACTTTTATATATATATGATTCTTTAACAATTGGGGATTTTTGATATTATGACTTTAATTATTTTCTCTGTATCACCTTTTCCAATCTATTGGGTCTCGTCATCGTCATTGTCCTTGTCTACGTCAAATTCAGTTAGTGGTGTTGTTCTATCATTTCCTATTTAATAATTTTTTTTTTATACAGCTTTTCTTCACTTATTTACATTTGTAAACCTTGTGCTACCGTAGGTCACGTTACAATATATATGTCCATTACAAGACACATTCAATGGTGGCCAGTACGAGTGAATACGTCTACACATTTGTTGGGATAGGCCTACATCGTTTTGTTTACAGAGATGCCCCCCAGAACTAACATGAATTACAGAGGTACGAATCTAGGTGATTTCGGTTAGTTTCGCGTTCACGCCTATTGCGGCGTTTAACGGCAGTCCACCACTACTCGACTGACTGCTTATGTGTCTGAAAAGATCTACAGAATTCTGTAACACTGCAACAATTGAAGTAGGACCGAGGTATAAGATTATGAAATGCCACTTAACCTGTTATGTTCAGACTGATCAGAGAGAAAGAGAGGGGAGGTAGAGAGACAGGCGTAGAACTACAGGGTGCCGCAGGGAAACGGGAAAATTTGAAGTTGATGTTGGCAGCCCTGTAGATGTAGCAGAAGTGAAACCGTTTGTCTAGCAGTGCAGTAACGGACATTAGAGCGGTGGAGCGGTGCAGAGCGTGCGGTCGCCGTAAGGGCGTTTTACCGACATGGTGACAGTTTGACAGCTGCACAACGAGAGTTTCGGCGCCACTATTAGATCCCGCCCCGCGGTCAAGTTCCTTCGTTACACGCAATCGAAACGTGGGTTCGTAATTTTGAAGAGACTGGTTCAGCTTTGAAGAAAAAGCCTAGTGGGGGTGTACGGTCTGTACGTACCCCAGAAAACATTGAAGCCGTGCGAGCTGCCATCTTGAGGAGTCCTCGTCGTTCGGTGCGAAAAATTGCCTCGTCATTGCAGCTCGGAAGTCGGAGCGTTCAAAGAATACTCCATGAACTTCAATTTCATCCGTACAAACTTCAGATTGTGCAACAACTGAATCCTAATGATTGTGTATTGCGCCTGCAAATTTGTGAACAATTGTTGGCTAAAATCAATGAGGATGCTAACTTCATTCAAAATCTTTGGATGTCCGATGAAGCCCATTTTCACTTAAGTGGATACGTGAATAAGCAGAACTTCCGTTACTGGGCTCAAGGAAACCCTGCTCAGCTTCACCAGCGTCCATTACACAATACCAAAGTTACCGTATGGTGTGCAGTGTCGTGTCATGGGGTGATAGGCCCTTACTTTTTTGAAGATGAACGAGGCACTGCTGTCACTGTGACGTCTGAACGTTATGTCAACATGCTAGAGACATTTTTGGCTCCAAGACTCCATACTTTTCCAAATCTTGGCATTCAGCACACATGGTTTCAACAGGATGGAGCCACCTCACACGCTGCCAGTCTATGGTAGCAGTGAAACGTTTGTTTGGGGATCGCATAATTTCAAGGAATGCTAACATCGCTTGGCCGCCCCGATCTCCAGACCTTTCATCTGCGACTTCTTTTTATGGGGACATCTGAAGAGCGTCGTGTACCAGACTAGACCAAGAACCCTTGCTCAGCTCAAGACACAGATTGAAGAAGAAATCGCCAAAATCCCAGGTGACACATTGCGCCACGCTATGCAAAACCTACAGAAACGACTTACTGAATGTGTACGGCAAAATGGGCAGCATTTAACTGACGTAATTTTTAAAAAGTGATGCCTAATGTAATTTCCAGTCTTGTAGAACATATGTTGAGCCTCAAATAAAGTTTTGTAACGTTCCTTCATTTTTTTCTTATTATTTCAAATTTTCCCGTTTCCCTGCGCCACCCTGTACAAATACACATACGCTGTTTCCTATACACAGGATGTTTCCTATAGGCTAAGTGGCTACTGGTTAGTTCAAAAAAATGAGCTGAGTGCACATATTGTAATATCCATCATTTCTATATAAGTAACTCGAAAGTTTTTGCAGTAATTGTTGATAATTTCTTCTGCAAGTACTTGTAAAAAAAGATGTATTATTGTAATATATACAGTTTAACGAAAGATGAACAAAATGTGCGGGTTACGTGTAAAAGTCCCAAACGTATCGCCCATTCTATGATGTGGCCACTGAGGATGCCATATCGTAGACTGGGCGAAAGTTACGTACTAGAGCCTGCAACAAACAAAAAATTACACCAGCGCAGCCAACAGTCTCCACTAATTCAACTTACTTCACCTGTAACTTTCTAATGTGACAACACAATGGGTACAGATCTGACGAAAGATTGTGAACAGCTGCTTAGAGATGCGCAGTGGACAAACACCTCGTTGCGAGGCTAACAAATTTTTTTAGTCATTTCCCACATGAGCACAACAGTCTTGTACAGTATTTCATAGTGTGAAGATTGACTGCAAAAAGGCTGACGAGCACATTAGTAGCGCGCGCGTGTGTGTGATTCTCGGACGTAATATAAAATCACAGTGCGTTTTTCACCCCCCAAGTCAACTCCCCCTGTGGAACTAGTACCTGGGATAATACTGGGTATTTGTAGCTTATTCCTGGGCACACTGAATGTCCTTTGTATTTGTAGCTTAGTCCTTGTATGCCGAATGCCTCACATACGGCAATCTACCACCCTTCCTAACTCCCAGACCGATCAGGCTGCTACAAGGAGCAATTATTATACTGTATTATCATTTTCCCATACGCAGAGAAAATGGCATTCGAACGCACATCATTTATTTGGACAACACTAAAATCGACAACACTGACTTTATTATTATTTATAAAGTACTGACCTTTCCCTATGCGTAAAAAGCAATCTCTTTGTGGCTGACAGCAAATGAGACTTCGTGTACAGTCATGCAAGATAACAGCACTGTCTATTCACCGAATACATAGGCTATATTTATGTTCATGTTATATGTTGCTCTCTTTGAACAAATATACACGAACAGAACATAATTAAATGGAAGACCTAACAAGACTAAAGACTATAGCTATTCTACACACACGGGCTATTACTTAGCTATAGTCTTTATATTATTACTTTTATTTCTACTTTTTTATTTAGTATATACTTTATTTATTACTGTTTTATTACTTTTAGCTATAGCTATTACTTTATTCTAAACTACGAATAAAGTAATAAAAATTAGAACGCAGTGCGATGAGACTGATTCAAAAGCTAAATAAAGAACACACCGTTTTTAGTGACGTTCAAGGTACCAGCAAAATTCTGTTATTGTAACCGATATTCACTACACATGACATAGGATCACAAAAATACGTCTTCTATTCAAATTATTTTTATCGCGAAAAATCCAACACGTGGCGCGAAGGCCAGCACAGTGGTTTCGTTTGCGGCTCATAATCGCAACGGATGTGCTGTGGTTGTGGATTCGTGTCCAGATTGTGACTCGGCCTGCCTACTCACACCTATCACTTGCATACAGCGGTCTTGTCTAGCATGCCTGGGCTATATAAGTAACAAAGGCACACTGACATACACCTCCTATCGCCCACCACCGCACGTGGTTAATAGATGGTTGGTTTCTCTCTGACGGTGGTGGAACGTGAGTTGTACCGCAGACAACGGGACGTAACAGGCTGCTGTTTGAAGGGAGAAGAAGAATAAAATGCATCATCACTCACTATTTACTGCACAAAATAGTCCCAACTTTGTCGTGTTTACTTGCTGAACTGCTACTTGTCATGTTCCGGACGAGGCCTTTCAGTGTTTCCACCATTTTCAAGTCCTAAACCACGACTTGAAAATGCTAGAAACCATGAAAGGCCTCGTCCGGAACATGACACGCAGCAGTCCAGCAAGTAAACACGACAAAGTTCGAATTACAGAGACTGCTAATTCAAATAATAAGATGAAGAAAATAGACCATTATTTCTGTCCGTTTTTTACACTTTGATTCACAGTGTAACAGACAACAACTGACTTCGAATCAGCTGAAGCGATATCAGAAAAGTTAATAAAAGTACGAATAGTGTTCACTGTTTGAAAA
Source organism: Magicicada septendecula (assembly GCA_034769895.1). NCBI lineage: Eukaryota > Metazoa > Arthropoda > Insecta > Hemiptera > Cicadidae > Magicicada > Magicicada septendecula. Next base: position 408,885,084 of record CM068369.1, on the reverse strand, counting down.
AATTCTAGCAGTGATCGCAGATTTGCCTCCATTTTCATCTTCATGTACTCGTCTGTCCATAATCGATGGTTTCATCTCTTGGAATTTTATTGGTTTCTATATCTTTACTGTTGTTTTTAATTTTCGTTCAATATGTCAAAAGGCACTGCAAGATTCACTAAATTTATCCCATTCCTGTAACGATTCCTTTCTATTTACAAGAGCTCTGTCTGTGAAATTTCGGTTGAAAATCCACCATGTCGAAAGCAATTTTGCAATCGTCCTGAAGAAATTGACGATTCGTTGCCATACAATAACGTTATTTTCTTATTAATTAAAAAAAGTGACCAGTGCGTCAGTTTACAATGTCACTATAAACGATATTATCTTATATTATAAAATATAGCTGGCCAAACATTAAGTAGGATTTTGGTCACTATAACCGACAGTTCATTGCATCCGATGTTACTATACGCGATTCTACTGAAAATACAGGGCTCTCCCACACTCCCATAATGGTATTACACGTAACTCAAAGGTGCAGACAGATTTCAGTGTATATCTGATTTGTTGTTGAAAAATCGGCCAAATTTAGTTGCAGTTTTTGTAATTATCTATTTATACCAAACCATATTTATTAAGTTATTTTGGCGTTCATTTACTCACTTTCTTTAAAAATAATCAGTAGAGCTAATATTCAAATGTCAAACGAATAACACATACTATCGTCCGTCTACATATATAGGCCTACATCATTTCATGACACATTATCCAAGATAAGATTCGCAATGTTTTAATAATTCGCACACATATTTTAATAAACAAGTCCACTGTTTTTAAATTTTCTACTTTTCACGTCACTTTCGTAAGAGCAAGATAAAACCTATCTCCAAGACCAATTATTTTCATGGTATTATGTGAATCGTTTAAAAAATAATTATTTCTTCAAAATAACATTTTTTGGCGTTTCTCTCTATGAAAAAAAAAATCAACGAGTACTTTTCTGTTAGTACATATTTTGGTATTAAATATTCACAAATACGCATAAAGCTTTGGAGAAAGTAATTCTTTGGTAAACGCGTTCCAACATAACGCACTTTTAATGAGTAACTGCCTCCTTCTATTATGTGATCCCGCAGGTATTTATATACAATTTATAATCATTACAATCTTACAAACAACAAACGAAACATAAACTACTCATTGTTTTCAACATTATATGATAACCAATGACATATAACTTTTTTCGTTTACTGGATCATTTTGGAGGCTCACGTCCATAATTACTGTATAGGTAGCCTATATAGCAACCCTTCGCTCTTATACTCGGTTTTTTCTTCTGATGTAAAGGTTTCTTGAAACAGACCCGAGCATGCTCGCTGAATGCAAACTGAAATGCTTGTGTACACCGTCAGGAAAATTAAAGTTAGTACAGGCGGGAAATACTGTGTAATAACATTTGCTCAGGGCGGTGACTTTGTTTTTGCCGTTAGGACAAAACAAAACAAGTCTAGTTGCGCGCGTTATGTTACGTAGACGTCATTTGTTTCCATGCACTACTCTCTTCTGGTTAATTGGACGTGAAACCTATGTTTTTAGTTACGTCTTGTTTCGTTCACTCTCTAAATAAAAACATTAATAATCATTCTACATTCAAATAGTCACCCCACAATTATCCGGCTCGAGGTAAGAACGTTTTGTTCGTACGATGCGATTCTTGTGTCCGTTTTCTAAACTGCAGTCTCACAACGAAACAACCCGACAAGAAGCAATACTTACTTTTCCTACAGGGACAAAGACGACACAAAGTCACCGCCACAGCACTGAGACAAACATATTACGCGTAACCACGTCCGAGAGAGTGACGCAGAGAGATACAAATGCGAACTCGAGTGATCTATTGTCGAAGAATATATCAGTGTTTCTTTATACATGCGAATAACTAGTTTTTGCGCATGTAACAGAATACTTACACCCCAGGAGCTTGTCTCTATAATAAAAGAGAAGACTGGTTTTATACATTACGAAATGGACGATCACATGCTACAAAAGTATCCTGGCTGGTGCTACCCACACACAAACGTTGCAACAACATTACCAAATTAGTTATGGCTGCGTAACGCAAAGCAAACATACAAACATTGTGTACCTGTAGCTAATGACGTTATTCTTGACCTAATTAAAAACAGATTCGCTCAGATTCAACACGATTCGCGGATAACACGTGGAATACAATGTTTACATACATAGCGAAATAATTTTGTTTTCTGCGCGAAAAGATAGGGTACACATGTTTTGTACACTACTGTTACGACAGCTGCCAAACCGGACATGCTAATCAACTCCACGGTGACTAATACATAAAGTTATATTGACTATAAACCGATCCAGGACATTGGATAAAATAATTTTATGAAGACGAAGCAACTTCCATAAACTGAACAATAACACAGAGGCGGTGTAGTCTTCGACATTTACATAACGATTCCCGTAGTTTAGAGCCGAGTAACTAATCGTTATGTGGACGTTTCTCCATCAAAGTGACGCCAAATCAAAGAGCAATAGCGCTACGGAGTTCAACTGTAATAACGAAAGATTATTGTTACTTTCCCACTGTTCAGCAACTAAATCCGTTGAGCGACAACGTATTCCACTACTGCACGGTCATCTGTTTTGGTTTGGTGATGGAAGGCGTTTGATTTTATTTTCTTGTTGCACCGCTGTCGCTACCAGCATCCACGTGACACAGCGACTTGTGAGTTTTCTTTAGAATTTACCTACGGAAGCTTAGAGCCTTGCTTACTCCTGTCAACCGCTTTCGGAGGCCAAGGAAAGCGACTTTCACGAGGAGACTCGTGTAACAACCTCACGTAAGCCTAGACGACAGCGCACCACAAGCGGAATTAGAGACTGCTCCGTGGTTCCCCTGAAGTTGATCCACGGCAGCACAGAGAAGTGCTGACATGGCGATAGGTCACGGACAAAATATAGCGGTGGCCACTTTCGCAAGGAGGCTCAGGGCACAACTTGGCGGAAACCAGGGCACGGATGACAGCTCAGCCGAGGATATCTGGCAATTTACGGTTTTGACTTGAACTAAGAGTGGGTTAAAATGTCTGTACAGGAATGATGTTTGGTTGAGATTACGGGCAGTACTGCAAGGGATATATTCATAAGACGGAGGCCAGTGAGGAGCGAGATATCAGAAGACGATGGTACATGGGAACGTCTGACGCATACAGGTAACGGTGTTTTGTCCAGGATGCTATATGGAAACATATTCAGTTAGCATTCTGACACACGTAGAGTAATTGATAGTGGGCTCTAGTGGGTGGTACCAATAACCGCTGCTCGGATGCCTCGGCCGTAGCTTCCAAATCGGTTTCCGTCCAGTGATCAAATTCTTCCCTTTCCTAACTCCTGGCCCGGCACACCTATCACACATCAGCACCAGAACAATGGAACAAGTAGCCACACAGCAGTATCCGCAGACGCCGGGCACACAATTCTGTCAAGCACATCAGTGTGTGTGGCGAGACACTGTTCCGAGTGTACGATCCATGCACGTCTCGTATCTGTCATCAACCCGCACAGCATCCAGCAACCGTATGCTGAGTAGTCAACACGTCAGTGTGTGTGTGGCGAGACACTGTTCCGAGTGTACGATCCAAGCAAGTCTCGTATCTGTCATCAACCCGCACAGCATCCAGCAATCGTATGCTGAGTAGTCAGCACATCAGTGTGTGTGGCGAGACACTGTTCCGAGTGTACGATCCATGCACGTCTCGTATCTGTCATCAACCCGCACAGCATCCAGCAATCGTATGCTGAGTAGTCAGCACGTCAGTGTGTGTGTGGCGAGACACTGTTCCGAGTGTACGATCCAAGCAAGTCTCGTATCTGTCATCAACCCGCACAGCATCCAGCAATCGTATGCTGAGTAGTCAGCACGTCAGTGTGTGTGTGGCGAGACACTGTTCCGAGTTTACGATCCAAGCAAGTCTCGTATCTGTCATCAACCCGCATAGCATCCAGCAATCGTATGCTGAGTAGTCAGCACGTCAGTGTGTGTGTGGGGCGAGACACTGTTCCGAGTTTACGATCCAAGCAAGTCTCGCATCTGTCATAACCCGCACAGCATCCAGCAATCGTATGCTGAGTAGTCAGCACGTCAGTGTGTGTGTGGGGCGAGACAATGTTCCGAGTTTACGATCCAAGCATGTCTCGCATCTGTGATAACCCGCACAGCATGCAGCAAACGTATGCTGAGTAGTCAGCACGTCAGTGTGTGTGTGGGGCGAGACAATGTTCCGAGTTTACGATCCAAGCATGTCTCGCATCTGTCATAACCCGCACAGCATGCAGCAAACGTATGCTGAGTAGTCAGCACGTCAGTGTGTGTGTGGCGAGACAATGTTCCGAGTTTACGATCCAAGCAAGTCTCGCATCTGTCATCAACCCGCACAGCATCCAGCAATCGTATGCTGAGTAGTCAGCACGTCAGTGTGTGTGTGGGGCGAGACACTGTTCCGAGTGTACGATCCAAGCAAGTCTCGTATCTTTCATCAACCCGCACAGCATCCAGCAATCGTATGCTGAGTAGTCAGCACGTCAGTGTGTGTGTGTGGCGAGACACTGTTCCGAGTGTACGATCAAAGCAAGTCTCGCATCTGTCATCAACCCGCACAGCATGCAGCAATCGTATGCTGAGTAGTCAGCACGTCAGTGTGTGTGTGGGGCGAGACACTGTTCCGAGTTTACGATCCAAGCAAGTCTCGCATCTGTCATCAACCCGCACAGCATCCAGCAATCGTATGCTGAGTAGTCAGCACGTCAGTGTGTGTGTGGGGCGAGACACTGTTCCGAGTGTACGATCCAAGCATGTCTCGCATCTGTCATAACCCGCACAGCATGCATAAATCGTATGCTGAGTAGTCAGCACGTCAGTGTGTGTGTGGCGAGACACTGTTCCGAGTTTACGATCCAAGCAAGTCTCGCATCTGTCATCAACCCGCACAGCATCCAGCAATCGTATGCTGAGTAGTCAGCACGTCAGTGTGTGTGTGGGGCGAGACACTGTTCCGAGTTTACGATCCAAGCAAGTCTCGCATCTGTCATCAACCCGCACAGCATCCAGCAATCGTATGCTGAGTAGTCAACACGTCAGTGTGTGTGTGGCGAGATACTGTTCCGAGTGTACGATCCAAGCATGTCTCGCATCTGTCATCAACCCGCACAGCATCCAGCAATCGTATGCTGAGTAGTCAACACGTCAGTGTGTGTGTGGCGAGACACTGTTCTGAGTGTACGATCCAAGCATGTCTCGCATCTGTCATCAACCCGCACAGCATCCAGCAATCGTATGCTGAGTAGTCAGCACGTCAGTGTGTGTGTGGGGCGAGACACTGTTCCGAGTGTACGATCAAAGCAACTCTCGCATCTGTCATCAACCCGCACAGCATCCAGCAATCGTATGCTGAGTAGTCAGCACGTCAGTGTGTGTGTGGGGCGAGACACTGTTCCGAGTGTACGATCCAAGCAAGTCTCGCATCTCTCATCAACCCGCACAGCATCCAGCAATCGTATGCTGAGTAGTCAGCACGTCAGTGTGTGTGTGGGGGGCGAGACACTGTTCCGAGTGTACGATCCAAGCAAGTCTCGCATCTGTCATCAACCCGCACAGCATCCAGCAATCGTATGCTGAGTAGTCAGCACGTCAGTGTGTGTGTGGGGCGAGACACTGTTCCGAGTGTACGATCCAAGCATGTCTCGCATCTGTCATAACCCGCACAGCATGCAGCAATCGTACGCTGAGTAGTCAGCAAGTCAGTCAGTTTCTGATACGCGCTTGATAACGAATATAATTCTAAGTAAAACTTCCTTTCTTTTACACAAAAGGTCAGCATACAAAATCAACATTTCTGATTGTTACATAAACCAGGCCATTACTATCAGCCTAGGTAACCTGTAAAGGACGTTCAGTGCAAACAAAGGATTTTTTTTTTTTATTATTGTATTGGAGTGTTAGTGGTCTCAAATATTTCTACTAGTAATTTGATACAAGCCACTATGTTGTCTTTGGTATTGATGAGCGCTTTCGGCAGTCAAGCCATCTTCAGGTCATTTACCATCTTCAGGTTGGTAAATGACCTGAAGATGGCTTGACTGCCGAAAGCGCTCGTCAGTACCAAAGACAACATAGTGGTTTGTATAAAATTACTAGAGGATATGTGTTTGCAAAACGTAACGTTTTGTAATGGCGGAGCGTTTACACGGTACGGGCGCCCGAGGTTCAATCTGCACTATATAACAAACAGATTTTCAGCTCGGTTGCGCCCGTCGGTTCTTAATACAGTTTCATTAAAATGATAATGGCGTGCGCAATATTTTCCAGGCTAATGCCTCTATCGCCGTCGCCGACACGTTTAACCTTCTACACTTTCTCTACCATCCGTCTGCCACTTCAGTTGTTGCTGTGTGAATTTCATGTTCTATCTAATTACCGAGACGCGCATATCGTCCGCTCCACTCTTCCCTTGTTGATTAGTAATCTACACACGAAGGGTAAAATATACCATTTCCGGCCAACCTGGGACAAATGAGACAAATCATGATTTGCATAAGTGTATTTACAGTTACAAACCTTTTGATTATGTACTTAAGTATGTAATTATGCACATAAACCTTCTGGTCAGAATCTGTTGGAAAGTAGACCTACTTCGACTGTAGAAACTGTATTTACCCAGTACGTCTTGCACATCAGGCCCATCCGTGAATCTAAATGTTAACAACTACAAGTGTACCGGCTTCTAATTGACAAAAACGAAGAGACTCTCCCGTAAACGCCTTTAATATTTCATATTGTTTAGGCCTATACGATAACATTCGCATACGAATAATTATATTAGGGTATAGCCTACGTATTCGAGTGTAGACTGGAGTGACCTACACTTAAAACTCATTTTCCGTGATGTGTCGGGTTATATCAGAACATAAAAGACTAAAACACACACACACACACACACACACACACACACACACACACACACACACACACACACACACACAGAGTACTTTTGTCACTTTCAGTAGAGCTTGGGTGGGACAAAACCATAGCAATAGAAAATTATATTAACAGAAAACCACAAGCGACTCAAATGATAAAAAAGTAGTATTTTATAAAAAATATATTTAAAAAAATAAATAAACACTGTATTTTCGACCAATAGCTGACAACGAAATAGTACCCAACACACGTTAGGGTGTCATATGCAATCCTTAGAACTGGTTACGCGTTTGATTGTATACGGACTAAGCTGATTTCTGGAAGCCAATGACAAAAACATAAAATCATGAGCGGTTTATATATATTTTTATATATTTTTAAAAATAAATAAACAGTTTATTTACGAGCAATAGCTGACAACGAAATAGCACCCAACATACGTTAGGATGCCATATGCAATACTTAGAACTGGTTAGGCAATTGCTTTTATATGGACTAAGCTGATTTCTGGAAGCCAATGAAAAAAATACAAAATGATGAAGTTGAGGGTCATAAAATGAGTAAATTGTAAGAAATTAATAATGATCTTTTCAGTTGTGTGTTACAGTACTGTAAAAAAATACACACGGTTAGATGAGGATAGTGAATGAGACAATACTGAAATCAAAACGAAAGAATGGTAAGCTTTGTGGAGAAAGCGCTGACGCTTAACCTTATCGATGCCGCCTTGAGTTTTACTACTCGTACACTGTTTGCTGAAAAAAAAACGTCTCCCAGCTTATTTTCCACTTTATCTAAATTGTACATCCGAGGTAAAATGAACTCTAGGGCGTGAGTCACGATTAGATCTCCAGAGTCGCATTCAGAAAAGCTTGCAATCACAGCCGACGCCTGGTTTCACAAAAGACTCGTTTCATCTCTCGAAATCGATGGTATCTGTCTGCTGTATTTAACGTGTCATTTATTACTGCACCAGATATTTCAGCCTCTCGAAATGAAATGATGATACAGACACTGCTATACTGATAAAATTCGCCAAATTTTTTTTTATTTGGGCATGAAATAAGTCATTTGCTAACAAATGAATATTCAAATACTTTTCAACATGTAGAACATGTTCATGAACATTATTTAACACACTTACTGCCTCGATTTGATTTACTAATTACTAGAGAAAATTATATTTATAAATTATATTAATGAACAACAAAACAAAACTCACATGGAATGAAACAAAACGATACCGTAATTCAGAAAAGGCCTCGCTCTCTCCCCCTTCTCTCTCCCACCCTCTCACACTCTTAGCGATTCTTTTACGTCATAAGTGTCCTTAACATGCCCCGTTATTGACAAAAGGAGTATTATTAATACATTAATTATACCCACTGTAGAATAGAGGAGGAGCAGGCTCTCACCAAGATGCTCGTACGCGTGCGCACAAGTTAGCGACAGTGTCCTTGGTACACAATACACAGGAATGTACTGCCTTAAGACAACTACACCCATCAACATTATGTGATCCATTGTGACGTGACACGCGGTAAGCCTAAGTGACATTTTAGCCCCCCCCTGCCACACACACAACGTATAAACAAAAACATTACCCCCCCAAACCCTGACCTGCCTAACAGGAATCAATAGTTCTCCCTTCCCGTCGCCTAAAGCTCCAGGACGGGATATAAAGTATCCATTATATCCTGTTTACAAATATAATGGTTTTGCAGCATGTGTGGTTTCGTTAAACTCATTACTTTGTTAAAAGAGAATGCGGTCATATTCGTTACTCGATGTCACTTACTGAGACATATGGATATGTAACTGGCTTCATAGCGGGTCAATTTTGAATTTTATCCATTACAAACCTTAAATAAGATTGCATTTGCCGTAAACACTTACAAACGTGAAAAACAGCTGCGACCATGACACAAAAATGGCCGCCATTTTAAAAAGGTGTAAAATAAAAATAAAATAAGGGATTAGTTTGAGACTCCTCCAGGATAGGGATAACTATGGTAAAAAATTGTTATTTTTTAAGTAATAAAGCAACCAATTAATTCTTTTCTGGACCACTTGAAATGGATTGGCCCTTATAAAGAAATAAAATATACATTCCTGTTGTACAAAATGGTACCTAAATATTAGTGTGCTTAAAAAATGTTTCGTTTGTGTATTAAGTTTCAATTTCTAAAATAATGTATGCTAATTCTTTGGTGGGTTATTGGAAACTTAGGTGGTGGTGGGGGAGACTTAGCTGTATATAATGGGGAGGGGGATCAAGACTTTGTGGTCTCAGTCTCAGTCTAACCACTGAGGATGCCCCCATTATAGTATGGGCGAAACGTTGTCAGAGAAATAAAACGACGTGTGTTAAACTCTAAACGTTGTTATTACCGAAAACCACAAATGTTTACGAGCGAGATGGCAGTACTTACACTGGGGCAACACCGTTCCCCTATAATCACACTCGCAATATATTGTCTGAAGGAGGAGGAGAACAAGTGTTTATTCATTAACGCTAAAGCATGGCAGGAATTTTCATCCCACGCGATGATAATGTACATATGTTTACCTCCCTTTCTCATGCGTTTACCCTCTTCCATCCCTGTTCAAAACTCACTTCACCGCGGTGTGACTATTTCATTGAAGATTAACTAGTTTACGGATCGAAATGTTTTGTTTTAGTAGACTATACTTTTTGTTGTTTACACTGCTTTTCATTTATCCGTAAATAACTCGTTTCAAATTGTGTTTACTCTGCGCGAAAACACAAACTTGATTAAAAACAAATACACACGCACGCACACCAAGTGCACACCGCCGCAAGTTCCAGTACCGCTGTGTGTTTACTTTTTAAACAAACTTGTTTGCTTACCGCAATTCAATTTACCCAGCCGCTCCACATAGGGAGGGCGCTAAAAGCAGTGTTTATATCCAATCAATTAATAATTTATACTTTCCTTGAATCTACGGCCAATATTTTAAATATTAGCTACCGTATGATACGGAAATAAAAAACCACAACACACTCCCAGTACCGCTCTTTCTACCTTCTTGACTCTTAATGTTTTGGTCCTTCACGCAACGCTAATGTGGAGGTTATTATCACTTAATGCTGTACACATCTGCTGCAAATGACCGGCAGAAGTCCCACAGTCTCAAATAAGTAGATCTGATTGTGAATAAAGCTTGTTCGAGGCATATCCTGTCAGACATTAAAGAATACTGAATCTGTTCAGTGTAACTTCAGTGTAAAGAATACGATCTCTGTAATCGAACTGGGTAACTTTCAATACTATAGAAAATATCTAAATAATAACATTGTCAAAAACCTCTATTCTACTTAGTTAATGAACACTGGCCTCTACAAGTGATTCGTTTCTCTCAGCAACATGGCTGTCTCGGAACAGCCATCAGTCTGGCTTGGTTGTTACGAAAAGCAAAAAGAACTTTTAATATGAACTTTTTTACAAAAATAATGAACTAAAAAACAACTTTTAATATTAAAAGTTCCCTGGCTGTTACGCCGTGATCCAGGGTTACCGTATAGGGTACCAAACGTCTCGGCCGTATCTATAACGGCAATCCTCAGTGACCCGGGAACCGACATCTCAATTGCTCACGTAGGACTAAGAGAAATTACCTCTCTTGGGCAGCTGACATCTTTGGTCTCAACCAAAAATTTACAATTTGGTATCCTACACTCTGACTCTGGGCCACGGCCTAACAAGGCCAGGAAGTTTTAATACTACTGACTACATAATCTTTCACAAACAATTTCAGTTATAGTTATAGTTTTGAGTTATAGTCCTGTACATAAGGCTGTTGTCTCTGTTTGGCAGCGTTACTATAACTGCACGTTCAGCGTCCTAACGCATCCACTTTACAAGAAATAATACAACATTTAAGGAAGGGCTTTTCCTAACAATTTTCATCCTTTGTTAGAAAATATGAAACCAATATTCTTCAGTGTTCCGTGTAATTCAGCCGTAATCATCATCTGTACTCAGTCCAAGTATTTCTCCCCGGTTGACCTCTCCCTGTCTTTCCCAACAGTTTTCCATCCGAACCATTACATCTGACTACATAGCCTAGAAATTTTATCTTTCACTTTTCCATTACTTTTACAGGTTTCCTTTTCTCTTTACTTTCTTTAGTACATCAACATTTTCTTTCTCCACAACTTGACTTAATCACTAGATACACAGATCCACTGTTTTCAGTCAGGCTTTTTCCTTATTCTCCAATGTCTAAAGAATTATTCCTAAATTAATTATTGTTTATACCTGTATTAATTATAATAATTTTATATTCACAATTTCTGAATTAATTATCCTACAGTATTTAATTCCTAAGTTGATTATTTGTGAGCAGCCCGTTTAGCAAGCGACAATCTTCTTTTTACTTCTGCAGAAAAGAATCATTTGCTCCGACATTTTAGAAAGCATAATCACAGCCGTGAAATTTGGGACATAAATGGTCCAAGCAGTGTAAATGGACTTCTGGACAAGTTCCAGATTCCAGTGCATAAGAAATGAAAATATCAGGAGGCAAATTCGTGTCCACAAAACATTTTAGATGCTATAAGTACGAAGCGTCGCATATGGTCTAACCAAGTGAACGAATGCCTGATGATCGTTGGCTAAAAAGGGCTGAAACGGAGTAGACCCAGGAGATCGTGGAAGGAGAACATATCGTATATGATGAAATGGAGAAAAGAGACTTGCAACGAGGAAATTGGAACGACATAAGTGAGAGACGGGGAAAAAGTAACGAAAAGCTACTCACAAACCACAAAACGGAAACTAGATCAAAGCGGGATATATCTCGACAGACAATATGTCCTGAATATTTTATACGCTCAATTAATATTGTATAAGTTAATAAATATTCGATAAATCACTGTATTGTAACGAGGACTACAGTAAACTACAAAACCGGACATGCTACCGCGACTATTAATAATAAATTGAACACTGTCAATAATAAAACGCTCGAATGCATTAACGTGTGTAACAAAGTGCGTAATGGATTCTCTGGTAATTTGATAGTAACAACGTTGTTTCACAAATCAAATTAACGGATATTCATCGTCCCTTTTCCATAATGATATTCTTTTAATAGCACAGAATTCACATGAGTGCGTCTACCCACAACGATACTAAATGAAATCCGTTCTCTATTAAAGACAAATGTTTTATAAACACACGCTGATGAATCGGTATTATATACACGAATACAGCAGTAAAAACTAAAAAAAGGGGAAATGGGCTGACATGTAGTCACTAGAACACAACCACCACTGTATACAATACAGAAGAGAGAAGTAACCAGATCATACGTCTCCAACACTACTGGTTGGCTTCCTTACCACAACCATCCCTCTGAAGAGCCGTTTCACCAAAGTCGTCCCTTATACGCTTAGACCTACTATATGCGTCGCTGAATCGTTTACCAGTCAAACTTCGCCTAATTTCTTAGGCTCTGTTCTGAACAGGAAAGAAAAAAAGTTGAGCCGTGCTTTAAAAATCTAACTATTTAGAAAAGTTATACACACAAAACAGTTTTATTTTCTGCTGAAAATGAAACACGTAAGCTGCAGTATTTACGAATATGGCAAATCATAAAAATCTATAATAGTTTTCTCCTATATAAAAATGTTATAGGAATCCTTAGAAACTGACGGAATATTTATATATTCTTGAAACCAAATTGTTCTGACGTACCTCAAGGATTTAATCAAATCGTTCAGTAATGATACAATATAGATCTCCACGTGGTTCCAATGCTCTCTTTCTCACTGTACTTGACGGATTACAAAGTAAAATTATTGCGCCCCTATTGTGGATAATTGAACAGGTAATGAAGGTTTTCTACTCCTACGAAAACAATTTGTCTAATGCGCATGATGATAATCTATGCACTAAAAAATCACCACACTCTATAGTTTAATACCATAACGTGATCAATAGCTACTACAAAGAAAACATTTTTTTAAAACAAATTCACATAGTTATATGCCAATTTCACCGAGGCTGAACGGTAACAAAATAAAGACACAGTTTAGCACCGTACTAACTCTGTATTCTGGAGTAATAAAATATACGATGAAGATGTGGATATACAAATTGCATAAACGAGATTTTAATAGAATTGCATAAAATACTGCTTGAAATTATTATTATATATTTATTTTAATTATTAGTAAGGACTCGTTTTTGGAGTCATGATAACAACAGTGTAAGAGACAATATCCACTCACGGGCGGCCTGGGACTGCAACGGATATGGTAATCGTGTGTCTCAGTCGTGAAGTAGAAGCAGTTTCTTATCGAACATAACAGCTATTTACTCGTTTCTTCTTAATATAGACCTAGTATTTCTGAATCGATCTGTGTCTAAAACTTATGAGGTATTTAGTGGTAGTCATAACACAGTGACGGGCTAATAACTTGCCTACACTCATAATTAGTAAGAGGGTACGTAAGAGCTGTACATTTGTTTCATTAGCTCTTTAATAGAAAAGTGCCGACTAGCTCATTAGCTCTTCATTACCGATTCTAAAATACAAAGGGGGTAAAAGTCACTGTGAAAACAAAAGACACTTACAGGACGAACAATTAACAAGTAAGCTTACAATATAAATCAGTCTAACGAAATCGACAGTACATAAAATAAATTCTTGAATAAGTGGATTCAGCAGTCACTGTGCTGACTACTGACTTCGTATCGTGAATGAACAATACCTGTAACAGGTTTTGATCGGTCAATTTTAACTATTACTCTACCCTATACCTTTGTTCTACGACTTTCGAGAGATTCTCTTTATAGAAACGCACGTGCTTACTACATAACATTCACGTGTCTATTGACGTAATTATAGAATAACTTTCATACCGTTATGACAAGAGCAGCATTGTATTGACATGTAGGCCTAGCGGCTGGAAGTTAAACGTCCCGTCAAAGTGGAAGCAACGGCATCGGAGGAGACGGGTGCACCAGCGTAGAAAATATTGCACACGCCATTAACATTTTAATGAAAACGTGTTAAGTCCCGACAAACGCGTCCAAGCAGAAAATCTGTTTGTCTGTCCGCCGTCATTGTGCAGTACCGTAATGTCTACGTCGCAACAGAGACAGCATTGAACGCGTTACAATATCGGCACGACTACATATCAAAATCTTTTATAATTAAATTCTTTACACTGATCGAATGGTCGCTCGGCATTTGGTAGAACATTTTATTAATACTTGAATTTAATAAACAAACACTTGGTAAGTTCTACAATGATTTTATTTCCTGACAATTATTTCACCAGTTTCGGCGTGCGCAATATAAGAACACGTTGGAATCCAACCTCTGAAGCTGCTGTAACTGGTGAAATAATTGTCAGGAAATAAAATCACCTGCAGAACTTACCACGTGTTTGTATATTAAATTCAAGTATTAAATTCTTTGTGTTAACATTTTGACTGATAATCCGTCGATCTCTTTCAGTAACAAGTTATTGTTCTGTATCTAATGAAACATGTATGTTCGAGAAAAAAATAAGCCCGTCCAGTAGAAAAATCTAGGCATTCTCTAAAACTGAAACGGTTTTTCTTCGTGAATTCGACACTTCTCCACTTTTTTCTTCGTTCCTATTCCTGAAACTGTTGCAACTGAAGAGAACAACGAATGAACGAAACTAATTAGACTAGACGATAACGAAAACTCAGTAGTATCACTCTGACCAAATGGACTGTTTTCTTCCGCCTGAAACAGTAATCAATTCCAACGAATCCATGTAACGTCTACTGTTCATACAGGTTGCCGACAGTTGACCCTTCTGTTGCTGCACAGTCCTTCGTGTTGGTACGGCAGTTAGTTACTTTACTCCCTTAACAGACCGCGTTAGAACATTTCGACGCCCGTGCGTGAAACAAATATTAAATATAAAGTAACTGAATGGGCTACAATACACGAAATACGAGATTTTTCGAGATTGTCACGACAACGTACTTCCACGTGGATCTGCCCTAAACAGCAGTCGGACAGGCGAGCAACGGTACTCGCCGACTACAGTCCATTACACGTCACCTTACAGTCTCAATAAATATTATTTCCAAACGTATATACCGAAGTAATCGATTAAGAGGCGTTCTTCTATTAATCATATTGATGAATTCAGGGGATACTGGCATACCGCTTGTTGCTCGTATTATTATGACTGACAATTATATACCACGGTGTCTTGAATTAATTTTAACCACAGTCATATCTGAACAACAGCAAAACGGATGGCGCAACTATCGCAGTTACCGATAATTCAATAATAATCTGTACGACAACACGTATACTCCATTAATAAATTACATCATCACAACAGAATTGGAAAGAAACCAACAATTAAACAAAAACAAAAAAAAAACACGTTTAAACAGGCATTTAGTCCCTACCACCCATAATTTGATTAGTGTCTACCTAATAACTCACAGCTCTCTCGTTATATTCCCCAAAACGGAAGACAGATGTGCAAATATTTTACTGTATATATTTCTGAAACATGCCATGTACGCCAAACGTCTTTAATGTTATTCATGCTTTCGATATTATAAATGCCGGTTGAATTTAATGTTTCTTTTTACGCCTAAGATCCTTTGCAAAAAAAATTGGCCCAAAATGTCATCTGAAAAGAACGTACGATTCGATTTACGATCCATCTGTGATAAGCTCATTGCTAATGGTTAGAATATCTGGCTGAAAATAAAGTATGTGTATGTGTAATCACATTTTGCTTTCTTTCATTTTACTAGATGAAATTTTGGCTTTCTATTTCGCGGGTATGAAAACTCTTTGCAGCCACTCACAAAGAGTCGAGAAGAAACCACGTTATAAATCTTTGTATATCTTAACCTACGTAATATTTGACAGGAAGTCACGAGACTCCTTCCATAAAAACCTGGTGTCATCTCATTAACGAATTACCGTCAATTCTGTATTAAAAATACTTTTATACATAGCACATTAATTTTTTATAATGTAAACACAAGTTACAATGTTTACCTGTAAACATTATCGCCAATTAAGCTCTATTAGGTGGTACAGCGTTATCAGAATGAGCTAACCAAACATCCTTACAATGAGCATATCTTGAGTTGTTGCTAGCGTACTATGCAACGCCAACGGGAGACGATGGTCGTGAGAGGGGATATTTATCGAGCCTCTCAAATTGTCATGATTTACCGTCATGAGCACTCCAGACGATGTCGTATGTTAACCAAATCAGATAGGCCTACTATGCACTCATGGGTTCTGACAATACGTCTTTAATTTTTTTAAAGATTAAGTTTGACAAAGTATAAGAAAACAAATACAGTACATGGCATGTTTCCTTCCGAAGTCACAAGTTAATCAAACGTGTTCTGAGAAATAGAGAGGGCTGTGTTCTGAAACATGTAGGGCACGTTAAATTCTTCCTTCCTGAGTTCCTTAATCGTATACAAGTTCAAACAAGCACATTGGTTGTAACAATGTACAACTTTCCTGTTAATATTCGGATTATTCTAGTTTTACTTTTCCGTTTCTGCCAGTCTGTTTTCCGATGGTATAGTGGTATATATTCCACATCGCTTTTCGAATTCCGTTTTTTAATTTTCGTGTAGTATATTTACTTTCCGAAATATAAAGTTAGCGGTCAACTGGAGATGTCACATACTGACAACTTTCATGTTCCACTAACACTAACATCACCTAGTACTCAACGTCTACTGTGAAATTCCTTACACGTTTCTAGTTAGTCAGCCGTAGAACGAGTTGAACCTTGTCTCTGATAGTACTAAATACAACGTTCTGGGCGCGTTTGAATGGAAATGTGTAACAAATGAATTTAACTGAATAGGCCCTACCGTTTTAGACGTACGCTAATCAAGGAGTACTTCACTGACATTCTAATAAAATGTCTTTACAGCAGTTGCGTTAAAATAACTACAGAAAATGCCTGGCATCGGACAGATGTGTCCAAGTCATAGTGCATCACTTTATTTCAGCCAGTTTTAACATGATAATGTTTTTAGGCTGGGGGTCATTCCACAAAATGTGTGATGCGTCATCGAAAAATATAACGCTTCCACACTTTCGATTCCCCCCAGTCTAGAAATCTTTTGTTTACAAAACATTATCATGCTTCGATGTTTCGGTTTCGTCGAAATTCTTTATGCGCACGCGCGCACGTGTGTATGTGTGTGTGTGGGGCGCGAGAGAGAGAGAGAGAGAGAGAGAGAGAGAGAGAGAGAGAGAGATTTTGCAGTACCTTTAGCTCTGCAGCCATTTTGGATGTTTTTTTCCTTTACGTGGGAAAATAAATACTTTTTTTTATTTACTGTAACAACATTTTAAACAGATAGGTTCAGCGGTACACACCAATAATATTGCACACAGCACGGAACTAAAAACGATGCCTTAAATATTTGAAAATAATAATAATAATAAAAGTAGCCTAATAAAAAAAATCTTAATTTTGTGTCACGGAAGTAGTTTAGGACCGGCTAAGTAGACTGCCTAATTAAGTCGTTCCACAAACAAGCTAGTGGCCAGCACTACTCTTTAGCCCAAGATACTATCCCAGACAGTGGCGTAACTATAACTCCTAGTTATCCATGAGCTTGAAGGATCGGTCCGCCATTTTCCTCGGAACAAATGAGAAATTCATCCCATATAATTTTATAAAATACATTTTATAAATTCTTAGACGTTTCAAAGTTTTTTAGTAAACCAACGTAAAGTATAAGGGGTGAAGAATACGGAAAAGCGGAGACTTCAAATTATTCTAACTTGATTAATTGTTATTCAAATTGAAAGTGATAAACCTCGTGTCATTACTATCACTTCAATTCTATTTGTATTCTTAACAAACCTTAACAGAGTCTTCCTGAATATATTATGGAAACCCCACCCCTGTTTTATTACCGCATCGCACTTTCATTTAAGAATATTGTTCCAAGAATAGTTTTAGCGACTGATAGTTTGTGTCAAAGTACGTTACCTTTTTACGTACATCTCCATCGCGCAATACAATTTTCTCATTTTTCCGGTTAAAGTTAAGAAAATGTTAGTTTACTTGTACAAAAACGACGGTTCAAATTATAGAGATTTTAGACCAGAGGAGTCATGACAAAGACAACTCTGAAAGTGGAACTGTGTCTAGGCGATTAACGGCTCTGCCTTTGTTTTTGACGCGTGTACAGTTTTTTAAAGGCTGCAAATACGAACGTTATTTACCATATGTTGAGTGCTCGTCATTATTAAGACAACTTTAATTTATTAATTTAAAAAAGTTGTTGTAATTCCTTTTTATTTCTACAACTTAGCCTTTTGTTTATTAGCCCATTTGTTTAGCCTTTTATTTATTTTGTTTATTAGCCATATTTTAACACACGTAAGTCGCTTAGTAATAGGCATACACTAAATGATTATGGAATTTTTTATCAAATTTTTAATAGCTCTGGGAGGATTGATTGCACTGAACCCCCCCCCCCCCCAAGTTACGCCACTGGGCCCAGGTTTTCAAATCCACAGGCTGAGTCGAACTCAGGAGGAGGGGGTGAAAATACTACGTTGGTTTTATGGTCCGCTCGAGATATGAACTCGCGACCTCTAGGTTAGTGGCCCAGCTCGACACCAGTGGTCCACTGTGCCCTCTCGATTTAAATATGAAAACAAGTTAAGAAAGATTCTTTCAACTCACTCATCTCTACCTCTTCAAACGGTTACTGTTGTTCCACTGGCATCAGCAGATAATCAACTCACCTGAAACAAAAAG
Organism: Magicicada septendecula; assembly: GCA_034769895.1. Taxonomy (NCBI): domain Eukaryota; kingdom Metazoa; phylum Arthropoda; class Insecta; order Hemiptera; family Cicadidae; genus Magicicada; species Magicicada septendecula. Next base: position 408,866,302 of record CM068369.1, on the reverse strand, counting down.
CATTAGGAAATAATTAACATTTGTTGATTATAACTGAATTAAACATTTAGACATTTTCAAGTATTTAACATTTTGAAAAGTAGCCTAACTGGGGCACACTACAATCCTGACACAGGCGTAGTGAAGATAACATTATGCTCTGTTCTACTCTACATTTTTAACAGCCAGCACAGACATTACAGAACAGTCTACGTGTTTATCGAATGTTCCAGAGGAATCCGGCTATAATGTGTGTGGCGTACGTGATTCTCGACGCATTAGCTAGACTGTGTTGTAAGAAGCCGCGCGAACTGTGTCAAGGCCGCAATGAATTACGCTCTGTTTTCCTTTATTGTTAATGCGCAGTATGGAATATTCTAGTATTTCGGCGGGGTATAAATACAAGTACAAAACGACGTTCAGTTTCATTTTGAGTTCCGAGTTATTGTCGGCGATTGCTCTGTGCGTTTAAGTGGTTATTAGTGCGGTTCGTAATATTGTGGCAAAGTATTATGTGTTTTATAATTGCGCGGGACAATTGTAATACAATTGTGTTTTAGATTAGTATTCGTTTATATTGCGTGTGAACAATTTTTAATTGATTTGTTGTAAGAGACTGTCTTGTTAATTACAAACTGTTTAATTGTGATCATTAAAGCTGGTGATTAGCGACGTCATTGGTGTCTTGTATTTTGTTTTCCACTGTACCATACAACGATCAGTAGACCGTCGTAACAATATTAACGCTTTAAACAATTTTCAACGCGGTTAACATCTAACGAATATATAATGATTTTGTTACAAATGCAAGTAGGCCTACTGCGTAAAAGTGAAATTAACATCAAAATTACAACTGGCCTGATAACGCTCATAATCTCTAAATAATTAGTGAACTACTGAACTACGAGTATACTACACAATCGCTAGTGTTATCACACAGTAGTAATAAGAGTGCAATTAGTGCCGTAAGTACGAGCTACTGCGTTATAATTATGAACAATTGCTATTAAATACGTTATAACAACGATAACACAAAGAAGTAATTATAACACTAATATTTACATATTATCTCCAACAGTTAACACCACACAATTTTAGAAATTATTTCACCACAACTACAAGCTGTATTACTTTATACTTATACAGCTAGAAATTAACATAAGAATGGTCTTAGACTCGAATACAAATTGAAAATTACGAGAAAATCGGATAACATGCAGGAATAGAATACTCTTGAAAATCATAAAAATAAGGTACACATCGTTTACTAGCAGTTCCCCGCACGGCGAAAGTAGCCTATGCCCGCAAGTAGGCCAACTGGAAGCAAGTTTACTGATCTTTCACCCCACTTTATTTAAAAACTTACGCGACAAAATTTGAAATTTGATAGAATGGATTCACGGCACATTATGAAAATCTACATCATCATTATGAAAATCAAAATGATAATTTTCAAATGATGAAAATCCATTAATATCATTATTACTTTAGGCGGTTCTTGGAATTTCAAGAGATTCTTAGCCGGCCATCCCGTTTCCAGAGTACACCACGGGGTGATAATCTCGATCGTACTCCATATGTAGGTACTATGTGCTTTTTAAATTTAGTTTTTATTTTTATTTTTAAATATACTTTTTATTTGAATAATGTTCAACTTTTTAAATAACGTTTAATTTTTTCATCATTTCTACATTAGTCGTTATTTGTTTTAAATTATTTTTTAAATTTATTTTAATAAATTTTTTCATTTTAATTGTTTATTATTTTCACTGTAACGTAACACTATCGGTTACAGCTAGTTGTATAATAAAACACACTTAGATCAATTACATATTTCGAAGTAAACTATTAATATTAATTTTAGTAATGTTAATAAAAGGAAACATACAGATGAGAATTATACCGAGTAGTCGTTATATAAGTGTGAGGTGTGTATTGGCGAGGCGACACATTGGCGCCAACCCAGTGTAAAATTGTATTGTAAGTACAACTTTCTAAGTCGTAAAGATATAAAACGCTTTGTTTGCTAAAAACAGCAAAGAATCTGCAGTACCGTTAGATTTAGGGTGTTTTCGGCCTTCAAAATACAAAGAGTGATACGTCATAAACGAGGGTGGTGGAGAAAGCAGATTTCTTTTTTTTAACGAGAAAACGGTCTCGTGGCAAAAAGTGCGCGTCTATAAGATTCACCAATCATAAAAAGCGTCACCTCTGCACGCGAAGTTATTTCGAGTGGTTACTGGACAATTTCAAACTTACCGGCAACACGTTCGAATGTCAGCCAATGATGGTAACTTTAAGAGTAGCGGCAGGAAGGGAAATAGGTGAAACTATAAAAGTAACTGATGCAGGAACTTAAGAAGTCAGTCAGTCAGTCAGTGAAATCAGTAAAGTCAGTCAAATCAGTTAAAGCAGTCAGTGAAATCAATCAGTTAGTTAGTTAGTTACTCAGTCGTTCAGTAAATTAGACAATCGTCAATCGACAATCAGAATCAAGAGTCGGAGAATCATTCAGTCAAGTAGTATTATTTATTCTGTGCGCGACAGTATGAAAAGTCAAAGTTTCGGAGGACGTGGAGACGAATGATTATCGCGAGTGTGGTGAATAAAATAAAAGCAGAGTAATACAAATTGTGTTGTGATGTGTAAAGTGTGGAACGAGCAAGACGGAGAAATGGATAATCGAATTCAAGTAACCGTATCACATTAAATGTTGTAATCAAATAATTGCATGTAATATAATTGTCTACTCAGTTTAACCCGTTTCATTCTAAAAGAACCCACGAATTGTTCAGATCCTGAAGAGTTTTATATCTTACGACCTAGAATAGGAGTACGAAGTATAAATATTTAATATAAATTTTGAATGATAGTTTGATATTTCAGAAATGGTAGATATTAAGTCATATCATTGATTTATGTTAATTTATGTTGAGAAAGAAGGAGATTTTCTAGTTTCAAGAATCTCTTATTAATGATAAATAATATTTCATATGTTCATTAATATCTTATTAATGATAAATAATATTTCATTTGTTTATTAATCTCTTATTGATGATAACTAAGGTTTATGTGTACATTAAATTTCACTGATGATAAATAATTTTTAATGTGTAATTAATCTCATAAATCTGAAAGCATAGTCAATGGACTAATTAAGCGTTCATAAATGGTAAATGATATTAACTGTATCCATGAAGTTCTTGTAATGATTAACTAGGGATAAGAAGTTAGTAGTAATTGAGAAGTAATTGACCTGTCAAATTGAAACGATGATAATATTATATGTTATATATTAAATGTATTCAAATGGTAAATATAATATCTTTTAATTAGCATCTGAACATAAGAGTTGTTATTAACAACACCCTGAGATTCCTAATTATCTCTGGCGCCCAGCATTTTATACTTAAAATTAAAAATAATAATTACAATTGAAACCCAGAATTTAATATTTGTCGCCAACAACGTGGTGCAATTCTAAAATTTTAATATCACTTTTTAATTTTGTGTTTTTACGTGATTCGTAAATTTTTACTGTTTTTTTTTTAACGTAAACCAGATGTGAAGATACTTTTTTAGGTTACCCGTCACATGAAGATACTTCAGGAATTTAACGATTCTTTTGTCCTTTAAAACCTGAATTGCAGCAACTACAACAATCCTCTACAACATTTTCGGGATTTTTTAAACGACATTCTCCTTAATAATTTTAAAGACCCTAATGCAGGTCTCCTTTTTCTTATCCGATAGAAGTGTGGTACAAGGTAGGTATGACCGTTCCTTTCTTGAGTCAAACTCTCAAGATTGGCGTGGACTGTATACTATTAGCCGTATTTGTTATTCTGCAGCTTTTAAATGTTCCTCGATGAATAATGTTTGCTTCTCATTGAGTACACCAATCCTTTGCTGCTAGAAGATCAAGACACTTTCCTGTGGCACCACGGGCGGACTGGCATCACTGGGGGCCCCCTGCACCTACACACACAAACGCGCACGCGCGTATTTGTGTGCGTATACTTTTTTAAATTATTTATTTATTTTTTATAGACACATGGTATGTACAGTAAGTGTACAGTACCGTGTATTTAAGTAAGTGAACGTTTTAATACAAAACATACAGGGCAGTTTATTTGATTGTTTAGACTTTAACATAACCAGCTTTAAAACCATAATTACCTACTATAAATGTTTGTACGATAAAGAACATTTGTACCCTACAAATCTACATAAAATCCCAATTAAAAATATTCCACAGTGTATTTCGGCGGTGGAGCCCCCTTGAGCTCGGCGCCTGATCCACTGTCACTCCGTCCCACTAAACCATAGGCCCAGTAGCGTAACTTTGTTAACCGGGCCCTCCTGCAAGTTTATGCCATGGGCCCCCTATTGAATCTTGACATAAGGCCCTGAGGCCCTCGCAGGCCCCCAGCCCTGAATGCTGCAATGACATTCAAACAAAATTGACAATAGCCTACTACTCGACGCGTCAGTCAGTTGCCGTGCGGCACGCCTCTACAGTAACCTCTTTCGCTTTCCTCCATTAGTAAATACTAAATACGCTCTAAGTTATATAAACAAGGTTGAGAAGTGATCACTTCCAATGTGACCAAAATAAATCCTGAAGATTTATTTCCAACAATATTTAGACGAGAAAAGGTTTTTTTAATACCGGTAAAAATATATATATTTCTTGTTTTTCTCGAAATAAAATTTTCATTACTCGGGGGCCCCCTGAGCCTCCTCGGGGCCCGGGGCCCTCGGCGATCGCCGACCAGCCGACGTGGCCAGTCCGCCCCTGTGTGGCACAGAGGAGTCGTCGGCCAGAAGAAATTCACTTCCGTCGTTCATTTTTAACAATTCAGGTGGCAAACTGACGTCTTCAGGTCTTGCTGGTTCTTCTTGTGTCCCACGAGTCTTTGCTGGTCCAAATTCGGTGTAAAGTAATTTTCGAAACTAATTGAGAAAGCATTTCTGCCACTAGTTCATATCCGCGGTCAAATAATGATCCTACTTCTTTTGCATAAACAGCTGATACTGGAGTGTTTTTTCTCTTGTCATCTTTTTTGCGGTTAGATAAGTGGTTCTGAACGTTGTTGGCAGCAAATTCTGGTACGCATGTATGTGTCCCTTCACTAAAAATAGCGTTATTCTTGCTGGATATCCGTCCTTTTCACTTCACTTTTTTTTTGTAGTTTACACACCGCCACGAGGCCTCGTTTTCTTTGTTAACCCTATCAACTTCAAAACTGTATCAACTTCGCAAAGTGCACAAGGCTTCCCCTTGTTTGTTTCGGAGACTTCCATGTCTGTATAAGAAGATCACAATTTATACACTGCCCCCTTAATATTACGCAAAACTGTACTAAATCTTAAGTATATTCAAGCAAAACTAAAAGTCTTACATAGGCTTTCGAACTGAAATTGACTAACTGATGTACGGAACGTAAGTAACGGATTTACTGTAAACACCCGGAGAATGGAACTGCACTTTGTCTATCGGTTTAACGATGAAAGTTATTCACAATGACATAAGAAATTACGGTGGGGGAGAGAGGTGTCATTCATTTTACTTACCCCTCTCCCCAACGAAATTGTAGTTCTGTCTTGAGGGCAACTGCTAATGTCGGTAAATGCTAATGCGGGCTTCTGCTAATAATTCAATAAAAATATTACATAAGACAATACCGTATCATTTTTTTAATAAAACCCAACAAAACCCACAATTTTGCATGGTTTACTCACCCAATGCCCTTGACTACCATGCATTTTCTATAACACACAAAATCTTCAAATTCCTAAATAGATTTTAATCACACTATGATTTAATAACTGTTTTTTCATCTGACCTGTATATGCAACCATTTACGTTACTGTACATGTTTCGTTAATTAACTTACGATATTCAATTTACACAGGCAACCGTGCATGCAACGTAATTTGCGCTTTTCTTGTTTTCAGTGTCGTCTATTTTAATAACATGTTTATTTAGAATTAATTAAAAGGCGGTGATAACAAAGCCTTTGTGTCTTTTGTTCAGCGAGTTTCGTTGTTGCTCTGATTTGTTAATTACAACGTCATTAATAGCGGATCTGAGAACACTACGTGATTAAAAAACTCACTAAATGATACAAATGATTATCAGTCCGTTTTTCAGAACAACATATTTAAATTTTGATCCGCTTGTTCTTGAATCGCACAAAGAAAGGAAACTGCCATGTTGATAATTTTCCATCACCATTATCACCATCGTTGTTGTCGTCATCGTGCAATGCCACTGTATGAATCGCACTATCAATTACATTCCATCGCACGGAGAAATTCTGCCATTTGATAATTTTTTCACCACCATCATCGTCGTCACCACTAGCAGCACCACGTTTTTTTCAAACCAAAATGACGTATGATTTTGAAACCCATTTCTATTTTTTCAACAAAATAGTATAGAAATTTCTTAAGAGTAACATGCAAATGACAAATCAAATGTGTCGGATTCTTGTTGTTTTAAATGAAGGCCTACAGGTTTCATGTCCCGATTGTCCTAGTAGCTCAAATTAGAAGATGACTTACATTAAACACTAAGCGAGATACACGTGCAAAACGTACATGACACTACATTTGCTATGACACCATCCCGAGCAGCGTGGGCACGCAACTCCAGGGAATGTACTGTCTATAACAAGACGAAGTATACTGGGAGCGCGGAAGTACTGCACTAATGGAATATTAATGATGCGAACTCATTACACGTTTCCTTAATCGACGTGTACGTGTCGCACTTCGGAACGTTAGGCCTTCGGTCTTGACCTTGATTTGATAGCGCACTTATAGCATGCAAATGGGCCGTATGTATTAAATACAACGATATTCGTCTCGTGCTGTCGGGAACTGAAGTTTCGTAATTGCAATAAGTTTCAACTGTTCGAGTATTTCCTTAAACTTCAACCCGGGCGTTGGTACTGGTACGTGGTCATAATCTGAAATCAATAATTCGTTTTAGTCGATAACTCTTTGGTTAAATATCCCTGTACGCTTTCCAACCCATGTTTGCAATTACTGAGCCAACAATGTTTTCTTATCCTTAACCTAGCATATCTCCTTTCAACCTACGCTCGAATGGTTAAGTAATGTAACTACTACTGCATCTAGTTAAATCCTTCAGGCGTCGTTTCTCTTTCTGACGATTTGCTCGCTATCTTCCGTTTTTATTTATTTTCTTACACATTTCATCTTTTCTCTCCTTTGGTCTTAAGTACCCACATATTAATATTATAGCGCGCTAATAGGACGATCTATTATTATAATTAGGCATAAACAATTTATTTGCTTAGTCTTCTGTTGCCGTAGTAATGTCTTCTCTTAATCGAAAAATTGAATATTTGCACCTGCATTCTTTAGCTCTCGCTTGTCTTCTTGTCCTTTGTCCCTAATGATACAATGTTAAACCTACCGATGAAAGAAAATCCAAGAAAACACGCTCAGAAACAGGGAATTAAAATGTTTACGTTTAAAAATATTACAGACGGCAACCTTTCAAACTGAACAGACGGGTATAAAACACACACAGTGTACAATATCACATGGGTAATAAAGTAAGAATTATTCTACACAACGAAGAGGCCTTCAAACAGACAGAAACAATAAGTATGTAATCGTCTACTTCAAATACATGCCTTTATCGTTGACAATTAAACAAAGAGATCTGTGTATGACAGCTGTCGACATATTAACCCTTGTTGCAGTAGGCTTACATGATTTATTTCATGTAAAAATTAAAACGAAAACAATTTTTACAATTACTTTCAACCGTGTCCTAACTATCTGTCTATGTAAACTACAGGAAACTGTAACTGCGCGCGTCGAAATTAAATTTAAAACACTGGAGCCGAAAGTGAAGTTAACTTTGTTTTGTTCTTTATGCCACTTCCGTTTCCCTCACATCGATACATTATTCTGCACCGACTTGTCGATTTTCTATACAACTACATCGACTGTTGATATGTGTCAAGCCAACAGGAGCATTTTGTGCAAACAGGCTGCCTGATATTGACAGGCACTGCTGATTGTCTTTGTACCGACGAAAAACAATCCTAGTGAAAACTCTTTTTCAAGCAATAAACACAGAGACGACACGAAATGTCAGAGCGCGAATTAACAAAGAGATAATTACGCACGAGTTGTGAGTGGCAGGGACACTAAGTACGTATTACTGGGCGCGGACATTCTGGAGCTGTGCAACCTATTGTGAAGGTGACACGAGTTGACCATAAGCGGCACTCTACACTTCACCCCCTCCCACCAACCATTCCGCCACAACAACGGGAAAATACAAAACACCACACTCACACTGCCCCCCCCCAACCAGAAATCAATAGTTCTTCTTCATCCTCCTCCCCAGACACAGCTCAATCGTCCATTACATTTCATTTCAAAACTTATTGTTTTTTTGTAGCATCCGTTCCAGGCAACAACAAAATTTGTTCACAATGAACATTTTTTATGTTTTGTAATGCTTGTAACAAGTCAATGAAGCTGTACATCTGTGTAAGACGCAGGTAAGTAGATTCTAGATCACATACTCTAACTTATTTTATTATGACAAATTTAATTAAAACCACAAAAACAAAAAAAATTATACAAGGCACGACTAACTAATTGTTACCTATGTCTGCGAAGTGTGAACATTAGCAAAGAAAACAGGAGAAATGCCGGTCATTTTTGAAAGGAACGTTATAGGAAACATATAACGGCACAACTGAAGAAGGACGACGCATCTGCCATATCATAAGCGTCAAGAGAATGAGAACAGCAAGAACAATTATAGTGATTGTTTCCGTTTCTTTAATTAATAGGTCCATTAAAAAGTTAAACAGAAATTCCCCTACTCAAAAATCAATTACAGTAAAAATTTTGTAGGCACTGCACAACGATTCATTACGATTATAATGTATTCCTACATTTCTGTTAGTAAAATTTACTACTGTTCATCAATCGGACTTGTTTAGCTATAGGCCTATTGTCATATTCGACGATCTGTTTCGAATATAATACACTGACAAGCTCTGCCGTCTAACGATACATTATTGTGGAAACCGAAAGCAAAGACAACAGAATATCTTGTGGCCGTTTGGACGCTGTGCGACGTGATATAATGTGATTATTTGTTAGTAACTGTGACTTAACAATAGTTTGTGTATTACTGTAGAATACTGTAAACGGCGAACAGCCCATGGAATCAGCTGTATTTGTGAAAACGAACTGTTACAGGCCTTCTACCGTCATCAATACTTGTACCTTTTTGATGTCTAGTACAATTTGAGTAAAATTTAATTTAGTAAAAATCCATTCTATAGATTAATACTGACATCAATGTAACGTATACTGTTTAGTACCGCTAATCCGAAACAAAAACTGCCCGATCATTTCATATTAGTGGATTTTTCGATGCACGTAACCAACGCTATACTCTATAATTATTTAGAGCAAAGATACCATTATGCGGTATTAACACCAAATAAACACACTTACAACGAAGAAAATGATCTTCTGATATCGAAAATGTTGCTTGTAGCGTACAGTGTTGTCTAAGAAATCTAAATAAATGGCACACAGAAAACCGTCGCACTGCATTTCACAAAACAGTAGAGCACTCAACACCCATGCAGAACCGCGCTATGCTCCCAATGAGACTCAAGAATACCCGAATGTAATCTGATACAGGATACAACGATACTGAGTTCAAAGATGAGTAGTGACGACACAGTTTCATCAATCTCTAAAGTATGATTATTCCAGTTATGATTAACGTGTTTTTCAAAATGAATTGTAATCTACTCTTGGGTATGGATATTTTTTGTTAATCATACACCACTCTGTTCATCCGTACATAACTCGCTGGGAACTGAGTTTACTCAGCACAAAACACAAAATGGTTTAAAAACAAATACACACTCACGCATGAGCACGTCACCGCACCTTTGTGTGTTCATTTCTAAAGTAAACTTTTGCTCATCATAATTCAATTTAACCGGGATATCAGGGGAAGTTAACTAAAAGCAACGTTTATATTCAACCAATTACAAATTATACTTTCTTTGAATTTACTACTGATACTTTAAGTCTACGTAACAAGATAGTAAACACTGCTTACAAAAATTGCTCTCTCAACTCTCTCTATGACAACAGAAACGCTCAGTCGCCTTATTAGTAATCTCTTCTCAACCCATCCTTCAGTGCAGCCAAAGAGTTCGTAACCAGACTATAAACCATAACTTTTTCTTGTGCACGGCGTACCATGTAAGTGCAGAATCGAGCTGCGATTCGACTAACGAGCACAATTCGGAAACAGACATCCAACGAGTCGGCCAGACAATTTGTCGGTCTGTGTTTTACCAGCGCGTACACAGAAAAAAAAGATTTGGTTGTAATTACCAAAATAGCTTGGTTAAGGTATTTGGTTAATTCTTTAGGTTGCAACTAACAAATTTTAGTTATTGTAACAAAAATGGTTTGGTTAACTGTTCAAAATTATTTGGTCACAATGTTTGGTACAAATAACCAAAACATTCAGGTTATATTTAGTTTTTACAGACACTTGACCTTCTCTTAGGGGTGCAACCCCTCCATATCTTCACCCCTCGCACTGTTCCCACAACACATACCCTAACCAGATGTCCACCTTACATCCTATGTTTAGTCTTCGTTCACAGATCTTTGTTAGCTGCTTTAGGTCAGCGTTGTTTGCAAATACAACACACGTGGTTACGATAAGTGACGAGTTTGTTCAGAAGTGGATGGAAGAAAACGGATTTGCTCAGCTTGTTCAGCATTTTAAAGGTAAGTACCTACTTACTGAAAATGTAATCCGTTAAAGATTAGATGTAGCGTAACGAATTATCTGTTGGTACTTACCAGTATCTAGCGTGAACTTAAACGTTACCGAAACAAAATTTTATGCGTTTAGACTACATAATCTATATTATCCATTTATTGGAATCGTATTTCTGCAAGAATTGGTACCGTTTTCAATATTTCTATCGTATAGAACAAAATATTTTCAGATTATTTTTATTATTGTCTGTAGGCTTAATTAAGGTTGGTCGGTCAATTAAGGTATATAATAAATGCTGAATGTTGTGAAATACAGTGTGCCCAAAGGACAATAAAATTAGGTGTTTCTTGTGTTCAGATCTGTAAGTTCTTTTTTTAATCTAGAGGAGGTAATCAAATGTAGATGTGGTTAATATAAAAGCTGGTGTTTTAAGAAACAGCCCGTTCGAGATATTAATAATATTTTTACACTTTCAGATGAAGGAATTGATGAAGAGGCATTCTTAGCGTTAAACAAAAATATGAAAACGAAAATTTTAGTTAGTTTGACTAAGCGTCTGGTTAATAAAACTGAATTATTCATCCAACCAAGATTCTTGTGCTAGGGTGACCACATATTTAGTTAGAATGAGTATAATTTTGGTTATTTCAAATAAATTATTTTGTTAAACTGACAATGAATTTAGTTGAAATAACTACATAATTGGTTGATTTAACCAAATCCAAACCGACTAACTCGGTTTTGGTTAGGTTTTACCAAAACATTTGGTTAGCACAACCATAATAAACCAATTTGGTTGGATTCACTACACTTTTTTTGGTTGACTTAACCAATTTATTTGGTTAATTCAACCAAAAGAATTTGACCAAATTTTTTGGATCTGGTAACCAATTTTTGGTCGTCCCTATAGTGACCAAAAATATTGGTTACCAGAAATTATTTTTTGGTTATTCCAACCAAACAGTTTTTTGTGTGTAATACTACGCTGGTCTTAGCTTTACTTGTTTTTACCACGAAAACAATCACCCCACAGTAACGATAAAACCAACACAGAACCCGTATCATATCCGTATAGAATTCCTAAGGCTTTCACAGCCGGCGTCAACGCAGTTGGAAACGTTATTTGCCGGGCTGTTAGGCCGTGGTGTACTGTTTGTGTGGACAGACGTTTCGGGCCCACCATCGGAGGCCATGCTCAGTGTCGGAAACAATTGGCACGGTGTCCGCCAATTACTCCAATGCTTATAGTCTCTACCTCAGCACGTCTGTCAGAAACGTCTGTCCACACAAACAGTACACCACGGCCTAACAGCCTACCAAATACTGTTTCCCATCATATCCGTCTGTTTATATAATACGATATTTTACTTAGAACATTTTCTAACACAAACATCTATCGAACGATGTGTAGACTACAATATCGACAGCACCATGTTGTGGATGGGTTGTTCAAATGGAAAGAAGACTGGAATCAGCGACGATGTGAGTAAAAGTCTGATTAAAACTGAGAAACATCATTTCATACAGACATGTCGCGGAAGTGTAAGTAATGGAAAACTAGCTGTAGGCCTTTCGCTGAAAGTATGTAAAATATACATTTCTATTTACGTAGTAAATGAAATGGGCTGATTTATTCTTTTAATGATAATCTTTTCGAAATCGCTATTTACAATTGAAAATAATTAGAATCATATCATACGGTTGTTGTTTTCACTATAGATATGTTACCGGCAAAGTACAAAATCAGGCATTTTATAGAATGCCTAGGAAATTCATACAGTGCCTGAATCCAGCCGGGAAAGTATGAAATAAAACACATTTCATACATTGCCTAGGCATTGTACAGAATGCCTACCGTCTTCTAGGTAATGTATAGAAGACAATGTGTACACTATGGTTTCATGAAAAGTGTTAGAGTGCTGCAGAGATACGCATAGTACGTGTGGACATTTTCTGAACACTAGTGGCAATAGTGAAGATAAGCGTGATGATGGCAAGAAGCTGTGTACTCTCTGTTTCAAAGTAAAAATTGCAACTGAAGAATGAAAAAGGTCAAAATCATTTCTAGAACTTCAGGCAAAGAAAATGAAACCTGATTCTGACAAAAAATTTCCTCGAGCTCCTGTGGGCGTGTCTGTTCGTGTTCCAATTCCTGAAGTAGACAAGGGCCGGGGAGATCTTCGAAACATCCTAGCATTCGTCGTGAGTGTGACAGATGACGGATTGTACAAACTGGGAACCACTAACGGTTGATAAACCAGCTATACACAAGATCGCAGTTCACTGTACGCCGAAGACCACTAATGGAGGCTGAAGATGTCCCTGAACAAGAAACCGCACTTTGTTGTGTTGCTACTGCCCAATCATCAGGATCCGGACAAGGGTTCGTAAAATGGGTGTGCAAGAATAAACGTCAAAAAAATGTAATTGTGTATAAAATGAAATAAAATGTACTTCAAAATGTCACAGCTCTCTGTCTTGGTGTAATAAGTAGAGTATATTCCACATATTTATAATTAATACACACCAATGATATCTAATGTATTTTTCTAATCAGATTAATTAAAAAAAGTTCTTACACAGTATAATTTTAATAAAATAGTATATGAACATAATTAAGTAGAGAACAGATAATCTCGAAATGTCAAACAAAGTCCTCCTTTGTGTAAAATCACACAATTGTGTGTGATTTTGTAATAAAATGTTTTCACTTTGAACGTAGTAAGCTTATTTTACACTTTGCCTAAAGAATCACTGGCATTATATAGAATGCCTAGGCAATGCACAGAATACCTGGGAAAAGTACAAAAAACATTTGAAAAGTATTCTGTTCTATACTTTGCCAAAAAACTCCAGGCATTGTGTGAAATCCCTAGGTATTCTATAAAATGCCTGGATTACATACTTTGCCGGTAACAGATACATATACAAACATAGGCGAGATCTAACTTTTTTTAAATGTAACAATATTTAGTTGGAAACTAAAATGTGATATGCGCGGTATAATTATTTACAAAACAACAAATTAAAAACATTATTGTTTCAAGTAGGCTGATTGTGTAATCACAAAGTCTTATTTGATTCTGCTCTCTGGTGGCGGACCTGAAGTTAACGCTAATGTAACGTGGTACACTATGATGAAAGAAATGATCGCAGTGCTGCGCTCTGGTGGCGACCCTGAAATAAACGCTGAACATTTTGTCATCAGATGTGATAAAAAATAAAACAGATTAAAATTAAAGAATAAAATTATTTTTAATATGTAGGCCTACTCTCGTAATAGTATTCATCATTTAGAATATGCTCACGTTCTTTAAAATATTATGCTTTGCTTAAAGCACACATATTTGTACCACTGGGGAAATGTTAGGTAGCTATGTGGCAAAAAGAGGTTTAATTGACCTGGAAACACTGCTTTGTCATTTCAGCTATTTCGTGACGCATTATATCAGTTTACTGCCCTAGGAGCCCGAGTTCCATAAATGAAGCCATAGTGCCATAAATGAAGTTTTCACTTCAATAATTTCTCTTAATAATACTGTTCACATTACTCTGATGTACATTCAACACACTAACACTGTGTCAACGTCAACACCTCTGTTACGTCAACAGCCAATACTCGCTGTTTTCCACAATGTTATGGAACAGTGGATAACACACATCGCTTGAATACATTTATGCGCATAACGTAATAATTCATTAAAACACATACAATAGGTTCTAAAATAATTTAAGGCCAACAACACTGATCTAACAAATAGAGATTTATCACTATCGGTTATTAATAACACGTTTCAATAGTACGCACAAACACAAACAGTGCACATTCACACGCCAGCGATATTAAATGCATTTTGTTATCAATTAAAAGCACATATTTTACACACCGACGAAGTCCATAAATATATATTTACAGGAGGGCTGCGAACAAAATAAAAAAAAGGAACGGATCGGTGTGTGGTGTGGTCATTAGAACACGATCATTATTCAATGTAATGAAACGCAGAGGGGTGACGTGATGGAGCGCTAACCAGATCTGCTATTGGTTGGTTTCACTGCACCACCATCCCTCTCAAGAGCCGCTTCATCAAAGTCATTCCCGGCTCTCTGATTGGCAGCGAAGTCACACTTCACTTGACTTCCAAAATAACACTGAACGCAAGACAGAAATACACAAGAATGAATACCAGATTTCTTCTATACCAATATAAAAATTTAGTCAAAGTGGAGTAAATTAATAAGTAAATGAACTAGTAAATATTTAATGAAACATCGAAACCTTCATACATATATATCAGTATTCATTAACATTATTTAAAACGAAGTAATACCTAAGTATGATAAGAGCATGTTATTAAAAACGCTACCGAAGTTACTCGCTACATTAAACTAACGACAAAACTGAACAATTAAGAAGTGTACTCTTGTAGAAAACAAACAATAACCTCAGGCTTGCACGCGCGCGTTCGCACACACTCACATACACAAAACGTAATTCACGGCTACAATACGATACGATGTTATTTCGCATTCGCGTAGAATTCCCCGCTGAGATTATGATGCTATTGCTGGAACGGCTTTTAGCGGCATCTTTCCATAAACCCTCATATTCAGGGTATTTATTTCAATTTTTATTAATGATTTTTTCTAAATAATTTTTGACATGAGATGTATAGGACACGCTGTAAAGTCGGAATGGATGGATGAATTATTCTGAATTTTTTACGTGCTTATTGCTATTAATATTTTATTTTATTATAATTGCTATTACGATTTCATTTCTAATATTCGTAGTAGTATTATTGTTTTTTTTTCTGAAGTAGTGAGGTTCTTATTAGCTGAGTGATTTACTTACGCACATTTTAATTAGGCAAATA
The DNA here is from genome assembly GCA_034769895.1 of Magicicada septendecula. Taxonomy (NCBI): domain Eukaryota; kingdom Metazoa; phylum Arthropoda; class Insecta; order Hemiptera; family Cicadidae; genus Magicicada; species Magicicada septendecula. The sequence goes on along the minus strand of CM068369.1, from coordinate 408,850,615 downwards.
TCAACTGTTCAATTTCATCAAATAGGCTACATTCACAAATATAAGTAACAAATATAGCGCTGCCTGATGTTTTGTGTGTGTGTGTGTGTGTGTGTGTTTATATTTCTTGAAGAATGAACTGATTCTGGTATAATAATCAAGACAACGACTGAAGAGAAAATTTTACAATGACAGCCAGTTTACAGAAATAGGAAGTAAATTTGGAACCTGACCAGAATCGTATATTACCGTAAATTTTTCTGAAGAATTACTAATATTGTAATTAGTATATTCCATCTAACTTCCTAAGTTATAAATCGCCCTACAGCTGAAATAATTATACTTCTGTTAAAATAATACCGCGTACTCTTAATAGGCAGAATTTCTAGGATTTGTCATCAGCAGTAAAATATTTAAGACGTTACATTTAAACTGACATTTTGTCATAAAGATTAAGCACAGTAATCACTGATAACAATCATTCACTGCACAACATAGGAAGTAAATACTGAAAGTAACAGTTGTTTATTACTAACAACAAATAATTAGTGATTATTTTATTTAATAACCAATTTTTTATCCTAGCATACGCACTATTTAAGACAGACAGTTATGAACTGTATTTATTGACACAAATTGTATTTATTAATCGGATAAGCTCTGAAAATACTGCAAGTTTCCTTACCTTTAAGCCTGTGTTATGTAACCTTCTACGGATGGTTTGTGAAGAAATAACCATATTGGTTTCATCACTAAGAGCAAGAATTTTGCATCTGTGTCCCTCTTTCTTAAATCCAATCATGAATAAATCGATCCTGTGCTTTGACTGGTTGTTCTTTGACAGCCTCACACCGTGCCCGAATCAGGATGAGCCATTTTCATTTTTCTACAAATGATTGATTGACCTACAGTTAAATCACCTTGCTACTCCAACCTGAGTCTCTCTCTCCCTCTCTCTCTCTCTCTTGCTCTCGCGCGCGCTCTCTCTCTCCCTCCCCCTCTCTCTTCACATTAAACTGCTCCAGACAAAGTTCGTCTAAAATCAATTTGCGTAGTTTCATTATTTCGTCGCAGTAAAAACACTATAACCATGGAGTGAGGCAGGGATGTAGCTTGTCTCCCACTCTTTTCAATATATATATATATATATATATATATATATATATATATATATTGACAATGTTCTTAAAAAATGTCAATCAAAGGAATATCCTGGAGTCCAGCTAGACCGACATACTTACCTGAGTACGTTACTATTTGCTGAGGATAAAATAATAATACAAGAGAGTGAAGATAAATTACCGACTGAATCAAATATGTCCAGAATATAATGTTAAAATTTCCTTGCATAAGACGAAAGTTATGGCTTTCCAAGGCAAGTATCCCGTTAGGTCGAAAATAATTGTCAACAATAAGCCAATCGAACAAGTATCAAATTTTACATACTTGGGCTGCGACACAAGCTACAATTATGACAATGACATGGAAAATAAAATAAATAAGTTCCAGGCAATATGTGGCACAATAAACAGAACATTAAATACCAAAACACGAAAAAACACAAGGATAGAATTTTATAAAACGATGGCTGTACCTGTACTTATGTATGGGAGTGAAAATTGAATAAATACCAAAAAAAGGAGACAGCAAAATACAGGCAGCAGAAATGAGATTTTTGAGACGGGTCAGAGGCTGCACAAGAAGAGATTTAGTAAGAAATGAAGACGTGCGAAATGAACTAAATGTATATGCAATAAATGAAAAAATAACTGAATATAAAGAAAGATGGAAGCAACACGTAAATAGAATGGGAAATGGGAGAATACCCAAAAAAAAACTTAACTACAACCCAAGAGGGACAAAAGATATAGGAAGACCACGAAAATAGTGGTCGTAAGTTTGTGAGGACGGAACAGGCAAATGCCTAATCCTTGTAGTGCAGAAGAAGAAGAAGAAGAAGAAGAAGAAGAAGAAGAAGAAGAAGAAGAAGAAGAAGAAACAATATAAAACATTTGAAAATAATGTACACCTAAGTGTGATTTCCAGAAGAAAAACACCACTGTAATAATAAAGTACGGTCCACAATCGAACCACAATAAGCAGGCTTGTTGTAAAGAAACACTTAATTCATTTGCAGCATAACCTTTTGTTTGAACAGTTGACTGCTAACTGGTACAACTCAACTGTGTGCCACTATTCCGAACCACCACTAATGTTTAAACCTACGAAAAACAAGACATTCACGTACATCGCTGAGCGGTATGTTACAGGCTATTTAGGCCTAAACCTGCATTTTCTCCTTTATGAAGTTTCCCTAACGTATGCCACATTCCATAATGTGACGATGAAACACAAATTTCTTTTCCGCAGATTGTGTGTGACAAAGCAAATCCAACAAATATACACGCTGGATCTTGCCTAATGTCTGTAAATTATATAGGCGTTAGGCAGAGAACCGTTCTTGTATTTGTTTATATTTATTGTCACACAATTCGTTTAGCAATTCGAAAGATATTTTATGAAAATTCAAGAGTTGTAGTAAAATCTCAAGTATTCAAGCAATCGTCTGAAATTGTTATCTCCCACTATTCTAAAATCAGAACTAGTTTTACGAATATAAACCTGTCAATTTAATCGTATAAGAAAATATACGGCATACGCACACAATAATTATTATACGCTATTTAAACAATTACTTTTTGAGAATACGATAATAAGTACATCATACACAATCATCGTGCTTTTTCAATAACAATTCTATTGTTTATCAGTGTTATACATTTATAAAACTAGTTTGAATATTTCGTTCATCATTGTCTCATATGGTATGAGATAAAATTACTGTTAGCAGATTTGTTTGAAATTATTTGTTTTTGAAAAATCTGTAATTTCTATATAACTTAAAATTTGCCAACACTAATTACAAGCCAAGTTTCACTGTGTTATGCTTGTGGAAAGTAGTCTTGAGTCAACTTGTACAACTGTACCGCATGAAGAGTACGAAAGTAAGATATTTTATATAATACCGATAGTAGTAAAATATGAATTTTATTATTGTTAGGGAGATGTGTACGACTATTTCTGGAAATGTGACATGGTGTAGGAAGCAAATATCGATCGAAGGGGTGGTGGCCAGAGCCTGGGACTTCGGATCATCGCTCAAGCTTAACGCGTGTCCTTCACAACGCATTGCTACACACTCCACCTACGCTCTCAACGTGTTCGACAAATACACAAATTGTGCCTGCGTTAAGCACACATTTGTGCTCTATTCGTGTCAACACTCTGGTTTACATCGAATAATATTCGATTTTGCTTTTATGTAGGATCGAATACAAATCATTTGTACTGACACTGTAGACCGTTAAGTCGTTTCCACCTTTTGTAGCCGGCTACACCTAACGTATCAGCATGAAATACATGACGGATTATTTAAAACTGTAAAACAGTAAAACAGTTACTACGCATCGTAAATTTCTAAATCGGTTGCGCCTAGGGTTGCCAGATCAAAAATCAGAAAAGCCCAACACAGCTTTTAATTTAGCCGGACATTTTACCCGAAAAGCCGGACAATAGTTTTTTACTAAAGTTTAAAGAGACCACAAATACAACACCGACGTAGACTTAAATACAGCGCAACAAGATGTTTACATTTTCTTAGAAATCGAAACAATGGCTAGTGTTGACACGAGCTCTTCATTCAAGAGTAGTCTACGGTTGTCTCTTTGATTTGGCGATACCAATTCGCATAACTGAGTGCGGCGGCGTTGATGATAATACAGAGATTAACAATAATATCATAAAAGACCTAAACATACTGAAAGGAAAGGAAATAAAAAATCTAGTACGTACATTTTTTCAGATCTAGTACCTTTTTCAGGCATAAAAATTGTGCTATACTTTTATACTACGTGTAAATTTGACAGACAAAAAGCCTAACAAAATCCGGACAGGCCGGACATGCTGTAAAAAACCGAACATGTTCAGCTAAAGGTGAACGTCTGGCAGCCCTAGTTGCACCAATCGAACGCTGATTTTATCCTCCTGTACAGCGGCTAGTTAAACATTGATCAGGATTCGAGTGGAGAAAGTAATGTTCCAATGGAGGAGGTCATAACGAATAAAGAACGTTCTCAAGGAATACAGAAGGTTCGACAGTTTGCTATGCGGTTGGCGGTCACTACAAAGTGTAAACCATAAAGTGAGACAAAGGTAGAATTCACAGTCTAGGCGGTATCTAATCAGTGATTCCCGATCGATAGGGTCCGAAGGGAAAATTTCTGGCTAAGGGAGTCTATGGATGAACAGTAATAGGCCCTTGCATCAGGTTTTAAAGAGTCGGATGGCCCATAGGGAGGTATCTCTGAGAAAATTATGGATTCACAATAGAAGGATATATTATACGACCGTTAACTTGTAACTGGAGTGACCCCAACGACTCCTCCTCTACAGAAAGGCGAGAAAAAAGATGTTCTGCTGCGGATAACACCTAGATAAAATCAGTTGAAAATTATTAATGGTTTTGTGTATGTATAGGTGAGTGATGGAAAGGTGACAGAATTAAGAGACCAGAAGGACACGGCAGAACACGTTACGCGTTCCACTGATCAAGATACACCGTTCATATTATATACATTCACGTGTACGCCTACTTTTCACAGAATATACTACAACGAATCTGCAAATAACAGTGATCCTTATATAGTTTCTCGGCCGTGGCCTTAGAGATAATTAATTAAAATTCTCACTCAAACTTTGACTTCCATTCTACAGTCCACTTGCCGTCTAGGAATATCACATGATTGCTTTTTATGTATCACCAAGAGACGATAAGGTATTGGACGCTATTACACGGCTTTCGTAAAACGCTGGATTTGTGATCGGTTAATACGTGTTATCATTACTGATAACCGCAGGTGATAGGAGAGCCTAACGACTTTACGACGAGCAGTCAAAAAGTTAGTTGCATTGCCCATATTCTTTTTCTAAAAGAGGCATTCTAATGAAAGTTGTTGGACTAGTAAACTTCCGTTTCCAGCAGTTGTAATAAGGGTTTGCACTTAGTAGTAACGGTTAGTCCCCTGATACCCGTGAAACATGTCATGTCGTTTGTAAGTACCGTCCAAATTAGAAATCTGCGCAGTGACTCGTTTTCTGCAGGGAAGGAGGTGTACGCCTACTGAAGTGCATGTTGAAACCACTTTCACGGAGGCCATCGTAAAGTGATGCGAGTTGTTCGGAAAAGCTCCCATGGATATCAAGGATGACTACCGGCAGGGAAGGCCATCAATTTCTACAACGTTGCACGCTTTCACCAAATGACGCCTGTAAATAGACGAATCACAGTGGACGAAAATGCGATTGAATTGGTCATGTCGCATAGAAGTACGCAGTACATCATTTCTGAGAGTCTGCTATGTCGAAAAATTTGCGCGCATCATTTGGCACATGTCACGAAGTTGGAAATGGGAAGACTGGAAACATGCTCTTTACAATCACGACTTTCTTGAGCCGTATGAAGAAGTCCTTGCGAAGGGTCGATATTATCACTGATGAAGAAGTCCAAAATGCAACGGAATGCAACAAAAAAAGTAGATAGGCTACTCAATTTTGGTTTTAGATATACAAATAAAGTTTCATAAATATTCTACAAGCTTTTATTATGTTGGAACTAACCTGTTGACTGCTCCTCGTAAAAGACTTGAAATGTTTCCACACAGACAACGTTTTCCTACACATTTAAAACTAACGCTAATCATTTTACTTAAAGTTTGTTAACTCTTTAGAGTGAAGCCATATGTAACGACACAGAGGCACGTACAGTACAACGTTAAAACTTTCTTAACAGATCCAAAGAATTATAAAATGAAAATAAAATAATTAATAATTTATTTTTAGCTGTACTAATCCCAAATAGTATTAAAACAAGTTTGTTGATATATTTTAATCAATTAATTATAATTAATTGGGAACTACTTTTTTCTTGCGACGGATTTAGTGATTTAGTGACAAGCACATGGCTTTGTTTTAAACCAGGCTTCACTCTAAGAGTGAACAAATTTTAGTTCTGACTCGCGTTCATAGTCTCTACCGAAATCTTCACAGCTGACTTCGGCAAAAATTGCACAGTAGACACCGCTCTTGAAAACTTTAGTGCTAGAACAAATTTACATGAAGGAAACAAGACAGAAAGAAATCCATAGTATTTCAAACAATCCATCTATTCATGTTCATGCACACTACATAAGTAGTGTTTCAGCGTGTTCAGAATAATCGTTGTCTTCATTATTTGTAATGACACGTTAATATTCCTTTGAAGGCTTAACTCTGATCGTGTTCATGTGTCGACTTCGAAGATGCGATTACTGGATTAAAATATGCAGGAGGTAATATTCGTCGTGTGATGTGACGAAAGCAGCTGGATAGGAGCACAAGTCAAGAAAGACACTGGCTGAAAGGTTAAACGTGGCGGAAGGGCGAAGCACTAGTGTGGAAAATATTGCGCGCGCGCCATTTTCATTTTAATGAAACGGTGCTAAGAACCGACGGAAGCGTCCAGGCTGAAAATCGGTTTGTTATGAACGGTTGTCGTTACCGTATTGTAATTTAAACACCGGTAAGCAACAGGGCACAGCGCAATTCCGAAGCAATACAGTTACAAGTGTCCTTGACGAACAAGAAGTGGCAACCTTTCAAATTTTACGTTTCTACGTGAATTGTCATTTGGTGTCTGAAAACAGTAAATGACTTTTCTTCTCTTATATATAAAATCGCATACACAGTGATACAGAATGTAGTTAGCAACGTCCTGAAGAAATCGATGCTTTTTTTTCTTCAAGTTACACTTTCTGGAGTATTCCTTTTGACAAACCAATACCAGATTCTACGCGTACAAACAATTGCACCCATTCTTAAGCAAACATTTTCCTGAATTTTTACATTAAAAATACTTCAATTTAACGCTTAAACTACTCTACACATTTTACGTTTAAAATATTTTACACAAGCGAAAGCGCTAGCTTTCGAGATATTTAATTGTTGTTTGAGAGCCACATATCTGTTTTCTATGTAAAGCTTTCAGACTAATTCTAGTCGTTTATTTCATTAAATTCAAAAGGCATGAATACTATGATCCTCTAACAGCAACGGTCGTCATTTTGGTGTGAACGTTAATGGAAATGTTTAGGTGCACTGTAACAAATAACTGAACAACTGTTTACTATTAAAACGGAGGTGCGCAGTAATAAATTATGGCAATAAAACAGCTAGGAGGAAGACAACAGAGCAATACAAACAGGTAAGCATTACTGAATAATTTGCAGTAAAATGTGTTTGGCATAAATTCAGCTCTCTCCATACTCTCCCACCAACCGGGTCTCGTTCGGTTTCTCTTGATCCGTCACGTGTATCTGAGTTTATACGTCACGCTTAAACCGTTTTCTTCGGCTACCAAAGCAAATCTTATCGTCGTAATTAATTTTTACGACGTGTTGTTCACACTTTCCTGAATCACTTAAAACAAAGGCCTACGCTGACAGCAGAATGACGACGACGGGACGGTCCGTCTGTATTGAAGGTGACAGGCTGCAGCTGCTGAATGCTAACTGTGGCATGTCGAGTCCGCGTAGATAAGACGTCTTCCAGTCATTTTACTAACGGGACAATCTGACTAGCGGTTACGGACTGTATCACTGTTGTAATAACACATTATCACGTAAAAGCGTTCCGCATGTAAACGCTCTCAGCGCGTGAGCTATAGTACTGTTTTTGAGTTCTCTGATATTCCACTCTAAACACGTCCTGTCTATCGCAATCGTTGAATCTTAATTAAGTCTACCAACGGGAGAAGGTCTTTGTACAATCTACATAATTCATTACTGTATTTTATTCTCCACAGGGCGTTTTCATTAGCCGGGCCGTAGAATCGAATATGTTTTATTCGAAGGCATTTACTGTCTGGCCGCGATTGGAGTGCGCAGGGTAGGTAAACTGGGGGAATGGGCAATGCAGTAACAATGCATCTGCCGGTCTAGTGGTGGGGACGCCAAACCGCGCATTCCAATCGCGGCCAGACAGTACAGCGATTGCCGCGTTTTCCGTCTCTCTGCTAGCTTCGCATCTTACAACATACAATCCATATCTCCCATGTTTTTATACAGTTCAGACTACTCGTGCAATTTTGAGGTTTAGCTTTGTTGGCATACTAACGAATACAATTTTTATACATTTTTAATTAATATTTTTAAAGCTTTCGCAGAAATAACTATTTTTAACGCGATTATACAAAAAATCTGCTAGGGCTATTCAGAAAAGAGATAACGTTGCTTATTTCGGATAACCTAAACTCTGCCACATTTTCTAGTTAAATTCATTAATCACTGTTGCAACACGCACAGTAAACAGGGTAAAATATAATATGCGTTCGATATTCTGAGGTACTTATATGTTGTAAATTTCGTTTTCTTATAGTACTGTTTTGTACACTTAGAAGTACATGTCTAAAACGCCAACTTCACAATAATATGTCTAAATACATTTGTATTTATTAAAATAAAGGTGGCACGTAATAAACCAATTTTGTTTATGTGGGGTAAAAAGAGACAAAACTGTACGCAAAGAAATTAAGAAAAGAATTTTCCAGAGTATAGTACAAAACGTTTTTCTACGGAGCTGAAGTGTGTCCAATGGCGAAGACACTAGAGACGTCAGTTTCAGCTATTTATATCTCACTTACACCTCTCCGTAATAGGGTAGTACAAGTCCCGGAAGAAATCGGACATTTCTTTACTGATTAACTCAAAAGCCTTAGTTGGGTTTACAATTACGCGTATAGTGTCCTTAATCATGCTGATACTAATATCCATCCAGTAATTACTCTCCTTTTCCGACCATACGTCCATATATTATTAAAGACTTTAATGTTTACACTTTGAATAGCACTCTTGAAGAAAAAGTTAATCGCCGTAAGAAAAAGTTATCAGCACGCAAAGAGATTGTTGTCACGCTATTACCAAATTTACCTGTTGTATATCTGGCAGTATTTTCAGATGATGGTTCCCACACTGAAATGTCTACCGTCACAGCAGAAACACAAACTTTATTAACAGGCTGACGTTTTCCGGCTCTGAAATCAGGCTCAGATTTCTTTTTATATCTCAGAGGCTGAATCATACACGTCTTCTGTACCAAACCAGCACTATACATATAGCCTATGAAGCACTGAAAAATGAGAACGACCCTAGTTTTTCTAGAGAATACGGTAGTCGCCTCATTCCAATATTAAACATGCTACGCGGTCAGTCCCTATAAGCTGAATTCTGATTCACTTCCGGTTTCGCTGTTTGTCCAATCATGTCAACATAGCTGCGAAGTTCAATATGTCAGCTTAAAAATGGGTTCACCAGTGTATCGATACTCTGGTTTAGTGGTGTAACTCAACCCGCTACGACCCGGTACTTCTGCCTCCATAATTTCTGCAAAAGTACAAGACATTCAATACTTTTCTATCTTCAAAGTTTCGTATCCAACTTTTCCTATAATATAATCTAAGAAAGGCACGTTAAACCAATGCTTAACCACACATCGTCTGTCTCTGGATAATACAGCAAAGCCTCAGCTGACAGACTAACTCCATTGATTGAAAATGCTCTCACCACTGCCTCCTGCACTCTTTAATACATCTTATTGAAACTGTATTGGCCTACTTCGTTTGAATATAGGGGATGCGTGACCCTGTACTGTAATCCCTTAACGGTTCTCAAGAAACAAACCTCTACCGCCTGACGTCTACTCTGTTTCCTCTTGTTTCACTTCTTTGTACCATAGGTAATATACTCAAATACAGAGTCTGATATTCGACTTTCGCATGCTTCGTTCTTACGGACATTCAAAACTGATACCCTCATACTCATATTGTAACAAATTCAATAGATTCTGTTAATTTGTTTTTGTTTGTTTGTAAAAAAACATTTTGTTGTTTGTTGTTTATTTTTTTATTTTATTTTATTTATTTAAATTAATTTAAAATGTATTGTGGTGTTCCGAACTTCTTGTAACTTCCTTCGTCTTCTCCAAAAGTCTTAGCGAAATTAATATTATCAATCCATTGTTTCAAAATTATTTTACATCCTGTGCATGTGAGAATTTTACATTATATAACTGAATATATTTTTGCTATTATTCAAATTTATTAACTACTAAATACATAATCTTCTTCTTCAGTTCATTCTGCTTGATTTGATACCAAATAAGATTTTTGATCCAAAATGCTATATTTACTTCATTTTGAAAATTGTAAGTTTTAAAATTCACTTCCTGTCCTTTTCAAAAATGTTGCCATTTTACATGTTATATTAATGATTGTATTAAATCTCAGACTGACATAAAAGGTTTATCTTTCCTTAATTTCTTGTAATTTGATTAATTGGTTCTCTTTTTAAATATTATACATTAATTTGTGACTCCCCTCTCTGAATTTTCAGTTTTTACATTTGCATTTTTAACAATAATTCTTACTATCTTTTTACAAAATCTTTCTTACTTATAGTTCCAGTTACATGACTCTATTACTGATTTACCTTATATGAATTCCATCAGTTTAATTGTTTTTCTGTACTTATTTAATCAATTTTGATGCTGTTTAGTTTTAACATTTGGCCTAGATTTCTAACAGTTTTTACATACAAAGTTTTTAAATAATACATTCTGTTTATACCCTCTCTGACTTTCTATTCTATATAATATTGATTAACATTTTCTTATTTTAACAAAAGAACAATTAGTATATAATTTATACTCTTAATTCATAACACATGATTGAAATTAACAATAGTCTTTCAAACTCAGACATTCTATACTTAATTATTATTAGTAATACACAATAAATATTTCATAAATAAAGAATGTTATTTAATTCTGACATTTCAGTCTTGATTATCACTAGTAACTTATTCTAAATAAACAAAACATATTGGTCCTTCCATCATATACTCTTATTCTTACACCTAGTTTTATTTTCAGTTTTAATCTGTTTTTTGATTGATTTTGGGGTAATAATTCTTTGTCACTTCACTTTTATTATGGCCTGCTCTTGTTTTATCTACTGTCATTCTAATGAATGTTGTATATAAAGAGTGGCAGTTATTATTCAAAAACACTTGTATTATCTGTCATGATAATACTTTATTTAATATTATTCATGGACACAATATAAACACTTCAAAGTTGTACTATTTCACAATTTACTTAGTTTATGAACTTCAATACTGCTACATTAGGTTTATTTAATATAACACAAAAACTTGCACTGATCCCCTTTTTATTCTTGGATTTTATTTCTAAATAGTTTTATAGTTTTATTAAAATCAAGAAATCTATTTATAGAAGATAATGAAGGTTTGTTTTTTGCATTATATAATTATTTCACATTGGTTCACTTTCAATTCTACTTTATACACTTTTGGCTTACATTTGTTTTACATGGTTTCTAAATTTGGGATCTTTGTTATACTTTCATTTGTTATTATGTTTATCACTTTCTTTTGGGGTTTGGGTTTTTTATAAGAGCACTCTTCCTTCTTGTGGATGCTGTCTTGTTCTGGTTTCTTCATTAATTTCTCCTATTCTTCTTGTTCCTTATAAAAGTATTTCCTTTTCTTTATTGTGGATGTTGTCTTGTTTTGGGGTTTCTTCCCTACTTACTCCTATCCTACCTGGGTATTATCTTTTCTATATTTTTAGTTTTGCAGTTTATTTTGATGATTCATCACTCATTGTAACATTGGTTTTAAATGAAACTTTTACTTTAATCTATGATTGTGCTTTACGGTGGTTCTTAATTGATTTTTTATATTGCTTTCTTGGATTTAAAATGTTTTTATTTTATTTTATGATCATTCTACCATTCAGAATTATGGGCATTATGTGTCATGCTACAATATTCATACCACAGCTTCGGACTCTAGAACACTGGCGGAGGTGTGAGTTAAGACATTGACGAATACACATTAAGACAAGTGTATACGTTCGTTTTTAGTGAACATGTTATTCCCGCTGCTGTGGCTTCTCAACATTAATGTTTGTCTATTAATATGAAGAATACAAAGTGTTTAAGTGATTAATTTTTTTATATAATAAGTCTGTTCTGTAGGCTGTTTCACAAACACTGCTTATGAATTTCACTAATGTACAAATGTGGTTAATTTAGCATGTCATCGTATTATATATCATTTGTAGTAAGAATGATGATACGGTGTAAATTTAAGCGAGAATAATTTCCTATATAATTACAGTACAGTGTATCAGAGTTAATAGAACCGATCTTACTAACTTTGTGCGCAGGAAGCCTACAGTTAATACAACCTACTCTATGCACTGTACAGCACTCGACTTTCCAACAATTCGAGTTTCGAACACGTTTTTGGGAACACATTATGTTCGAAAGTCGAGTACCTCCTGTGTATGGATTATATATGTATAGTAATGTGACAGAATGAGGAAGGTCCAATAAGCGAATAAGCCCAATATAAAATTACTTTTGATAAAATAATTCACCTAACCTTGTTAAACGAATAAAATATAAAATACCAGAATGGCTAATAAAGAAGTACCGTGCAATGTATAATAATAATTAATGTGTTTAATTAATAAACAAATAACTATTTGTTAATGTTTGAGAGTGATCAAGACAATCAGAGTGAGTGAAAAAATAAGTGAGAGATGATAATTGCTAATCACAGATAGGGCTATAACAATTAATGCCAATTTTCTGGTGAACACAAGTGTACTCAGAACAAACAAAAACAAGGTGCAAACAACTAAATAATATGTAAAGTTTGAATAATAATAGTATCTATATCAAACTATGTTTTAACGTTTAAGGAATACTTGTAAGCCTTGATATTAGTTACTAATCTTTCAATATTGTTATTATTAATAACAATATAAGTGAAAAGACTATCAGTTGCGCTACGACACAGAATGTATAATAACTTATTCACAGGAATAAGAATCATATTATTATCTTGAAATCATATTAAAGGACAGTTTATAATAGACTGATACTAGAAAAAATATTAGTATGATGTATTAGACAATTGTTGGAAGTTTAATTTTATTGTTTAATGTTAATTAGAGTTTTAGCCATAAGGCATAATATTGTTTTAATATGTTTGTTTCATGTTTATGTTTCTATTTTATCTCATGGGATAATTATAATTAATCAGAATGTATTACGCCAACAGGCTACAAAACATTTATAAATTGAAACACTGTACAAAGGAAGTACCAAGACATAGGCCAATATCAACATAAAATTATTGTCAAACTAACTAACAAATTATCATACTACTGTAAATTAGTAAGAAGTAGTAAAATTACTAAGATAGGCCTTATTTTTATAGTAGCAACAACATTTTAAATAGATTAATGGAATTGTAAGATGATTTTGAAATAACATAATGATCTATAAAACATAATTTTGTAAAAATGTTAAAATATCTCCTAGGACACTCACACGTGTCATGTGAGATATCAAAATGTTTGTCTTGTTGTCAGGAAAATCACTATGTAAACTAAAATAAGACTAGTTAAGTACTAAATAGGGAGTAATTTCAGGTATAAAATGTAAAAACTATGTATTTTAAATAATCAGGTTCACATGACCTCTTAACCCAACGGTATTGACCAATGGGAATTTTTGTAATTTTGGTCAAGCCATTCGAAGGAAAAAGAAAAATTCTACATTCTATTGTTAGACACGAAAATATTCATAACATCTCTGTGCAGCTCCGAGCCACAAACTAGTAAAGGAGAATCAAATCCAAGTGGAAGAAAAGTAAAAATTTTATAAAACATAGAATCAAAATAAGAAGGAAGAAATAATAAGAATATAAAATAATAACAAAAAGAAGAACGAGTAAAAGTAATATTTTAAAAAGTGAATAATTATTTACAACCAAAACGAACCGGTGAGATAACCTATTCTATTATCAATTTTACAACTACACGACACCAAGATTAACTCAAATAACAGAACACTAGTGAAAGAAACAAAAAAACTAATTTAAACACAATGAACATTTTGTGTAACTTGTTTTATTGTAAAAACTAGTTGAAAATCAATTACGCTAATTTTGGTTTGACAACAAGACGCCATATTGGAAGGATCCCAGTGCATGGTGGGAACGTCATCATTCGTTGCATCGGCAAATGAAAGCAAATGAAACTGGACAATTATTTAGTTACATTTTATTAATATTAATTTTGTCTGTATTAGTAAATAAGAATTATATAATTGTAATGTATTGTACTTCTTGTGGACATTTTCGAACTTTTTAATAGCAGTCTCAAGAACCCCAAAGATTAATATAATAACTAAAGGTAAGAAAGGAAACGAATTGAGAACCAGAGTCGATACGGGCAATTAACAACTTCGACCTTAGAGTCATTAAAACTGAATTCACGGAAATAAATGTTAATGATTATTCCCAATTAATGGTAAATGTGTTTTATTTATAGAATAAAATATAATTAAAGGGTTTTTGTTCGATAAAAGAAGAGTGAAACATTTTCAGCGATTTAAACTTCATCACAAATAATAGTTTATGAGAATAACTTCCAAATAGACAGTTCGACACCACAACCGAATGCAAACATCAACAAGCCTAGTTCCGCCATACAAACGATCTTCATGAATTTTTTCTAAACCATTAAACCAATAATAATTATTTTCTTTAATAAATAAAAATAAAGAAGGAGGAATTAAGGCATATTATTGCATTATTAGGATTACGGTGTTATTAAAATTGTGGATCGACGTGAGGCCTAACTCACTAACTCCTTAAGGTTATAATACTTCACAAATCAAACAAAATAAAAAATAATTAAAACCGAGAAACACGGCTCGCGTTATTAAACGTTACTATATATATATATATATATATATATATATATATATATCCATAAGAAGACTACATTATAATTCATTTGCGGATTCACTCATTACAACTTGACGTCCAGAGCGAAAGAGGGCACACAAATTACTCCGTGAATTTCAAATTATAAAACAGACTAACTCACCAACGCTAATTACGCGAACCAGATGCGCACCTCACAGCAGGATTGCACTCACCTGTAACACAAACGCACTTATTAGGCAATCAGATATACTGCACAGTGTTCACTTACATTGTATTATTCAAACGTTACTTTCGCAGCCACATAAGCTACACAAATCTCTAAATAACAACCAATTACTTCCATTTAAATTGGGCACGTCATATGTACTGTACACTCTGTGTACCAAGTAACCTTGAGAAAATATTAATTAGTGAATGAAGCACAATTCATTTTCAAAACGTTTCTGAATCTCAGTTTCTACTGTTCTTAGTAAGGGATAGTAAGGGGTAGGCAAAAAATCAAAAAATTTCACATTTTCTGTTTTTTCTATTACATTATAGTGTTTCTTTCTGAACATTTTGATATATAATATGTGGTATTTTGGTTGCTATAAAGCAGTGAAAAAAATTAATAATACTGAATCGGGACCCGGTAAGGTCTATCTTTTACATGTAAAACAGGTAAATTTGGTGCATACTTTTCTCAAAACCTACTGGAGATAACTGAATGAAATTTTTACCATATATTCTTTGCATCTTATAGTACACTTTAACACAGGGATTTTGTTATTTAACTTTTTTTTACAAAAATATAATTTTTTCTTTGAATGTAACTTTTTTTGTTTATAAACTGTTTTGATTAAAAATCTCTAAAAACACAATTTATGGTTCGATCACAAACTCCTTGTGGTAAAGTGTGCATCAGGTGGTAAGGAAACCTTGGTGAAAATTTCATCCTTTTATCTTAATTAGTTTTTGAAAAAAGTGTGCACCAAGTTGAAAAAACACAGTTTTCGGCAAACCGCAATAGAAAATTAGGAAGCTAATAATAGCATAAAACATAGAATAAGCACTTACTTTTTTATTTTAAAACAACCCAGCTCCATAGGTTGGATTGTCTGGATCTTCTAACCTTCTTTTGGCCTGTCTCTTTGCTTGCCTTGCTTTTTTTTTTCATCTCCGCAGTGGCTCGTAGTGAGTTTCGCAGCCTTTCCTTGTCAGTCGCTTTCATCGATTCAATTGTATTCTTTCCCACATCTATTCCTAACTTACTTAAAACTTTACACTTAGTAATCTGTCCACAATTGAATGTAGGTACAGCTTCATACACTCCAAAGTGTAGGGTTTTGATTCTAACAAAGCCAACCTTTGGCAGTCTTGCTCAAATCACACTATTCACACTTTCATTTGGATTCTGTGTTTGTTTATGCAAACACTTTTTTAGTAGCTCTGTTTCAGATAGACTTTTGAAAACTGGCTTGATGAATTCCATAATAGCTTCTGGAATACTGTTTTTGTGGTTGTAAGTTTCACCTGCCTCTATGGCTTTTTGATACTTACACCAACTTTCTTTCCCTTTTGGACACAAGCCATGCTGGGGGTTAGTGTCTGTTGATATCTTGTGAAAATATAGGGCCCAAATAGCCTGTCTCATGTCATTTACTGTTGAACTTCTTCTTATGGAAAGACCATAATATGTTTGAATTTGATCAATCACACTGGATGATAATCGGTTTTTGCCACCTAACGTTTTACCATCTGACAATTTGAGGCCCTTATTTTCTGCTTTTAGCTTTCTTAGCCTAGTGCCCATCCTTTTCTGAATGTGGCCAATGCATTCTAACTTACTAACAGGTGTTTCATTTCCTTGTATAGCTTGAAATCCTTTTGAGTCGCCGTCACCCAAATATTTTGTATACCGGACATTGTATGCAGACACCGAGTTTTTGAAAATTTCAACAGCCCCCTGAATTTCCATTCCCCCACTGGATCCTCTGTAGTTAGCTATGCAGGTGGTAAGATGTTTTGCCTTATCAGGGCAAATACAATGTTTTGACATGATAGACACATCGACAACCTTGCCTGTGTCAAAACTGGTGGCCATCACAACTCCGTTCAATGACGTATGGCCACGTTTCTGCCATGTGCCATCGATGGCGACTGGGATGTCCCGTATTCCCTCATTCACTCCCACTGCCTCCTCCACAGCATCTTTCATTGTTTCAAAACATATATCTTCTGCTGCAGACCCCAAAACCTCAATATAAGGTGAAAACCTTGAAGGAGGGCTTGATAAATTCATAATGCCGCAAAGTGTCTTTGGAGCTTCACACCCTTTACCAATGACACGAAGGCCGTATGCCAGCCGAACATTGATTTCAAATCATTTTGTTGACTTTACTTTATCAGAGGTAGAAAAGTCATGGGAATAATTACAGTTATTACAATAAATTTCAAGTTTTGAAGCTAAACCTATGTTTGAAACTTTCCGCACTTCGATACCAAGTGAGTGACATTTAGAACACATCAGTGATTGCGATAATGCCTGTTTCAACAAATCTAGGTCTATAATTATGTTTTCTTTATTTAGGTCTGTATTGTATTTTTCATAATTGTCATCAATATTACCAAGTTTTTTTTTGGAGGCACTGTCAGAACGTTTTGGTTTTGGTTGGATAGACCTAGGCCTAGGCTCAAGTGAATATTCACCAGTTGAAATTGTTTGGTTATGGCTAGTCCTACTTTCTTCAATTAGGCTTTCATTATTCAGAGGCATACCTACATTCCTTCTTTTTTTGAAGACAGTGCGTGGTTTTCTTGGTCCTCTAGGCATTTCACAAATACTAAATATCACAAACACCAAAATAAAACTCACAAAAACACAAAATTATGTTGGTTTTTGTTTACCCACAAATCACAACAAAGAAGTCACAGCTGACTATGAAATCAGCTGTGATCAGGTTAGCCAACTCCAAAAATTCTATAGCCAACTACAGAAACCAAAACATAAGTTTATAAGCTGTGTACTATAAGAACTAATAGTAACGATAACGTTCACGGTGCATCAACTCCGCGTCTCATTCTAAGTTTTCATGTACATTCCCGTATTATTAATTTTTTTCACTGGTTTATAGCAACCAAAATACCACATATTATATATCAAAATGTTCAGAAAGAAACACTCTATAATTTAATTTAAAAAAAAAAACAGAAAATGTGATTTATTAATTTTTTTTTTTTTTTGTCAACCTTCTATTGCGATTTGGCGAAAATTGTGTTTTTTCAACTTGGTGCACACTTTTTTCAAAAACTAATTAAGATAACAGGATGAAATTTTCACCATGTTTTCCTTACCGCCTGATGCACACTTTAACACAAGGATTTTTTGATCGAGCCATAAATTTTGTTTTTAGAAATTTTTAATCAATAAATTTTATAAACAAAAAAGTTATATTCAAAGAAAAAATTATATTTTTGAAAAAAAGTCATATAACAAAATCCCTGTGTTAAAGTGTATTATATGATGCAAAGAATACATGGTAAAAATTTCATTCAGTTATCTCCAGTAGGTTTTGAGAAAAGTGTGCACCAAATTTACCAATTTTACATGTAAAGGATAGACCTTACCGGGTCCCCCGTACATTCATTTACATGGATAGAAAAACCTTCAAACAAAATTGGCAGTCACGGACAAACTCCATATTTATTTCTGTATGAGACATTTTCGTCCATTATGGGTTTACGACACGTTTCGGTAAAATATAATTACACAATTCACATAAACAACTTTTATACAATACAAAGATACTCCAGATTATTAACTGACACATTAACAAATTCGAATAATTGTCTGGCGTACATAAATTTTAGGTATATTGCAAATTATAGGGTTATCAAAGAAATTAGGCTTACGTAGAGCTTATAGAAGTTAAGGGGTTAACCATTTCCACATGTTTCAGAGTTTCTTAGTAATTAACAAACCGCTTTATATGAAGATTTTATAAGTAATTTAGTAAAGAGCAACGCCTGATGTGAAAACTCGGCTGAACACACGAAATAGAAAGTCAGTGATAGGTTTTATTAAATACTTCTAGCGAAATCACACTTAACAAATAACAATAATCCAATACGATTTATTGGCATCAAGAAAGACAACCACTAAAGACATTAAGCTAAATCCCAGTTAATACAAAAGAATATCTCACACTTAATATTGGAACACACAATTATTGTTGAAAACAATTGGTAATTGACTAGCCCATTCGCTCCGTGAACACGATCTACAGTCCAGCTTTGAGCGAGTGCAAACGATAATAAAGTTATGCTCTGTATGACGGTGGTTGGCGTGTGGACCCTTGGCCTACCTGCTGCCTCTGCCCCATTGTAATACTTCCGCCCGGGCTCGACAGCAGCTAATTGCCGCGTGAGTCATCTCACTGTGCGTCCAGTATGAAACAATTTTTGTTTGCCTCGCCCAATACTGGTAAAATTTTGTTATATTTGAAATCAGCGAAATAATACGATGAAAATGAAACCAAACACGACTAAAAAATATTAAATTTTAAGGTGTTTCAAGGTAAAAGCTCAACAACTACTTTAATACACATCTTCAGTGCATAGTGCTTTATAAAGCCCAATTTTTAATATTCCTTAGTCGTGTTTGGTGTCATTTTCATCGTATTATTTCGCTGATTTCAAATATAACAACATTTTACCAGTATTGGGCGAGGCAAAAAAAAAAATTATTTCATACTGGACGCACAGTGAGGTGAATCACGCGGCAATTAGCTGCTGTCGAGCCCGGGCAGAAGTATTACAAGGTGGTAGAGGCAGCAGGTAGGCCAAGGGTCCACACGCCAACCACCGCCATACACAGCATAGGTGCTGCAATTCGTCTAGTCTAAACGGTGTTACAAAGCAGATTAATAGATTTAGATGTGTGTAGATTAGAAGTTAATATACTCAAGTCGAGTATTGTTTATAAATATTAGAATGTGATTATTAATAAGATTTGAATGAGTGTTCACTGTTAAGGTTTGTCGTTTAAAGGAGTATTTATCACTTCACTGTCAACCTCCTCACTTACCATATGTGGATGTCTTCAATATTCTCGTTGGTGACTTCTTCTACTGCAAAAACACTGGATACACATATATGGATATTCCGTTTGAATATCATAAATAATGCACATGCACAATAAAAATAAATTAAAAGTTCCACTACAATTTGAATGATATTGGTCATTCAAATCCTACCGCCACCTTATGAGAAGACTGTTCATGAAAAATTAAACTACTTTATCTATTATAAAAAAATCAAAAACTCTGTTCCACTGGTAAATAAATTGGGGTTTATTAACAATTATTAAATGCAATGAACTCTTTTAAAAAACAATCAATAATATCTTTACAAATAATAATAACTTTAAACAATTCCTGAGATCGCTGTACCTCAAGGCTGGTAACACTGAAGTATGGTACTATGTTTTTGGTGAACGAGGTTATGTCCACTTTATTCAGTTATATTACCAAATTGGTGAGTTCTTTGAAGATACATGATACCAGATTACAAGATGCGATTTTAATTAACAATGTTTAATTATGTATTACTATAAAAAACAAACAAAATTTAATATTATAAAAGTCGGTACCATAACCGATATATCGTACTACCGTACGCTAGGTTAAACGCATATAGCAGTCGTGGTCAAAACACGTGCTCTGTGCTTGCACAGTTAAAAATATTATTATTATTATTTATTCATTAACTATCAAAATCATGTACTGGCAAGAGAAAAAAATCTAGAGAAAAAAACTCTTGTTATAGCTTTCATTTAATTAAAATTATTTGAGAACAGAATTATTTCTTGGTGACAAAATTATGATCGTCAGTTATAGGTTAGTTACCTAGTAAACGTAAGTAATTATTTTGAATAAGTATATTACTTATTAAATTCTTAATAATATGAACATAAACATTTTATTTATAAGTCATTTGACGTATAATTATCAGTTATTTAGAATTTTCGCACAATAAAACAATTATTCGTTAATTCAAAAAATTTAGTCAAGTAAGCGACTGTATACTATACATTGATGATCGGCATTCAAATTAATTCCGACCTTCTCAATTATTATTAAATTGTAAAATATTTATTTTTAAATTAATCATTGTGCTACAATTCATTTGTTGTGCACTGATAATTCTTCATCATAGTTTAAGCACTTTAGTGTTTTTTGACTAGTGCAGTCCAAAACAATAAACTTCGTTTACTAACGAAAGTTATTATTTTTCATGAATTTCTTTTAAATTAATTGAAATATAGTACTCCCTGTTTTAAAAACACAAAACACGACCTTTATTATACACTGGTCGAGTTATTTTCACTGTTCACTTAATGCACTGGACACTCGTTAATGTATTGTTGTGTATAGGTTAGTGTATGTAAACTGATTACTGTTTGTGACGCGCACATTTTGAAATAATTTTGACGACTTCTTGCGTGAACCTTCCGTATTGAATGATACAGAACGAATGAATCTTTCTCCGAAGCGTCTCCTTCTCGTCTGGTCATTTTAAGCCATTTGATTGGTTCAAAAGGTCAAACTCTCAACCCCAAAACACTTTGGTCAAATTAAACTTTTAATTTTTTACAATTTATCGCGTGGGTTCGAGGTTATGAATGACGTATGCATTGATACTCAAAATGACTGAAAAGTTTATAATTGTCATAACTTTCTTATCAATTGTCGTATCGTCGGATGGTTAGTGGCATTAAATCGCGGACACTTGTGGCTTTATTTTAAGTCTAAACAAGGACTAAATCCGTTCATTATTAATTCACTTAGCCATCCCAAAAACTCATATGGTGATTCTTATTATAAATAAGTTTGTTTCACCATATTTTGTTACATTACACTATAACACTCATTACTAAATATCTCGAGTCCATATCTCTTTCATTTTAGTACATAAAATAGTTGTAATTACAATTTAAACAATATTTGGTAATGGCGTCCATAGCGACCATATTCGATTGTTTATAAATACATGTAACGCTATTATTCCTTACCTAATTACATTTGTTTGACATCCTAACACTAATATGTACATTTATTTACATTTGTTCACATTTTATTTTGCAAAAATGTTATTTTTTATATACTTATAGTATTATCAAAAATACCTTCTGTTCTCATTTCTCTAATTTGTCACTTTTTTAATTATTTTATTATACAAATGATATAATGTTAGTATTTAAAATAGTGTAAAATTGTTGTACCTTGTTGGTTCAACATATTTATCAACCTTTCGTTATCTGAAAGCTCTTCAATTCATAGTACAATGTTTATTTACATCTGGTTTGGTAAATGCAGTTAGTTAGTTTATAATATTTCAATTATAAAACTACTACTATTACATTTGAGATGTGTTCTCATAGCAGTATCAGACATTTCTCTAACTACTGATAACATTTTTCGTAATCCTTTGATAAGTTTTGAAATTGCATTTTGACTAACTATAGTGTTTGTTTGAAACAATTGTTGATAGTTGCTTGGTTTAACTAATATACATGATTTTATGTTATAGGTGCACTTTCTATGAGGTTATGTGTCAGTTGTCTGACAACAATGTGCAACATATTCTTATGCAGTATTTGACTCTACTATTACCATTTCATTATGGCCTTCTACTACAATGGTTTAATTATTAAGTAATACACATGTTTACACTATTTGTTGAAACAATAACACAGGTATTCTTAGTCTAATAAGATTACATTTCTTGGTGGGTTGCACCTAGTTTTTGGTACAGTGATTGTTTTATATCTAACAAACTATCTTATTTGCTACTATTTGTTCTGGAATTCATCCATATTTTGTCCTGTCTTGCAGTGGCATTCAGGCACATTTCATTTTAAGGCTTACAAAGCTTTTATTACTAGTCCCTATGAACAATTAGTTTATTGTTCTGTCTCATATTTCTTTTGGTGGTCTTAATGATTATTTATATGATATTACAATCTTGATTAAACTGGTCACACTAATTTTCTGTGCATTTTAACTAGTTAATCTTGGATTCTTTCACTTATAATGTTTACTCATTTTCCTCTGTTATAAACATTCTCACTTGTATTGTCTGTGGTGTTTATTTGGGGTAAAAATGGTTATCATATCACAGGTTGTCACACTTATATTAAGTTTTCACTGTTATTGTTTGTGATCACTCAATGATGCTAAACACTGGTTTCTTTGTAGTTGATCTTCAAATAATCATTACACTTCTTCCGGTTATTAATATAGTTCCTTGTATACCTTGTGAATGTTGATGTCTTGTTCATACACTATCTTCATTCTTCGTGGAATATTTCCTTTCCTCTTCTTCTTTCTTTCTTCTTCTGGTTAATTGTTGCTCACTATCGGTGTTCTCCTGGATTATACATTACTTGTGATAATCAATGTTCCCTTAGTCTTGTCATATTCTTCAATACTTTTTATTCGTGGTAGTCGTTGTTCCATAGTATTTTGTACTAATAAACAAATTTGTTTGTTTTATCATCATTGTGGTTGTACTTGTGTTGGCTCCTCTTCATTTTAATAATTATTTTTGTTATGTTCCCTCACTATTTTGGACCTATTGGGCCTGGATTCTAACATATTATATTGGCTCGTTGTCATTTTCTCTCTCTTCTATGCTCGATGATATTCTTATTACTCTTCCTTCTTCTTTGTTGAGTTTGTTCAATAATATATGTTCGTAGATACACACTTTGTTATATTCTCCTGTTCCTTCTTTTATGCAAGTTGAAATATTATCATGATATCTTTTACTTGACGTAATTTATAGTTATCTTATGTAACTGCCAATTTGGTACGTTACATATGCCTTCCTATAAGAATTGATTAATTCTGAATTAGTATATTTATTTTTTATTGAAGAATTCATCAATTGTTGTACATTTCCATGTCGACTCTTATGCTTATGTATATATCCCTTCACTTTCTTCTATTTGAATCATAATTATTTCTTTTCTATGTAATTATCTCCCTTGTTTATTTAGTTCCCTAATTCCCTAACATAAGTTTAGCTGGGGCAGTTCAGAGTGGCTCACTTTGGCATACAACTCCACTGGCCATACTAACATCAATAAATACAGAGGCACATCATCTCTGTCAATAATATAAATGATTGCTGGCATATTTCATCAGCCAATTCATCTTAAATTAATACAAAATATAAAGTGGTCGTTCTTTCGACAAATAATAAATATCCTTGGGATCATCTCACGCATTTGCGGTTTATACATTGTTATCTTCTCTTCTTCTTGATTCAACTTAACTAAATTCTTCACATTTTACAGGGATTGTTTGTTTACATTTCATCACTGGTATACTCTCATGATCATCTTCTTTAATATATTGTTCTTTCATTCTTCTTTGTCATCAATTAATCTTTTCTCTAGGTATTACATTAAACGTCATTTTATAATCTTCTTCATTTTCAGGATTCACTTCTCTGGATATAATTCATGAATATATTCTCATGATGTCAAATGAAATATAACCCATTTGATATTCTAGTGTCTTGCCTCTTGGTTGTGTGTTATCTATTATCTACATCAATGGTATTTATTTGCTGCATTCCTCCAACTTCTTATTTTCTTCTCCTTCTGTATATCATCTAGTCCATCGTCTCCTCTTTTATCTGTACGAGTAAGTTGTTGTTTACATGTTGACTTGGCTCTTGGATATAATAATTCATGCCGTAGATCTTGTGTGTCTGTCTCGTATTATTATTTTTTCTTATTTGTAGTAGTACTATCTGTCTGTACGGGTAAGTTGTTGATTTTACTGTTGACTAGGCTCTTGGAATTTTTTGTGCCAAAGATGTTGGTTGTCGTTCTCGTATTGTTTCTATCTTTTATGTTTACATTTGTAGTACTATCTGTCTGTACGGGTAAGTTGTTATTTACATGTTGACTTGGCTCTTGGAAATTATAATATGCTTTATATTATATATGCCATGGTTGTAAGGTGTCAGTCTCGTATTGTTAATTTTTCTTTCTCTTATGTACGGGTAAGTTGTTATTTACTTGTTGACTAGGCTCTTGGAATTTTTTGTGCCAAGGTTGTAGTTTGTCGGCCTCGTATAATTATTTCTAGTAGTACTATCGGTCTGTACGGGTAAGTTGGTATTTTACTTGTTGACTTGGCTCTCGGATATATTAATTCATGCCGTAGTTGTTGTGTGTCGATCTCGTATAATTATTTCTTGTATGTGTAGTACGGGTAATTACAATTTTCTTCATCCTTTACATAATTTCTTTAGTTCACATTTTTATATTACAAAATTACAATATAGTCAACATTTATTCTCACAATTATATTTTCACTTCTTACTTAGTATCAATAACAAATAATCTTCATCGCAATATTTCACTCTTTATTCATAATTTAATTTTCAATATCCCGTTTCATGGAAGTTTGGTTGTAGGTTAGCATTATTCGTTATCAAAATAATCCGTCCCATATTTCAATGTATTTTTTATGCACTCCATCTGTCTGGGTAGGGTTCTTCATCCTGGTCCTCTGCTATAATATGGTTTATCCGATATACTCGAGGTTCTCCATCGCTACTCGCTCGATTATGTGGTAATGCACCACTAGAATTCTCATTGTGATTACCATTTTGGTTAGCGTTCGGCTCCTGGGATCCTTGCCCATTCCCATTGTGGTATATTTCAGTGGTTCGAGTGGTTGGTCGGTTATCTTCGCTGCTATTACTTCTATTCGATCGGTAACCAGATTCTCGTTCCTCTCCGTCACTGTGATTCTGGTGGTTATTGTTATTAGGGAAACTTCTTCGACCCTGGTAATATGGTCTCCTGCCTCCCCCTCTGCTGGCATGAGTGTAATGCACTCTTCGAAACTGGTTGTTATTATTGTTTCCATTACTCTGCCTGTACTGGTTATTTCGAGGTTGGTTATTATAAGGTCGGTAATAATTATTACCTAGTTGATAATTATTGTCCCTCTGATAGCCATTTGGCCTAGGATTACTTGTATTTCCTCGGTCTGCATGGTCATTGTGGTTACCACCTCCATTCTGTCTTGGTCTCTGGTGATTATTGAAACGTGGAGGGTTGTTAAAATTTCTCCCATAATTATTCCTGTCAGCATTATTGGTTGGGTTAACGTTTCCTGGTCCACCCCGATCATATGTCTGTCCGGGACCTTGGCGGTTCCTCTGATAGTACCGCTCTCTCTCGTGGCTTTCTAACAGAGTACACATGCCTTGTATGGTTTTAATCTGCGAGTTAAGTCTCCCCTGTGACACTCACTCCCTGGCTGAAATGGTAAGCCAGTTTCGTAACTAAACACTCCTCTGGTATGGCCGGTTCCAGATTTCTGGCTAGGCAGATCTTCCCTAAAAAGTAGGTGGTCATCGACTGCCTGCCATTCGGATCATACTTGCCGTTGGTGATGTCTCTGATAATGTTTTGTGTAGAGTCAGACCAATATTTTAACTTGAATGCTACCTTAAACGCAGCATAGTTTTCTACTTCGTGCCGGGTCGCTGTCCACCAGTTGTCGAATGTGTTACGAAAAGATTCGTCCAACATTCCCTTTATCACGGACCATCGATTTTCTCTGTTTCTGCTGAGTATCTCCTCCACCCTCTCTAGAAATTCAAGTGGATTTTTTACGTAGGCGCGGAAGTCTATTTGTTCCCTACCATCCAGGTGTGTTAATCCGGATAAAACATTTGGGAATGCTCGCAGGCGGTTCATTTCATCTCGAATGTCACTGAATTCCCTTTGTTGTCGCTCAGTCAATTGATCTCGGTCATTGGTTACCTGATGTTTGACTGCATCCACCTTGATTGAAATTTCTTCACATCTCTCCCCCAGTGTGGTATGTGCGGCTATCATCTCTGTCTGCTTTCGTTCCATGACTCCTACCCGGTTGTTGTGGATTTCCTCAATATTGTCGATCCGGTGGTTGATATCTGTTTCTGTTTGTATAATTTTTTTGTTTGTTCTTTTCACCTTCTTTCCGGATGTCGGACACTTCTTCATGGATTTCAGTTAATATTGCAATCCTCTCCTCCGTTGCTTCCAGGTTCTCTTCCAATTTTTTGTCGATTGTCTCTACCGTATTTTTGGCAATTTCTTCGGCTCCGTAATTATTGTCGGCCATATGTTGCCATATCTTCTCATTATCATTCTTCATTACCTCGATATCTCTATTAATTTTCTCATTTATTTCATCAATCTTCTTGTTGGTCTCATCAATCTTGATTCCTAACTCAGCAGACAAATTCTCTTTCATTATTTCCATCTTTCTCTACAATAACTCTTCAGTCTTCTGGTTTATGGATTCTTCCGTCTTCTTAATTGTTTCATTTATTTTACTATTCAAGTCCTCCTTCAGAGATTCTATGTTCTTCTGGCTCTCCTTCTGACCTTCCTCCATTTTCTTGCTCAATTCCTCCTTTGTGGACCGACTGGTTTCATCCATCTTCTTATTCATTGTTTCTATTTTCTGGTCTGTGGATTTCTGGCCTTCCTTCAAAGATCGTAATATTTCTAAAATGCTGGCCTCCATTGTTGACATTGGTCTCTCAGGTTGGTTTATCTCTGGTTGTGGTTCCTGCGGTATGACTTCCGGTTCATTTCCGGTTGCTGAACCTCCTCCGCCGGTTCAGGTTGTCTGTCTTCAATTTCTAATAATATTTCTTCGACATCCTCTGCTGATGTCGCTTCTTTTTCCTCCAATCTGGCCTCCCTCTCGGCCTCTGCCGCTCGTTTTTTCGAAGTTGACCCCCTGTACATCTTGTTATCTTGGTAATGTACTTGCTGTCTTGCTGTCGAATTAGGTTAGGAAATTAGTCGTTTAATTAGTGTTATGTTCCCTCACTATTTTGGACCTATTGGGCCTGGATTCTAACATATTATATTGGCTCGTTGTCATTTTCTCTCTCTTCTATGCTCGATGATATTCTTATTACTCTTCCTTCTTCTTTGTTGAGTTTGTTCAATAATATATGTTCGTAGATACACACTTTGTTATATTCTCCTGTTCCTTCTTTTATGCAAGTTGAAATATTATCATGATATCTTTTACTTGACGTAATTTATAGTTATCTTATGTAACTGCCAATTTGGTACGTTACAACGGTTATAGGCCTACTCCAGCTCACGTTTGGCGCGTGCTCACTACTATGACTACGTAACCCACTGCTATATGTACTTACACACAACACTTATATGTAGTACGTATTTGGAATATGTTGTCTCTTACATGTACTGTTGAACCACAGTGTTGTAACACGTGTAAATTACAATTAACCATTACGTATAGAAAAATTTATACATGTCTTACGTTTTGTAAAGTAACTGAATTATAATTTAGTGTGATTTTACGGCTGGACGGAGCAACGGCGTTCTTACTACAATATTGTTTACGCTACTTCCACCGCGTCGTAAGCACAGATCACAAACTACAGATCTACACAGTACTAAAGACGCTATACTACTTTTGCTTACACGCTATTCTACGGCGAGTATCAAAATTCAGTGTATTGTTACTGCTATCGGATCGTGAATAACCTGTTTATATTTGGAGCGTGAGTATCTGACAGAATGTTCGAGAATAATAAAACAATCGTCTTCAACAATGTTACGAAACGTCATAGAATAACTAAGTAAATCCAGTACCTTTCTAGCAACGCATAATCGTTTTATTGCCGGGATTCTACACAAAGGCAAAATACAAGGACAGAGTCAGTTATCGAGCAGTTTTACAGTGATTAGTGCGCGTCGTATTTAGCAAGTATCAAACTGTTAAGCATATTCGTCATAATTGTGGACTATTAAATTTGTTAATTCAGTGACTGTCATTGCTTGTTGTGTATAGTGTGCAATGGGTACCTGTAAAAACACATAATTAATTATTGTAATACGAGTATGCTTCTTATATAAGAGTAAATACAGTAAAACATAATGTGTGTTGAATTCACCGGCATTTAATACTAATTCCGCTATTCTACGGTATCCGTTCATGCAATTAACTGTGTTATGTATCCGTATTAGTCGCGCTCCTGTTATCTTCCGATTCTTCATTTTATGATTTCAAATACTTCTTTCCTTTATCAACACGACACGATTAGTGAAGTGTCTTGTCGAGCCGGTAGCTTCTCACTCGATACACGAATGAAACAACGGTTGTTGGAAACAAGCAATTGTCTTGCTCACAACTAAATAATTGATTTGAAATTATCTGCAAGTGATGGTTACAGTAATAGCCGTGATCACCTTGTTATTTACCGCTGCCATTTGTCAGAAAGGAAACTTGATTAACGCGGCCAAAAGTCGTTAACTCCTGTAATCCCTGTACGTACAACTGTTTGATAATTACGACCGTCTAAAATAGAATTTCAGTTCCACTGCTAATGAATGTGACCACACACGTTCCACTCCATTATCTGATGTACTTTAGGAGATGAGAGGTTTAACGATGGGATCCCCTCACAATCCACACCGGATATCCAATCATTGACACGCGATTTAAACTTTGCTTTACATCAGGTGAATATAATGATAAATTAATGATTACGAAGAGATTCGAAGATTGACAGTAATCATGCGGTCGTTCAACACAGACCTCTACACAAAACCACACAATAAAATATACAAAAACCAGCTAATACAGTGAGAGCGTAGTACACTTGTGTGTACCGGGCCTGGCTTCTACTCTGTAGAGATCCCGGTTTCCTTTCTCATGTCTATCGTAAAGTCAAGGTAGCGATTTCAGCCGCTAGAGTTCACTCAGCCAACGGAAATGAGTACCTCAGATAAGGGGGACGAAAAATGCTCAGACCTTAATCCGTGTGAACGGTTGGGCCACAAAAATATGCTGAGGGCCAGCCTTTCGTCACACTTTTAATGAGGGATTATGTGTGTGCAAAGGCCCGTAGCAACTCAGAGCACGTTGAGAAAAAAGAATTTGCGTTTTTTACCCTCTGACGTGGGTTTTAAATTTACAAAATCCACAGATAATATGTGATAAGAAAACGTATTGTATTTAGATTTATGTGGCTCTATATATATTTAGGTCTACAGTGAGGTCTTTGAGAAAACTGAAATTTAGTTTTGTTGAAAAAAGTTCATGTTATAATTTTATTGGAAATTATTCTGTATAGAATTTTTTCCACGAAATAACTTTTTATTGTAGCCTAGTTTAACTCCATATAAACACAAGTTTCGTGTAATTCACTCAAATGTATAATCAAAATTAAGTTATTAGGTGTTTTTCAATGCAATTAATCTCTGAAAATTATAAAATTTCTATTTTTGAGGTTAAGACGAAAATTTTTATTAGAATTGACGTAAAAAGAATATTGTACCTACTAAGGCAATATTCAAAATATGTATTCTATTGCGCTATTGCAACTAACAAGAAAATGAATCGCTCATGATTTTTTTTACTAAAAGTAGAATAATGAAGACGCAAAGATTGAACAATTACAAAACTTATCTACAAGTTACACAAAGTCGTGGCACAATCATTCCCAAATCGATATAAGCGTCAAGTATTTATTTTAATAAATTCTCAAATATAATAACCTAATATTGCTCTAATTCTGATAATATGAGTACATGCCTAAATGGACTACCATTCCAGTAATTTTTCTTTACATGTTTAAAAATGTTGTTACTTTGCTTGATGCCAGTCGAGTAATGTAGAACTGGATGTGTGTCTGTGAGTCAAGTAGCGATAGGGGATCAGGCCCAGGTTAGTTGTGCACGGCCTTTGCTTACACGTGTTAATGAGGGCCTGAGGTGTGAGCAAAGGCCATCGATGTATACAAAGCAGAAAAGTCAGACTTTGTACAGGTACAGTGTATAGCATACGTAGTACTCTAGTCTCCCCGTGGTGCAGCGGTCGGACCGAATTCAGTGAATGCAGCGCGCGATCCATATAACTTAGTATACATCGATGACAAGGGCCGCCCCCTGCAAATAATTTTACGGCCCGAAACTTCGAGCAGGTATATAGGTGTGAGCGTTCGCCTAGACTCCTGAAGTATAATTGGGAACTAAAATGTAAAGCTCCCTTCTTGTATATGTATTTAAAAAACCAGTCAGTAGCACTTATTTTTGGGTCTGGTAACTTAACACACATTTGGAAATGGTAATTTAGCATACTGAAACACATCAGGCGTACTTTTATGTCTTGAAAGGATTACTAAAACAAGCTCATTCTTCCTCTTATCTATCAGCTGCTTATTGGTAAGGATCACATCACACCTTCCATTTGCCTCAGCCTTCTGTTGCTTTCGTAGATTCTGGGAGTTGTTTCTGAACAGGCACCGCGTTGGCTTATCTTAAATCCCAACTAGTCGAAAATGCCACTAATCCTACACCGTTCTTAAGGATAAACAATGGAGCCTTCCGACAGTTTCATCACCTACCTGTTTTGCTACGGTTCCACCACATTTAACTCTCATACAACTAGGGCACGATTCCATTGCAAAATCTAATTTCATTAACGGGGCCCAGTGTTTCGAGCAGTTTAGTGATCTGGATTAGTGAACTGGATAATGGGCTAATACCGCCGAACGACCCCATTAATTCCCCCCCCCCCATACTTGCTTATCAGTTTATTGTGCTTATTAACTTACCGTTTATTGGACGTTAATCTGACGACTACCATGCGTATATTGTAATATAACTGATATTACAAATAAAAAATATTTTATGTTGATAATAAAAAAAATTTATAATTTTTGAATTTATAAAAAAAATTTTGATAATGTTTTTATTTATTTTATTTTTTAATTATTGTTATTAATTTTTATTATGATTGTTCGATTAATTAAACTATGAATTAATCTTTGTGTAATACTTCGTGGCGAAATATTTGTTTCGCAGTGTTAATCGGATTATGTCCAGCTGGGTCGAAGTGTATCTCTTCTACTCGGCTCCCTTTCTTCTTCTTCTTCTTCTTGATTCCTTCGTTAATACTCCTAAATTAAGTTAGGAATGAAATGTATTAATTTAATTAACTCAAATAATCAGGAAAACGGGTATTTTGAACAATTCTGATGTTTATTTTTTAAAAGCGGTGCGCCAATCTTACGCACATCGATTATGCTGCGGCTAAGACTCAACTCACAGGTCGATTTGTGTCACTAGACAAATACATGAAATTACAAAAATTAATTAATAGAGTTCTTTGAACTATCGAAATGGTCAGAGAAGGGCAAGGTCACAAGATACAATACTTACAATTAATAAAATTTAAATACTATTATTTAAAAGTAACATATCTCAGAAAATAATGTCATTTAATAAAGAAATTTGCGAACCAGACATGCAGTGTATGACGTCACGTCGTCGCTACTTCGAGTGGCTGTGTACGTCTCGCTATTCGAACAGGAAAAATGGCTGCCGTCGACTTCGTATTTCTGCTACCCACGCCAACTCCGTTCTTTCTTCTCCCTCAAATATATTGGCGGATATCTTCTTCTGCAGTTATGTTGTCCCTCTGGATAATTGGTTGTAGTGTTCTGTTCTACTCGACGATGTAGTTCGGTGAAGGATTATTTGTGTCGTATTCAGTGTTCCAAAATCTGTTTGAGTTCGTTATTCATTGAAATTGGTGTTAATGGAATAATTTCAATATGGCGGATGATTCTTAGTGCGTTGGTGTTAGATCGTATTATTTCTGAAATTCGGTGCACTTTGTTACTGGTTAAGTTCTTTTTATATTAAGTTTCGGTTTATAACCTCTGTAGAAAATTTTTATGTCACACTTTCATTTTTCTTCAAATAATTTATATTTTTTGGATCTTCCTTACATACGTTTTCATCCGTTCAGGTTCACGTTTAACAATCAACTGATGCCTTAAATCGTCGTTTAATGTAGTAATTTCCGAAATATCTTATTCTCCTTCCCTATTGTCTCGAATCAGCTGTCGCCTTGGCTTAGATCTGATTTTAAAAACATATATGACATGTTTTCTTATTTTATGGCTATAACTTATTTATTTGTTAATTTTATGAAAATTTAACTACCTAGCAATATTCTTGTTCTAATTTTACATAATTCAATATATAACTTGACCTAATTTGGTTTCAAATAAGCTTAAAATTGACATTTTTTGATATTTCTTATAGGCCTTATTATTTTTTACATAATTATAAATTAAATGGTTTACAAGTCATGTTGAGTTAACATTTTCCTTAAATAATTTTACTCCTTTCATCATTATTCTTTGTTGTTAACAATTTGTTGTTATAACACTCTAATACTGATTATTTCACATTTTAATTGTACTGAGACCCTTGTTAGGCATTATATTACACATTTTCAATAAAGTTAAATTTATCTTCTGGTCATTGCATTTACTATTATTTATTTCTGTGATTATATTTAAATATCTTTATTTTAAATTGACTGATCTCTGCTAAATTTATACAGTTTGATTTATTATATCCTCTTGGATTGGATTATATGATAAAAGTTGACTTTGGCCTAAAATGTGGTTTGCTTTGCTATTGGTTTTTTAACTATTTTGTTTCCTTATTATGTCTATGGTTTACAATTCAAAAATATATTAATATTATCTTCTTGCCTTCTCTGCCTTAACAAAATTTTAACATTACTTAACATCATTTAATTATAACATAACATCTTATATCTATCATTTTTATTTGTATTATTTAATTATAACATAACATCTTATATCTATCATTTTTCACTACATTATTTATTTATAATAAAAACATCTTAGGTCTATCTTGTTTAACTATATTATCTAATCATAACAAAACATTCTATTTTTAACATATTCCCTTACATCTATGGTAAGTTCATGGTTTCCTATCTATATCACCATTCATACAATCCTTATATACTCTATTTAAACACTCTTATAATTAATAATATTTTCAGTCATTTGCTGTCCTTTATTCTTATGTTCTAATACTGTAACACTTCCTATAATCTACTCTTAATAGTAGTCTTTGATTTGTATCATGCTTTATTAGGGTATTTCCCTTTTTATTCTCTACACTTAATAGTAGTCTTTCACTCTTATTGTGTTTCTTATAGTATTTCACTTTTAATCATCTATACTAATGGTAGTCCTTCACTCTTTCTATCTAAACATTTTTATTACCTACTCTAATGGTAGTCTTTATTCTGATTTACACTATGATAGTCTTTCACTCCTTCTAGCTAACATGCTATTCTTTATTCTTCAATTATTTTTATATTTACTTTACAATCTTTATTTTTTTTTGTAATGTATCCTGTAACTTGGGTTACTGGGTTTAAGTTTCGTCATTATTCTAAATTTACCTAATTGGTGCATGTTCTTCATGGGATTTTGGGAATAGCCTTTCCTCATTCTGCATTCTTTGTATGAAGCTTGAAATAGTCTGTCCCTTATCTCTTGTTCTATGAGTATTTTATTATTATTTGTATTTTAGGTTCTCTGATGTCATTAATTTAATGAGTTGTCTTTGACTATTTTTTCATTTACCGCTCCTCTATAAGTAGGTTATCATTTTTGTATTTGGATCTCCTGATGTTATTAAGTTAACAAGTTGCACATGATTATTTTTTCATTTACTGCCCCTCTATAAGTAGGTTATCATTTTTGTATTTGGATCTTCTGATGTTATTAAGTTAACAAGTTGCACATGATTATTTTTTCATTTACTGCTCCTCTATCCTACTGGGTATACTGATGATGTACTGGGGTTTTATATAGACGGTTTCTTTTATTTGGACCAAGAGTTTTCTTTGTTATTGAGTTTATTTTTTAACATTTTATTGACTATAATGATCAGCTTATTTAATTCATTTTTAACCATTTAGTTATCACTCAATACTGATAGTTTCTTCTTTTTTTATTTTTTTAATGTTGTATTAAGTTAAGTTTTAAGGTGAAAATTCTGTTATGCTACAATATGTTGGTATACGCTTTAGAACCCAAATTCCAGCTGTCCTTGATCTGAAATCCCACTTTATCTAGTTGCTCATGTGAACACATGGAGATATAACATGGAGGTGGGACTGAAAAATCTTCAATAGGAAATTAACTGAAGAAATAATGGTGACAACGAAATCTGGAAGTACCAATAGAAAACTGGTCAAAAGTATACTCGCACACAAAGTACTAATAAAGTATGTCTACTTACTGACTTACCCTTGCCAAACCTTTCATTTATAATTAGCAACATTATTTTAAAATTCTGGACTAGCTCTTATATTTTCAGTGGTGATTTAAATGTTTTACAATCAGTGCTACCTTTTAAAACATTCACTGCTAACAGTTCTGTGCGTTTTTATAATCTAATTGCTCATGTGTTTTTTATTTGTTTTATTTATTTATTTATTTGAAAATGCACCATTTTTTTTCAAAACACACGAGAAAATACAAAACTAAGACACACAGATATTTTATAATGGTTTCACTACACGCTAATAAAAACCTCTGTACCTGCACGCTCAGTCTGTATTAACACATTCCGTGTTGAGTGAATGTCATGGATCCATGACGTCAGCAGCGAATGTGTTAAATTATTTATAAGAGCAGATGTTCCCAACAACGAGTTTCAAGAGTGAGTCTTTATGAATTTCACTTAGCCGCCATTGCCATTATGTATGACATTGCTTACTTATGAGAGTAGGCAAAAGTAAAGATTTGGAGGATTAGAAGAAGAAACTGATTCACATTTTGTTCCTAATTTAGCAATAGGTATAGTTGTGTCTCATTTCCTTTAACTTTACAGTACATTGATTAGAAGTTTTCAAGTTTCTTTCTTTTTCACCTGCTATGTCAGAAACAAGACAGTGATGAGAGAAGAATAGCGATGGAAAAGAAAACATGATGAAAGTATTCGAAGCTGCTCTAATAAAAGTCAAATTGGAAAATTACAAACTCAAAACAAAATCGGAAAAACGTAATGCAAGCAAAAGATACATCAGGTGTAAATAAAATGCTGCTATATTGAAAAAATATACAAACGGATATACATGGATAGAAATTAGAGATACAAATTATTCAAATACAATGACATATATAAGGAAAATAGAAAAGTGTGAGAATAATTGTTATGAGTTACATTAAAATTATTTGACTAAATAAAATAATAAATGTTAAGGTATTCACGATACTTTAAGAATAACGACTCAAAGCATTGAGAAATATAAATATTTAAAGTCACATAGTGACGAGAAATGCCTTTGTATAAGGCATTACCAATGTGGAAATGCTGAACAACCTCTGTAATAAGCGCATCAGAACGAAAACGTTATCCATATAATGGTTTCAAAACACAAAAAGGGGAAACGCATGATGTCAAAACTTTTCTGCAATTTATTCACTAACAGAATTATGGAGAACTTGACAACCAACAGACATGCAGGAAACAGAACACGATAAATGTACTCATAGAAAAGTAAAATTAGTTACAAAGTAAAATGATTAATAAAAAAAAAATTAGTGTTACCATTTTGAATTCGTCTTCTTACAAAACTTAAAATACCGTACTTTCTCACTTTTAGTCTACCTGTACCTTTTATTTATGTTTGTTCAGGAGCCGTATATAAACAGGCGACATTACATATGTTACTTTCAAACTGTTACGTATTAATTAAAACCAGGGCAGTGAAGAGGGAAGCAGTGAGCATGCGCACAGTAAGGCAGTCAGTCTCCATCTCTCTTCACTCACGCACACGTAGGCCTACACACACGCGCTCAAATGTGTGTGTCGCTACACTCACTGTAATTGAATTTTTAATCCCCACGTAAGCGGTGTGAGTGCGTCGGGGTGGGTATCCAATTAAACACGAGTTAATTCAGTTAAAGAAAAACTACTTGAACAGCGTATTGTGTTCCTTGGCTGGTGAACATCACCCGAGCGGCCTGTAACGTTAATGCGCCTACTTCATTAACATCGTATGGAACAATCTTTTACCTTTTCCTTATCTAATTTAAGCAACGTTATTATAACATCATTAACTTGATATGAGAATCCGTCGACTGCGCGAATGCTGCAGTTTAGCAAGACGTATTTACATAGATGATCTTGAGTTTCATACTGGCATTGATATAAATAAAATAACTGTACATGCTATTTTGACCTCTGGACAGAAGTCGATTTATAAAGAGCCGTTTCAGTCTAAACCATCAAACTACTCAGTATAACATGCATGTTTATTAAACTAAGTAGGCCAGATATCCCACTCTCTGTACGTACGTAAAGTCGAAAAGGCCATCGACGGACACATAAACAGATCTAATGCAATTTGTGAAGATTGTGGAGAGAAATGAAGAAAGAAGACGTGGATACAATTCCATACGGTTACGGCCGTCCCCAAACTTTTAAATGAATCATGGATATTAAACAATATCTTATATAGGCCTACCTGAAAACTGTAGATATGTGACATTTAAAAAGGACATTACTGGAAACAACAGAATTAAGACCAATGTTATAAGAACTAAATTAGACATAGCCTCTAGTTAAAACGTAAGAAGAAGAAATTATCGCAAAAATTTTCAACTAAGAATTTAAGTGGAAGGTATGCGGAAAGTGAAAATGGAGCCTGGATCAGGCTATGTCTCTTAATCTTGAAGGAGGAGGAGAAAGCGAAGACTGAGGAGGAGGAAAAAGAGGTGGAGAGAGAAGGAGAAGAAAAATAACAGCGGTTATTCCAATGTCTTAACAATGTACTACGGAAGATTTATTTTATTTTATGAATTTATATTAAGATGAATTTTATTTATTTATTTTATGAAGATGGAAATACACGAAACAATACCTTACAACGCTTACTATCAAACGATAAAAGTATTTTCATTTGTGGAAAAACGGCTAACCTTACACACGTCATGCAATAAACATTTTGTGAATGTATTTTCTTTATTACGTGATCACGCTATAACTTTATTTTGTCCGTATGCAAATCATTGGTATAAAACATTAATACGCTCAACTCAACACCGCAGACAATAGAGAAACGTCGGTTATACAGACTGTATCCAGAATATCGGTTAATTGGCCAATATTCTATCGCAAGGCATCCAAACGATACTATCGCAAGCACCTGTTACAACTGTTGTTACTAGAACATCAAAACAACGAAAGTCCTATCGAAGTGCTTTCTTTAAAAATTACACATATACACGCATATGCAGATGTTCTAACTAATGGTTGATTTCTAATTTTTATAAAGAAGCTGACGCGCAATTTTCTAAAACTGGATGAAGAGACGCGCAAAATAGGACAAAAGAGTGAATGAACGTTAATACCAAAATAATGGTGTCAAAAGGGAAGAGACGTACAACACACGCAGCATACCCGTGTTTGGTGATGAGTGTTTTGAAGCAGTCCTAGTTTCCAATACATTGGTTCTATTGTCAGTGAAGACCTTGGAGAGTGCAATGAAAGGAGAATTGCAGACGGGAATAGAGCATAGATTGCCTTGAATAAAATCTAAAAGAGCAGGTTAGTAAGCCAGTCAACGAAGTTCGGGTTGTACAAGACCTTAATCAGCCAGTCGTGGCATATGACAGTGAAAACTGGACCTTTAAAAGTCGGCAATGGAGCTGCTGGATAGATTTGAAACAAAATTGCTTAGAAGGATTACAGACCCAACATGTGAAAATAGGATTTGGTAGCGGAGACAAATTGGAGAATTTATGCAGCAAATGGTGACCTCAGATTGCCTACTTCATTACGATACAAAGACTGACTGGTTAGGTCATGTTGAGAATGGAAACAGGAGGACAGTCATAAAGCTGTACAGCTGGTGGAGTG
The DNA here is from genome assembly GCA_034769895.1 of Magicicada septendecula. NCBI lineage: Eukaryota > Metazoa > Arthropoda > Insecta > Hemiptera > Cicadidae > Magicicada > Magicicada septendecula. The sequence continues at coordinate 408,811,897 of CM068369.1, read as the reverse complement.
CCACCTAGAGGACGGCCTAGGAGAGACGATGTACTGAGTGATATCAACAAGCTGAGATAAACACATCTCTTGCTCAGGACCAATACGGATCGACGACAGTAGTTAAGCAGGCCACGGGTCCGGTGCGCCAATGAAGAAGAACGATATTCTTAATGAAGCGATATGAAACAACCAACTGGTTTCTGAACTGGTTCAGCTAAATAATGAAGGAATTTCAACGCTCTGAGGTACGTGTTAACTAAGATATTGAAGACTGGATTAACTGTGGTGTGGGAACCCCGCATACCAGATTCTCACGTTCGAAGAAATAATAGAGTACGATCACAACTTAGCTTCGGTGGAGAAAGAAGGGGATATAGCGACGGTAGGTGACGGAAAGAAATGGCTCAACGGTCCAACAAATGATGAAACATTTCATTGGCTTAAGGCACCAACGAAGCGGCCTGAGAACCTCGAACAGTGCCACGCTATTCAATTATTGTCATTAAAGAGACTGCGAGGCTTATCCGATAGAAAACGTGTTACTGGACTCAGAAGAAAATTTATATAGGTTTTAAAATTTATTATAACTGTAAGATTGAAATTTAGTAGGCCTATCTATACGTGTATATGTATTTCCAAACAGCAATAAAGTTTCTATTTCGGTGTTGTTTTATTGACTTGAAACCACCTACAACTGACGCAATAGGCTAAATATGCACACTGTGAGAAACTTATGTCGGATAGTATTTTCAGCGTTTTCAAGTACAACAGTTATCAAAAAAATCGATTTCCTGGACATGCCTTTTCTTCAATTAATCCGGATAACCGATGGTCTATTGTATGTAACTTGCCCACTACAGTAAAGAAGGCTTGTGCATAGGGCCGCCGCTAGGGTGCTTGCCGCCCGTGTGCAGTTTTACCTTTGCCGCCCTCGTGAATGTACTTTTAATATCCCTACTTTGCCACACTATTTAATATTATTTTAATTAAAAATTAATACCGATATAAATAGTAAAATTGAGAAAAAATATATATATTAATATTGCTAAATAAGCAACTAAATATTAATATAATAATATTAATATTATTATTATATATTAATATACTGTTTGTTTTAAAGTATTCACACAATCAGCGCTTTTGTAGGAGCCAGCGTTCTGACCGGTTTTGATAGAAGGGAGGCAACCAACACCTCAATCTAGGCTACTATTTTACATGTCTCCTTTGTTAATTTATGAAAATCATATTGTATTCTATCCGAAGGAGTTTGTATTTAAAAACGAGAAAGTTAAGCAATGCTATATACTACCACACAGTACTTTTCTTAAATTCGATTTAAATCTCTCTCTCTCTCTCTCTCTCTCTCTCTCTCTCTCTCTCTCTCTCTCTCTCTCTCTCTCTCTCTCTCTCTCTCTCTCTCTCTCTCTCTCTCTCTCTCCCTCCCTCAATCAAAGAAGAAAACGGAATACACAAAAAAGATCATCGAGAAACAAAATTAATGGTGCAACGATGAGCAGAGAACTAGATCAGACCTGGAAAGACAAAAATAAATGGAAACAATTACCCACAAAGCGGAAACACCTGTTGGTATAACGCCCTTATACAAAAAAAAAAAACTTGAACGGACGATTATATCCCCTGGTATAACATTCGGTAGTATATCACGCCCCGGTCCGCAAAGCTGTTTGGATCCTAGTCCCCGTCACAAAACTCCAACTTACGGCTCGGGACGTGGTACTATTGGACTCCATCACGCGCAACCCAGGGATCGGCTACTATATGCATCCTCACCAACTTTCTCACGACTGCCTTGCAAGCTAATTTATCTTACGGAAGTCAAAATACACATAAAGTAAAAGAAAACTGAGGTTGTCTCCTCCTTTACCGAACTTTGCGATTCGTCCCGCGTGAGGGTTGTTCGCCAAACTTCGCGCCGTGACAGAGGAGAAGAACGCGGCTGGAGCCTCTGGAATTCTTACGCCTAGGACCCGAATACGGGTTTTACAGTCGTAATGAGGAACATGTTAATTATAGTTATAATACATAATATTTTGACAATACAATATAGAAGAATAACAAGTCAGATGTGAGCCCTAGGGCTGAATAACAATAGGCCTAGTCCGAAGTAGTGTGTCAAACATTTCTAGGTTGCGTCCTAGAAGGGGAAATGGAGGTGAATTTTTAGTGGTTCGGGTATACAAAACTAGATTTTTTAATATCAGGGGACTGGTCTACACTTCCCAAACTCACAGTCCCCGCAAGTGTGCACCCTTCCGGACACTTGTACAGCAAATGTTTCCACCAGCCCTAGTAAAAAAAAATCACTACGTGTGTTAAAATCTACAGAGTAAATGTGGGTGTATATAATAATTTAATAAAAATAAAAACCATGACCCAGGAAAAACAAAAATGAATTAAATATCTAAATTAAATTTAACTGTGAATGCATTTTTATTAACTCTTGTTTCTTGATAAGCAGTATTTCATAATAAAAAATAACAAATTATTTTTTTATTTTATTCAAACGGAATTCACTGTGGCAAAAATCAAATTAAATGAAATACATAAAACAAAATAAAATAAAATTTTCTACTTTTTTTAATAAAACAGTAAAACAATTTACCAATTGCAGAATACGTCACCGCATACCTGACAAACGGAAACAACGCAAGCTACTAAATTATAGCTCTACTGTTTAATGGCAATTCAGTAAATACCAGTTTTTGTATGAAACTACTGTGCATAGAATATAGCTGTACTTTAAGTACTCATAATTATTATTATACAATAATTATTACTGAGGGCTTAGGACACTAGTGGTGCTTGGCCGCTATCCTAACGAATCCGAGTTCAATTCCCAGGCGAACCAAAGTGCATGTCCAGCCTCAGATCGGCTCAGTCTGTGGAAATGAGCACGTGGGACAACATACGCGCAGACGATGCGTAGTACTGACCACGCTACCTAACTGTAGGTGGAACGGCTGATTTACGCAGTTAACCTTGGCCGTCCTAAACAACTTCGATGATACAAAAAGGAGCAAATAATAAAAATAATAATAATTATTATTATTAACAGTATTATTAATAGTACATTCATGTCCTATAACAGCCTGCTGAAGATGGAAATGCCGGAAGAGTCGTGTTTGGTGGGGTACGCCGACGACGCGACGTGGCGGTGCTTGTCGTTGCTCGTACCATCTACCAGGCCCAGATAAGCTCAACAGGGTGATGCGATTAGTTAACAAATGAATGGTATCACACGGGCTGACGTTAGCCCTTAGCAAGACTGAAGTTGTGGTCTTTACTAAGAAGTGGATCCCCACAGTAATCCCGGTACGAGTTGGACACGATGTGATTGAGTCAAAGCCAACGGTGAAGTACCTTGGAGTGATGATCGACTCCAAGTTGAGCTTCTTTGAGCAGATTAGACGTACGGTGGACAAAGCGGCGAAGGGATGGCACTTAGTCGGTTCATGGCCAACATCGACGGCCCGAAGTCGACCAGAAGAAGACGTTTGATGGAATCTGTCCAGTCACTCCTACTGTACAGGAAGAAATTAGCTCAAGTCCAAAGACGAAGTGCTCTTCCAGATGCATCGGCCTAACGCACGGTGTCCGAGCCGACTGCCTTGGTCGTTGCCGGAGTAATGCCGATTGACCTTCTCGGCAAGGAACGTAAGATCGTCTTTCAGAGGAAGAAGGTAGGTGGTGAAGCTGCACACCAAGAGGCACGAAGGCAGATGCTGGAGAGCAAGACGAGTGAAGTCGCTGGACAAAAAGGCTCATCAAGCAGGTGCAGCCGTGGGCGGAGAGGAAGCATGGGGAGATCGACTATTACCTCACCCAGTATTTGACTGGACACGGGTATTTTCGATCTTACCTGAAGAAAGTTGAAAATGCCGAGTCACCAACGTGCCTGTACTGCCCGGAGCTACAAACGATGTCAGCCACACATTCTTCGTCTGCGACAGGTCCGAGGAACACAGAAGATCGTTGCAAGAAGATATTAGGCAGGAGATCTCCCCGGATAACATCGTTGAAGCGACGCTTCAAGGGGAGGACACCTGGAACTGTGTGGCACGCTTCGCAGAAGAGATTCTTCAGGTGAAGAAGATAGATTTGGACAATACAATATAGAAGAATAAGTCAGATTTCAGTATAGGGCTGAAGAACAGTAGGCCTAGTCCGAAGTAGTGTATCAAACAGTTCCAGGTTAGTGTCCTAGAAGAGGAAAGGAAGGTGGGTTTTTGCTAGGTCGGGTATAATACCCAAACTGACAGCCCCCGGAAGTGTGCACTCTTCCGAATATGTGTACAGCAAATTTTTCCACCTGCCATCGTAAAAAAAATTAATACTATTATTCATAAAGTTCTTTACTTCTTAATACAATATTTCATGATTGCTGAACACTGTAATTGCAAGTAACTAAGAGTATAATATGAATTACGTAAGCTTTTTTGTTTTCACGGAATCCAAGTGAAAGTCGCAACCAAAATAATCCTAAGAAGTAGACGTATGTTCTAGACATCATACACCAGTCAACAAGAACTATAATAGGCTACATATACGGGAATTTTGTTGTTTGGCTTTTATAAAACTCCAGTTAACCAGAACGGAATCAGATTCCATAAAAGAGCTAATCGCATTAATTGGTTCGAACTTTCGGCTTACACAATCTGGAATACCGGAGGCTAGTATGTTATTTTGGTACCTTTATTGGGATGAAACATATAATTATAATTTTTCTACTTAATACCTATGAGTTAATGGCAAACTGAATACAAAATCTCACTGAAATGTCACTAATAAAGAAAAACAGAGAATATAACGATCGACGAGAATGACGAGCCTAAACCACGATATCGTTTATACGGGTATTACTTTCTTAGAAATTAGCGGACATTACAAGAAACTTACGCCTACGTGTTGAGCTGGTAAAATTGAGGGAACTAATAAACATCGTCGACCATAATATTATGAACGTGAACGAAATTGAATAAACCAACATGTAATCCCTGGCGAGAGAAATGACGTTAATAACCAGTGTTGCTTAATGTACTAAACCCAGAACAATATGCACATACTAATACGATTACGTACACATATGGAGAGCCAAACGTAATTGGACGGAAAATACAGTGTGCTAGAAATACACGGCATCCCGTCACTTATGGTTTCATTGTTTATTGCATTTGTTGTCCACTACGGTTAATGAATATACTACAAAAACAAATTTTATGACGTGTTCGTTTAAAAGTGCAACGTATCCAGAAAAAGCTTCCACAAATATATAAATTTCAAAAGTTTTCTACTTTGGCTAAACATTTTCCGTTGAGCTCTATACGTACACTTTTCTGCATTAAGGAAATAACACTAGTACTTTGGTTTAATGCCATCACCGTCACAAAGAAGCTTGGAATTTCAAATCGTTCTTCTCCTCAAAAATGGCAGTCTCCCATTTAACCCCTTCTTAAACTAATTATTTGTGTGTAGTTATATCTGCGTAAACTCACTACATTTTGAAATGTCACTTGCGAGCACAGCTTTTTTGTTTTCTGGGGAATTTAAACAAACAAGTGCCAAATACACGAAAACCTTATGCCTTCAAATATCTGTCAAGAATTACTGTGTAGATATTCTAACGGATTTACTGTTTCTCTACCATAAGAACTATTAAGTTAAATAGAGTCAGAAACCTATCCCTCACGTCTCTTTTAATCAGTTCCTTTCTACAATAACTTGCAGTACTGATGTTTGTAATTTGATTCCATTCACAAGCACACTATAATCACTATGGATTATGGATAATTAATTTAAACTTTAATGAATAAAATAATATTAATCCTAAGAATACACTAAAACTGATTCATTTTATCAATTCGTAATTTTATTATCTCCACGTTGTGTCGCATGTGTTTCAAAACATATTCTAAAAATTTTCTTTACTTGGCAGTAAAGACCGCTGAAATAGGGGGTTGTAGATTAAATTACTCAGGTGTCTATATTAATTAAATTAAATAATAATACCGATTAAATTAACCTTTTATTGATGTACTGTATTAATATATAATCAAGATATAATTTTTCCTATTGAGACATGTTCCGATTATGAGCTTCAAGTAATACAGTATGCTCATCGTCAGCTATGTTTTTGTCTGGTGAAGTAGGCCTATCTGTGTGTTACTTGACTGCTGCTGTTGGCTTTTGATTGGTTCTGGTGAATAAGTTTGTGTTTCCGGTGTTCACTGTTTTAAAAACACTGTGCAGGGTTGTATTTGCTCCTCCATTAATTTGTTTCGTGTTTTATGTTTGCAACAGTGTAGGTTCTCCCATAGGTTCGTTACATTGTCTTTAGTGGTACATATCCTGTGTCATGTCTTGTTAATTATTACGCGCGTTGCTAAATTAAATTTGTAAACGCCCGGTTTCCTGTAATCATTAAAATGTTGAAAGTATCGTTTGTAACTTCTTTTTTGTCTTGTCTGTGTAAGACTTTTTGTAGTCTTTGATTCTATTTTGTAAATTCCATTGTTTAGTGTAGGCTGTCATTTATATTTGTATGAGCTGTTAATTATCTGTAGGCTATATTGTTTTTATTTGTGTTGTATTCTATATGTTTTATAATAATTTCTATTTGGCGTTGTTTATGGACGAGAATGTAGCCGATTTCATTGTGTTTATTACTTCTCTGTAGTTAGTTCCTACGGCTGCTGTGTTTTTATTTTATACTTTGCTACTTTGTGTATAAAAATATTTATTTCTCCACCTGTGTATAAATACTCCTAAATGTAAAGAAAATAATTTCACTTCCACTAACACCAAATTACGACATACATCGGCAGCACTGGCAAGAAGAGGAGTTAACAAGTAGAACAGAAAAATTATTCTTACACACAACAGGAGAGAAATGCAGTTCCAGATACAAGCAGTATCTCGCACCCGGTCGTCAGCCGTGACTCTACAACCCTTGATGGGGCTTGGCCTGCTCCAAGAGTCAACTCCGTTTTTCCCTATTGCGTGCCCTGGCTTTCCAGTTTCTTATGCCCAGCATTCTGAGGTCCTCCTGTGTCTGATCTATGAATCTACTTCGGGGTATTTCCCTTGCTCTACTACCCATTGATTTCTGGTAGAAGATACGTTTCATAGGCTGTCCTTCATCCTTTCTTTCTATGTGTCCAACCTACCTTAACCTGTATATTTTGATTATCCTGACAATGTCCGGCTCTTTGTAAAGATGGTATAGTTCATAATTATAACTCCTGAGCTATATTCCATTTCTTGCACTCTTCTAAATATTGTTCTTAGAATCCGTCTTTCAAAGCTTTCTTAGAATCCTGAAGTCTCTCGTTATTTTTTGTCATTGTCCAGGCTTCTGAAGCATATATCAGCACTGTCCTCATAAGTGTTTTATAAATTTTGCATTTCATGCTTCTAGCTAGATGCCAGGTGCCTTTTTAATCCATAATAAATATGTTTTATTTGCGAGATATATTCTTCTTCTTATTTCAGTGTTAGTGTCGTTAGTGCAGTTTACCTGGAAGCCACAATATATGAACTCTTTTAATGCCTCTATATTTTTTAAGGTTTGGAAGGGACAAGCAGTATTGTATAAAATCGAAACAGCAAATTGAAAAATTTCTCTACAAGTGCTCAACTAAATCTTTGTCAACGTTTACTACTTTTGTATTGTCTTCTTACCTAATCCATAAAGTATAAGGTCACGACAGACAGATAAGGCTTGCTCTCAACAATTCGGTTTATTAAACATGAAAGCACAAGATGTGAAAGTACGCCGTTCGAGTGCACCTCGTTGTTTGTAATATGAAAATTCCAGGGACGTCGGCATCAAAAGAAATATTATCGTCGCTATGCACAACGTCAACGACCCGCCGATACGTAGCTGTATTTATTGTACGTGTATCTCGCAGAATTATGCTCTATTAACGGAAATAGCTTACAACTTCCTTCTTTCCGTTTTACTTTTTCTGGATCACTCTTCTAAATGTGATTTCCTACTACCTGTTTCAACGCATGTACTGTACAATAATGGATTAGCAACATTACAACTTATTCACAACTATGGAAAAACAGACACATTACTTTTACAATTAACGAAGACCGGACTTTACGATATGCTGTTTGAACGCCTTAGATGATATTATCATAGTAGAGTAATAATCTCGACTGAACTTGCATTAAATATATAACGTTTACGTTAAAAATTGATGTACATTTGCCAGGTTTAAATTAGTAAGCTGCCTGAACTGTAAAGTCGCTCACTACTGTGAACGAAGTACATTTATTATTACGGTACATAAAGTTCCATGTCAGATAATTTCTCAACTGTGGAAAAATTACAAACATCACGATTCCTCTATGTATTAATATAATAATATTATAACAATTGTAGAGTATACAATCGTACGATAAACACAAAATTTAGAAACGTTCTGATTTGCCTTACAATTCCCTTTAGTCTGACACCGCGCTGGATTTCCCTTTTTTTTTAATCTTGATCTCCTTTGGGCCCTGGGGGTCGAAAAATTCGGAAATTTTCAAAAATAAACATAAATTCAGATTTTAGTTAAAATTTCCCGTAATTTGATATCCCACATACGCTGTTGCGATTTTTTCACAATTTTCCCCATTTTTGTTCTCGCCCTCCTTGGGGGGGGGGGGGACTTAAAAACAACATGACTCTGTAGGGTAAAAGTATAGGCAGGCATGACACGTTTTAGGAAAATCAGTTGATACCTTCAAAACTTATCGTGAGACCTTACTTCAGACTCGCAGACAGACAAATGCCAAACGATCGAACTGAAATTGAAACTCGCCTGCTCGTTTTAAAATGTATAATTTCAAAAGAAATGTCTTAATTATTCTGAAGTAAAAAATTGTATGTGCGTAACGTCTTAATTATTTAAAAATCATTACGGCCAATCGGACGTATTTTCTAGTAATCAGCACAGTGCGTAAATTCGTAGTATGCTGGAACAAGTAGTCTACATGTTTTGCGCTCACCGTTTGGATTTCACAATACATTTTATGCACACAATCAAATCCGAATGGGTTTCAATGGTGATATAATACGTAATACATTATAAGTTTCACACGTTTAGATAATTTACGAAAGAACGAATCTTCTAAGCCAACGGCTTGTAAAGTGATACTACTCCTAATGATCCTGAGGAGTATCTTCAAACATTGTCAAAGTTCGGTTATCTTTTTAATTACCACACAAACGTTTATGAAAGAAACGCGCCTAAAATTCTACAAGGTGATGGCTCTTCCCACACTTCTTTATGGGTCTGAAAATTAGACTTTAAAGAAAGGCCAGGCCAGTCGCATCCAAGCGCCTGAATGAGAGTTCTCAGGCACGTGGCAGGGTATACTCTCCATGATCATAGAATACACACAGATATACGGCAGGAACTGAATATTACGAGTATACTCGACAAGATCGCCCAGTATTGGCTGAATTGGTGGGAACATCTTTGCCGAATGGATGACTGCCGCATCCCCAAACAACTATGGAACTTAAGCCGAGGGGACGGAGAGGTGTGGGATGTCCGGGGAAGCGCTGGAGTGACCAGCTGTAATATTTGCTTAAATATTACCACCATTCTTGGTTTAAACCTTGAGGATGATGATGATGATGGCGTTTATGAAAGACCCAAAACGATAACTTTTTGTAGTTACCGGTACCGCAAAATTTCACCGCGTGCTGATGATCGAGAGGTTTCAGAAACGTGAGCTACTCAAAAACGCCATGCCACAGGTTAATTTCTTCCCTTCCTCTAGTGAATATGTCTTTTACAGAACACCAAACAAGACTTTCATTCGTACTGTGTAACAAATAGTGAAGAGTCCGTGGTTGCTGTATGTTAATAAACGCGACAAACGTCAACACACAGCGATCGGGTCCCAGTGAATGCAAGTTAAACAGATATCATGTAACAGACTCACATTTTTAGTACATATAAGATTTACACAAGCGCGAGCGCGCGCTCGCCGTACAGCTGGCGTTATTCCGTAAAACAAATTACAATGCGACTCTGGCGAGAGTACGAGACGATTTCATTAACGGTATTGTCTGTCTGGCATTCGTATCCCTATTACTGCTGTGATAATTGTGTTTGCACTTTACTACCAGCACGTATTAACCTTCCCCACCCCTCGCAATTCACGTTATTATTTGTCACTTCGTTAGTTTCTCGTGAGAATCTTTATATTTTTTATATTATATTCTTTGTACTGAAAGCAAAATTTACACAATTCTTCGACTCTTTCGCACTACTCTAATTAGTAGGTCAACTGCCTTAACCTACACGTTTGTTTATGTATTTAACACATCTCCTTGCTACAAGCACCTTGAAGATATTTACGCACTTTGTTTAACTATCATAGCAGATAATTTAATACTGTGACTGTAGCATAAGTGCATACATTGTAACGATTGCGCGCGCGCGTACACACACACACACACACACACAAATTACATTTATAACTTTTCATACTGTTCTTGTATAGCCTACTTATTATTATTAACAATAAATAACACTTGTTTTTACAAGAATATATTATACATTTAGAATGTTTCAATAGTCTCAATTATCATCATCAGAATACATACAAATCATCAATATACACAAATCATCAGAATTTGCAAGTATCTGATGATGCTTGTTGAGACTACAGTAGAACAAACTCAAATAAAAACAAAACAAGATGATCTATGTAAAATTACAAATTTATTAAAATAAATAAAATATAAACATTAAATATTTCCAACATAACCGACAAAACAGCTGTTTAAGTAAATAAATAAACATTAAAACAATCGTTAACTAATCGACTTAATCGATTAAAGTTATTTTACATTAAAATCGAAACAAATTCGATTATTCGTTAGTTTATACATTAACATGGAATTATTTTGATTGTTATTGACTTACTTACAAACCTCTGATGATGCTGATGTTTTTCAGTGAAAAGTGCGTCAGGTATTGAAACAAAAAGGCAATACACTACATGCGGAAGAAACTACTTTGAATACTATCAAAATATTATATATATACTTTTCTTTCAGAAAGTAACTCGTGACGTTTCTTGCAGGATTTGTATACGTAATTAAATTATAATTATTTGTGCAAGCAGAATGTGTTTATAACGATTTGCAAAAGTAATTATAATTTAATGTGTGTGTGTGTGTGGGGGGGGGTCTATGTATTATTAAGACATACAGTACAAAGAGTCAATTTGGGCGGCATATATACATAGGCGTACTGTTAATTATACATCAGTGGATACAACCAGCACTGAGGATTTGTACGTCAATAATTAACAGGGTTGATTTATTACATAGAAAAAAGAACCGTACCAAGTTGAATATTTAAACGTATGCGTTATATTTCTATATAACACACGAGCCACTGGAATATAACTTGTCTAATGAATGTTAGTAAGATGCCTTTTACCAAGAATAACCCGGCCGAGTAAACTAGTTTTCATACTTTACAATCGTCTGACCAGATATTTTATCGTTTAGATCATAAAAACTCTTTTAACAATACTTTATTATTTGAAGATTTCATTAATACCGTAAAACTGCATTGTATCTGAATTATCCCTAGGTCAAAACAAAAACCGACGAGTTTTAATGAAAGGTTCGTTTTTTACACTTTTTTTAGCAAGTTCATTTATTAACTCTAAAACAATGGCAGTGCAGTAGTATTCAAGTGATAACCTGCAGTATTTATCATAATTAACCCCGAAAAGATGTGCGGCACAGATGTGTCTCCCTTAGTGATACACGTAAGTGTCAACCCATGACATTATTAACCTTATTTCACCATTAATATTTTTAATTAATTATAATTTCAATTTTCTTTCTCGTCCTTAAACTTATGTATCCAATCACATGGAATATGCAATCATTTAGGAAAAATCCTGTTTACGAAATACACATGAACGAGACGTTAGTACGGGGCAACACTCATACACTTTTCACGTCATTCGCACTCTGTATACCGTTAGTAGCAGTCAGTAATATCATGCAGTGATGAGATGAACGATGTAGAAGTTACTGCTGGGTCGCCTTTGTACTCTGGACGGTGTTGTAATTTTGTTATTGTACGAAATTATCAGGACAAAGCCGGTGAATGGCAGCCATAGCCTACATCAAAATACGACGGGCGAATTTTAATGTTTCTCATTTTATGTTTGTAATGATTTTTAATCTAAAAAGGTAAGACAATAACATTTATCTTATTACCTATGGTTATATTATTATTTTCAGTGGAAGCGTAGACAATACGGTTGCACGAACCCCAGCTACCTTCACGAAACTGCAGAAGGATTTGAGAACTGAACGAGAGTGTAGGAAAGGCCTAGTATTCGGGTGTCGCGCACAAAAATGCGCATCCGATCGGGCAGAAATATCCGATGCGAGGCGAGAAAGCTGAACAGAAAATGACGCATAGAGTCTAATAACGGTTTACGTTCCGCGTCCACTCTGGTGACAATGCACAACACCCCGACAACGCCTAGGTGAGGCCAACGTGTTTAGAGACAATTAATTCTAAATACACTCTACAAAGTTTTACAAAAACAGGCGACAAGTTGTAACGTATTGATGTGCAACAGCGGTAAGGGAAACATTATCTGAGTACGAGAAGTGTGAAGCAGAACACGCGCACACATGTACTTCTGTTTGTTTTTAAATAACAATACTTATAAGAAAAGCTATTTAGCTAGCACCGCCGCGCGCGCACATCTGTGTTATAGTGGCTTAAAGGAAGGGGAGGAGGGGAGGGGAGAAGTAGAGAGAGAATATAAAGACAAATAAATATAATTTAAGACTGAAGTTACTATGCAGTCATACTGACTTGCTTGTTTAACTTTAATGCACGGAAATTATGGTTTCTGAACTCAAATAAGCACAGAAAAACAGGATAGTCGTAGGGTACACGATGCCACTACAGCGTACGTTGCTCCCAATTACGCTGCGTTACATACTATACATGCAACCGTATGTTAATTGTCGTTATTATCATTATTATGAAACTGTATCCGTCTTTTGCAAAGTGTGTCTGCTGCGCTGAACTCCACGACGCTACATTAATACTCTCACACAACCGACGTGGCCGTTTCCAGTTCTTCTTAATGTTCTACCAACTAAATTAACAACGCATGTGGTTAAGCTCGAGAATTAACATATTCTGTCACACAAAAGCAAAATAAATAACCCGCAACAGTTTATTTCGTGTGAATGACATTTATTTTTCTCTTTTCTATGGAGCGGGATTACCTTATCAAACGATCTTTACGAACGTGAGCATATCTGTATGGAACAGACTGACTTTCCAAACGTTATAACGCATTTCTATATCCAATGTTTCTCTGCTTTAGTTTTTGATAACTTCATTATTTATTTCTAAATTGTACAATTGACTGCTTCTGTACTCGTGTTTATATAGGTGGAGTACGGCTAATTTCACACATAACGGTTTCGACCGTACAGAAAAAAGCGTACGGATTTTGCCGTACGGACACCGCCTTCACACTACACGGTTCTTTTGCAGTTGCAGTGGGTTCAGTCACACTGCATTGTGTTCTCAGTTTTGTTCAGTAGCGGTAGTAGTCAACTCAAAATAATCGCTAACAAATTGTTCGATGTGGTTAATGCATCTGTCAGGAGCAAGTGATGAGGAAGTCTGGGCAATCCCCCTTCCCCCACGAAATGCTGAAGAATTGTTTTCCGTATTCCTATTGACGAAAATTAGGGCTACGTAATTTCAGTCTGGCAGGCTTAGTTTTATTTTTTGAACTATCAAAAAATAGCGGTCAATAATAATAAAAACCTGATTTCATTTAAAAATCAAATTTAAGAAGTACACACACTTTCCTCTTTCGTATATGTTCCTCCCCCCCCCCCCCGATAGCTTTCTCCATCAAGCTTATGTTTCTGATCATGTCCTTATAGCGCGGACAACCGTTTAAACCAATGGCGACAGGCGTAGCGTGATTTGTATAAATATCCAAGCATTAGTAGTCAAGTTACAATGTTTGTTTTAGTGTTTGCTTGTTTGTTTACAAGTGTAGATTCACGCTAACCACTAAACAAGTCAAGTGTACGGAAAAAATTAAATTTTAAATTTTATTTAGACAACATACAGTAGACAGGCATAAAACGCAAAATATAAATTCTACACGCATATACCGCGTGTGTGTACCTTGCGCGTTTTTGTGTGTGATATGTATAGCCTATCTACTTCACGTTGTCTATTTTTAATAAGTTGTCTACCGGATGATTGGGCCTGCTAATGAAGCATATGATTAACGCCTGCTAATGCCTCGAAACGCGGAGGGATTAACACAAGACGAAGTCATAGGACGGATAAAATAGGTAAATTTCAAATTTTGTTTAATTCACGATGGTCTTCTACGTATAGAGTTCGTTTTCACTACCCGTTGTATAGTCAGGTATAACGGAAGAACACAAAATAAGCATTTATGCGCGCACAATATGTACTCACGATATGTGGAAACTAAGCATCATTAATTCCTATATTATCCATAAAACATAACGTTTCTGGGTAATTTTCTAGACTGGACGCTGTGCATTATATATCAAAGATATTTTACCACAAAGCTGATACCCGGAAAGTGTAATGGGCTATGACAGAGCATCACCACGAACAATTTATTTAGAATCAATAAACGATTGGTAGTTGTATGCTTGCTTGAAAGATAAACGCTGTTCACACTCGATTAGACACACAGATAAATACAGATAAGCACACAGCGTTCGCGTTACTGTCGGTTCATCGGTCAGACTCACTGTGCATGTGAAAGTACACTCTTTAGCAACCGTTGACTAATTCGTTTCTTTATTTACTGGAATTGCATAAATAAATAGGCTTTTCGAACTGTTCTTCTATTTTGTAATATTTGCAATTCCAATATACGCAATCATTTTGTACTAAATGCCATAAATAGTGTCAAATTCGTACAGAGGCTTGATAAGGAACAATTTTTTGTTGAACAACCATCACAAGGAAAATCAGTAAGCACATGATTTGGGACTTGGTGAAGAAGACAATATGAGTCAGTGTCACTGGCGAAAAATTGTTGCTCTTTCAAGGGAAGTGAATAAGGGTTATAGGCCGCACGGTCAAACCGATACCACACGGCACGCTTTGATGTGTTGTTAGGAGACTCCGTGTACAGAAATCAGATTGCTCCGTTAGTACAGTTGACAGCTGCGTGTGGACTCAATGCTGCCACAATTACTAACGATACAATCAGTTTTCATTCGGGAGCACAGCTGACGGTTATTTTATTATTATATAGTTATTAAAATTTTATAGTAGTCTATTATTTTAGTTTATACGTTATAGTTTTTAAGCTATATATTTATACCTGAACCTGTGCTCAGGATGAGAACGTACCATCATCATTAATAATTTGGGTAATTAACAGCTAAAATAGTAGTTCATTATGTTTGTAATACTGTGTATCTGTTCGTGGAGTATACTGCCTTTTCTTGAAATCTAAATTTTAAAATTTCAAAATGTATTTAAAAGTAGACCTACAGTTCTTATTTTTGTTTGTTTATTTGTTTCGAAATCATAAAAAATGTTGTACGTACATGTTTTGGACTTACATTCCTTATTCACGATGTAAAATCATTACAAGATTTAAAAACTTTCAATAAAAATTTAACAGTAAACCATGCAAAACACAACGAGTACGCGAGCTAATTCGTTTTTGGTCTATTTTTCTACGTGCGAAAAGTTCCCAAATACGATTTTAACAAAAATGTGTATAAATAAAAATAAAATTGACTGTTTCTGTTTTAAAATGAGAGGGATACAGTGTTTTAGTGAAGTAAATGAAATATGAATATTAATTTACATTACATTATCGCAGAGACTGCCCTAAGCGATAATTATGAAACTCTGATTGCAATTTATTGGCTTGAGAGATTAATAAAGGAACCTACAAGACAACTCTGTTTTGATCAAGTATTGATCAGGTTCAAGCAGAGTAGCGTGTGGTACTACAAGAGTGACTAATTTGAAGGTCACTGCCTTTTGTAGTTGGACTATCAATCTGCATTTATCCTTTTGTTGTCGACCAGCCGACGACAACGTCAGTGTTGTGTGTGACCGCTAATCATTGAATCAGTACCTCTCATAAATAGATTCAAACCCTGTATTTATTCGGCCACTAAACATAATTATGTACAGTACGAGACTGTAAAATTGCAGCCATGGATAACGAATAAGTGTATACGAAAGTTAATTATACGTATAAGCTTTCCAGATATACAGAAACCATCCCAATAATAATTAAATATAACGGTATTATAAGTTATATAGGAATAGACGAAAAAATGAAATAAATATCGTATCATAAAAATCTAATAAATATAACATATGTTAACATTCAATTGACATAAATAAAGGGAATCCAAGAAAGAGTGGTATGTCACATACGATCACAAAAATATTATATTTTTAATCAGATCTCTGTTATTCTGAAAAGGTTGCTTAGTAAGTGTTTATTCCTCTGTTCACTTCTTACGCTTACTGTCTACATCATATTATATTATACACTATAAAACAACACGCCCGTGCGTATTAATATAATATAATGTGTTAATATGTAATATAATAATATTATAGTAAAATATTAATATAACGGTAATAATAATAGAAAACTCAGAACACACTTTAGGTTTTTAAAGATATTATGGACACTTTGTATTTTGTCAAATTATTAAAGATACCGAGTTTGCATTTTTAATTAAATTTCTCATAACGTGATGTCATACACTTTTACAGTTCTCTTACATTTTTTAACTTCAATTTTGCCCTGTGGTACTCTTTAACGTTAAAACGTTTTCAGAGGAAACACTAATGCGGAGTAAAGTAAAAATTCCCTTTAACCTGATATCCGGTAAGCATTGTTACAATTTTTAATCTCTTTTTTTTTGGGTCCTGACCCCTCAAATGTTTGCCTCCTGACCCCGTATTGGGGGGGGGGCAATCTCAAAAACAAAAGGGTCCGTAAGGTAAAAGTGTAGCCATGTATGCCAAGTGTAACGAAAATCGGTTGATGCATTCCAAAGTAATCGTGAGGTATAGGCCTAACCCCAACAGACAGACAAGCAAATGCCAAACTGTCGAGTTAGATAGAATGTTAGTTTTCTTTTAAATTTACATGTCCTTAAAAAATGTAAAATACACATGATTAGAAGTACAGAAGAATTGTTTTTATACTGCGTGTTCAAACGTTTTAATACATGCAGTCTACATAAATTATTATATGCAGGTAATATGATACAATACATGCTGTAACATATTTATTGTGCATAATTATAATACACATACTGTTGCCATAAACGTATTAAACACACAACACATGAACTGACTCAGCAAAACCACATCTACACGCGATCTTTATCTTTTCAATTATCACTGAACCCGTTTTATCCTTAAAGGAGCTCCTTTTATGCGCTACTATAAATCGTAGCCCTGAACACAAAGAGGATAAATAGTGTTTTAACGAGTTAAGAGCGCGCGAGTGCGAACTGCACATGCAAAGGGAAAACGAAGTGGATAAGGGTCGGATTGGGGGTGTAGGGAAGGAGGCAGCGCGACGCCCAAGTACGACACGCAGGGGACCGACCGCTATTCTAAAACCCCGAGATTGAAACTTCCCCGGAACCAGGGCAAACACTCACCCTCATCCCTTAGCACGTTGTGATGAACGACTCCCTTGGACTATTTAATGTTCTACATCGAGTCGAGGTATATATAGACCTACTCACAAAAACGGCCAACTAACCTTTCAGAAATCTAGGCACTGAATTATGGTAGATTTTCACTATAACGCCTGGATAAAGACGCGTAAAAGCCTACAAACAGATCCACACTTCTCAACTTACGGTGTATCCATATATAACATTCGCTTACTTACTTACTTCGCTTTAACTTACTGTTCTATATACAGGTAAGTAAAAGTGATCAAGCTGAGAACTTTCTTATTTCAAAAGTTAACTGTAGTCGCAACTCTGGCACTTCGTGGAACGTTCCAGTTGTCACTACAATACCAATCAATCTTCACACTAGTACAAGAACAAAATCTAACCCGTCAACAATTACAGTTAAGAATGGTAAGCATATTAGGATGAACGGTAAAACACAATTTAAATCGACAGAACGCAAGTGTATCACAGAAACACGACTTGCAAACCTACCTTTCACGCAATCCACGAAGCGAAATAACGTTTACTTTCAACATCACTGTTGTAGGCTATGCCATGATATCTGATCTTGATGGGATCTACATATAAATCCTAAAGTAGCTGTTATGAGGGGAAAATAGTTAATATTACAATGTTAATTGTCTTTTTGGTAGATAATTGAACGAGCGAAGCGACTTCTCAGCTTTAACTCGACCGTTTGGCATTTGTCTGATAACTTTTGAAAGGATCAACCGATTTGTGTAAAACTTGACATGCGTATTCATACTATCCTACAGAACTCTACTACTTCTTAGACTGACCTCCCAAAAAATGGGGAGGCGGGAGAAAAAATGTGAGGGGTAAAAATTATGAAAAAACAAGAGAAGGCAATGTAGGGAATCATATTAAAGGGAATTTTAACCACTCTCTGAATATATCGTTAATTTTTTTAATATTCAAAAAAGTGGGTAAAAATTTTGATAAAATCGCAAAATTAATGTGCGGTATTAAATTAAATTATAATTTTAACTAACATCTGAACGCAGTGTTGAGTTTTGGGAAATGTCAAAATTACGGGACCTAGGGCCCAAAAAATACATGAAAAATTTGAATGAAAATTGTGCAGGCTAAAAGGAATTGTAACTCAAAACCAAATTTTTCGAATTTTTAGTGTTTACCGTATGATTGTGTGCTCTACAATTGTTATATTACTAAAGGAATACTAAAGAAATGTGATTTTAGTAATTTCCCCATAATTTAA
Organism: Magicicada septendecula; assembly: GCA_034769895.1. Taxonomy (NCBI): domain Eukaryota; kingdom Metazoa; phylum Arthropoda; class Insecta; order Hemiptera; family Cicadidae; genus Magicicada; species Magicicada septendecula. The sequence continues at coordinate 408,792,899 of CM068369.1, read as the reverse complement.
AAATTATATAATATAGAAATGTATGTAATGATAAACTGTTCATAGTTCAAAATAATGAATGAGTTCTGCAGTCCCGCGAGCATCTAATTACAAACAATAGCGAATTCATCAATTAATATCAGCCAGGAGATAAAAATACATTTTCTGCTGAAACGTTACTATGAACCTGTGTATTAATTTAATATGTACATAAACACATATAATAATAAATCAACTATTAATGGTAACTATAATAATATATAATAATATAAAGCATTGTAATGTACATAGATGTAAGTAATATATAAATGAAAATTTGAATCAAAAGAGGCTCGACTATGCGACAGTCAGGCGCCGACAAAATAAGTTACAATAGACCCAAAACACCTTTATATGTCATAAAAGCATAAAATGTTTTGTAGAGTAAATACAGCAAAAAACGCCCATGTGCCGTTAGGTTAACGGTACTGTGTCCTTCAACAGACAATAGATGACACGCCAATAATTATGACTATTGTAATAAAACAAAATGTTAATTACAAATAATTAATAAAAATAAAATTTTATTATGGAGTTTAATTTTTCTATTATATTTAATTATGTATTTAATTAATTTTAATTGGTGCAATTGTTTTAATTGTTTTATGTTCAATTAATAAAAAATACTGTTTAATAACTGTGTTAGCTCTGATGAAGAATTATTTGTTTCTTCACGTTAAACGGATTATCGTGGCCAACCCGATCGCATGTAGCGGCCGATTCAGTATCTGTACTTCTTCTGCTCGTTCCTTTCCTTCAGAAGTTCACGTTAATATTTAATAATTAATGTAATTTAATTTATGACTCAAATAATCATCAATAAAACAACGTTTAAACAATAATTAAGTTTATTAGTTTCAAAGTAATGGTTTGAATTGCCGCGACTGGCTCGAGTCTGATTCGATATTAAGTTCCAGTTCGATTAGTACATATAAATAAATATTCAATAGTATAAGGGTTCTTTTAACTGTAGAAATAGTCAGGAAAGGCAAGAGAATTCAATACTTACAAAGTATTAAAACTTATTCATGAAACAGACAAAATAATAAAGTATAATGTATATAAAATGTAATATTACGATACAGATGGTTTCTCTGACGTCACTCGTCACGCTCCCAGCATCCTCTTCGAATGGAATCACAATGGCCGCCTCGATGAGTTGATCTGCGATGTAAATTCAACTCCAAGATTTCGTTCAAATAAATGTCTCCGTTGGTTAATTCCTCTTCAGTGATGTTGTTCTTGGAATATCCAGAAGTTGTAGAGTGTAGTATTATTTACCCACTGGATTTTGGTTCGGTAATAGTAGTGTTATGTCGAAAATGTTCCCTTCACTCGGTGTCTGGTTATTTGAGTTCAATTTGGTTCTTCAGTCGTGTCTATATGTAGTGGTAGTTTAATTTAGTATTATTTGATTTAGATTAAGGGTTCATTGGCTGATATTACAGTACTATTCACTTTAATTTATACTCTTTTATTATCACTGTTGTAAACTCATCATATATCTTGGTTGTGTTAGTCAAATATTTCCGTTCACAATTCTCTGAGATGTATTCGGACACGTCTGTCTCGTTTGGCTTTTAACAATCAACTAAGTGATTTTTGTTCCTTCATATATAAAATTCTATAAGATTTTGGTATCATTCCACATTGTCCATCGATCAGCTGTTCCTATCAAATAATTCAATCTTATTGAAAAAACTGTCATATTTTACATTTAATTGGCTATAAATTATTTGTTTATTACTTTTATGTAATTCTAATTATAGAACAATATTCCTGTTTGTATTTAACACAAGTTAATACTAAATTTCATCTGGTTTGGTTTGAATTAAGCTTCAGAATTACATTCTTTGAAATTTATCTATAGGCCTTATTTTGATTCACCTATTAAATGGTTTCCAATAGGTTTTATGTTACAATTTTACTCACACTTGATTACTAATTAAACCCTGGTAATTTACCTTTTATGTCTGGTTATTATTTTAAATATTTAACAAGTTATTTGCATTTTACTAGTGCTGGCTTATTGCTGTTAGGCCTTCCCTAGTACAATCACCATTTAAGTCAATTTTACATGTTTATTCCTTTCATTATTATTATAGGTCGTGGTTATTATTGTGATAACGTATTTGTATATTGAATGGGGTAATCTACATCAAATTAGTCTAGGTTCTATTAATTTGTATTCTTTGATTAGATTTATATGGTCAAATTTGAATTTGTCTTGGTCATCAACTTTCAATTTTCCTAGCAAAGTTATTATTAATTCATCTTATTAGTTTCATATTTTTTGATCCATTATTCATGGGTAGTTTGAACTATTATTTTGCCTTTCCTTACTTTACAAAATATAACATTAATTAACATGATTAAAATACAATAAATTCTTACATTCTAACATCTATCATTTACTAGTATCAACATATCTTGTATGGTATTCACAAACAATAATAACATAAAATAATTATAAAAATAAATACATTAAAACTTTATATTAATAACAGTCTTTTGTTGTCCTTTTTTGAAACTGGTTTGGGGTGTTCCCCTTAATCACATCTATTTTAATTATAATTAATTTTTTACATTATTTTCCATTAATTGTATTGGATTCTCTTATTTGGGCTAGTCATTTCACTTAAATTGGTATATCTAATATAGTTTGATTTCCTTTGAATTATTTACTTGCTGCTATAGAGGTTACTATAAGTTCTTTGGGTATCTGAATTATTTTTTTCCTTTAATTCATTTAGTCCTGGGCTATTACTCCTTACTGTTCCCTATTTTAAAAATTGTCATGTTAATTTATTTGTCCTGGGCTGTTACTCCTCACTACTCCATATCTTACTGGGTCTACTAATTATTATACTGATATGATACTCTTATTATTTATTTTTTAACACTTTATGGCTATAAACTGACTACATGTAATTCCTTTGAATCGACTTTTCTAGTTCTGTTAAGTTCTTTTATTTATAATTGTAAATACTTTTCTGTTAATTTTTGTTTAAGTTGATATTATCCCTTCTAGATGACTTCTTCCCTTCCTTTCATATATTATCTTATTTTGTAGAACAAGGTAAAAACTTCGTTGTGCTACACTATTTTAGAAAGTAGCGTCACTTTTTAGGAGTCCAACGATCGTCCGCGTAAGTCTATCGCCCGCTCTCTGGCAACCAATCACGGATAGCGTCGGTAGTGAGCGCGAAAAAGATACAGCACAGGAATGGGTACATTCGTATTTACCGGCAAATATTTCAAATTCAGGCCAATGGAAGTATGATCAACAAGAGCGGTAGTGAGGGAAGGACTCGGAAAACTATAAAAAACAAGTGAAGCAAACAAAAAAGGGAAAGTCTAAGTTTAATTTTCACGCAAAACACGGGAAACCTGCGTTACTCGATGTGAGCATTTCAATACTATAATTATAAGTTCAAATCAATAGATTAACTCGGTTAAATAGTTGAGAAAGAATTACAGTCATCAAGAAGTTTATTTTATACGTGTGCGCGATAGTACGTACGGACCAGAAGATGTTTAACTTGTGCGCATAGATAGCAGCAAGAAGTATACTTATTTATATGTGTGCGACGTTTAGTACTAACGCGAGCGAGTGAAGTAAATAATGAAGGTTTAATCAAGCGTGATTAGTGCAAAGTGTAGTGCGATGTTCAACGCAGGATTACAGTTCATCATTCTTTTACTTGGAATCCAGCAACAAGTAACAGTATATCATTTATGATTCACAACTCAATAACTTAACATAGAATTTGCATCTAAAAAATAACTCATCTCATTCTCAAAAGACCCACGAGTTCAGATACTAACTATTACAATTTATGCTATATGACATGTTAGGAGAGTTATTGTATAGTAAAGTAAGGAAACAAATTATAATAATGATAGAAATGGTAACGAAGTTGAATAATTGAATCTATTGAAGATTATTAAAGTTCATAGTAGTTAAGAATTCATGCTACATATATGTTTTAATTAATATATTGAAGATTTAAATGTGTTAAGGGAGTAAATTTGAATCTACTGATTGCTCATTTGAGTAATACTTGATTAATATGATTTTGAAGAATCCGTAAGCTAGAGATATTAAGAATTCTGTTATTAGTTATAAAGAATATTAATGAGTATAGATTTGAAAGATGATATTAATGATTAATTCTCAGATGTCTTATGTAATACGAAGATAATAATATAAATCTTAGTATTTGAACGAAGTGTTATTATTTCATAACAATCCTGAGATACTCTGCTCTGGCGCCCAAGCAAATTTATCAATAATACAAAAATGAGTGGAAGTATTCAGTAATAAATATATCTAAATATAATTTGTAATACAATAAATCAATGTAATTACCGATTACATGCAATACTGTCTTGAATAAATTATTTATATAACATTTGAAAATTACGCGCGCTTCACGAGTATTTATATTTGGCGCCTTAACGTAGAAACGTAAGTAATATTTGACGCAACCAACGTGTGGCATACTTAAGAATCTTTATACTGTTTCGTAACAAAAGAAGGAATAAAGAAAAATGGCACTAGTCATATGAAAAACAAAAAGTCGTGTCATACGTACACAGCCTGTTTCGTAATTAACTGACTGTGACAGGATAAACGCCTCGCTGAGACAGACATTCTATTGTCTTTAGATTAATTGCACTGCTTATATTCTAGTTTCCTTCAATTCGCACTGGCTCCTTAAATGTGCTGTCTCACCAACTTTAAGCTCAGCGCTAACACCCACCACCTCGGCTGTCTCATTTTCTGCCTGTCTTCCTCAATACATTCTCTCTGTTCTTCGTCTCGCCTGCTGGTAAAACGTTCTTTCCTTCTTCATTACCCAACCCTAAAATTAAACCGTTCCCAGCACAATAAACATTTATAACCACAAAATTTATTGCAATTAATTTTCGCAGCCCTGCGTCTAATTCGGCCTTGCTAATGCTACTGTTTCGCGCCCCTCGACTACAACAAAGTACGCAGTAGGCCCAAAAGTAGCGCAGTAAATTTCGCAGAATTACAACGACTGTACGTTAAAAACTCGTTTACACCGGAAAAACTCGCTACTTTATGCACCCCATTCTTGCCCGAACAAGCATTTAGTCACCGTTTCAGATTAACGCTACCAACAATTTGTATTGGCTAAGTACGTCTGCAAACAGCTGTAACTTCTTAAATGAGAGCGGTGTAATGTGTAAATTTCGGATTACAGAGAAATGGGCGATACATTGTTGAGCTTCGCATTATTTCTACACAAGTCTACAGTTAGCAGATTCCGGTCACATCATTAGAAACATTCTAATGCAGTACCAGACATCGGGCTTGAATGATATTATTCCAAGAAACGTGCACCCCAATCTTCTAAAACTGAAGATATAAGTTACTGATTTAAAGTCAAACTAGTTAAGCGACGAGAAAACTGTGTAACAGTATGTTTAACTGAGCACTGTTAAAATCAGTTTATTTTACGCCGCCCGGGGTTCCGCGTTTGGGAGATGAGATGCCATCCTCCAGGAAATGATTTTAAAAAGTGATAAAACATAATGATGTAAATAAAGTACAAAAGGCTATAACGGAGAAGAGAAAACAAGTCTTTAAAAGTCATTTGTAGTAATTACTTTTGGACCTTAGAAAATATATGGCGATTTCACAATAAAGTGTTATGAGATTAGTTTTTACAGCCTTCAGTTCTTAGTACGATACAGCCATACTCGTCCGTTTTACAAATCGAACTTAAATAAGCTTCACGAGGCATTGACAACCGATAATACTACACAGGAGAAGTTTTCTGAACAACATCTAAAACACTTTTTACAATGCTTTCATCGCCTATAGGATTCTACTTATTGTTCCAGTAACAGTAGCAAATGCAGAAAGAAGTCTTTTGGACCTGAAACTACTATAAAGACCTATCTGAGATATGCCAAGAGTCAAGAAAGGCTCAAGAAAGGCTTTCATCTTTAGCGACGTTATCAACAGATGTTGACACAACAACCAAACTAAATTCTGACGATTTAATTGATGATTTTGCTGATATAAAAGCCGAAATGTTAACTTCTTGTAACATCCAAAGGTAATTAGAATACCATGTAAAATTAAGGTTTATTGTACCCACTGTATTGCTTCGGGTTTGAGAGAAGGGTGGCAGGCCCCGTATTTCTTCGTTCCGGACCCCGCGTCTGCTAAGGGCAGCCTTGCTTTTTGTAAGTTGGTTTTTTAATGCCGTATCAACGGAAAACGAGTTCCGAGGTGTACCTTTGTATTTTTAACGTCGCCCAATAATTTCCGTTAAGTGCCGCTTTATAAAAAAATGACAGACGTTTACAGTACCTACGTATTTTGCCTCACATAGGCGTAATGAAACACGACATATTCAGTGTACAGTACTATTACTAGCTTGTGAAATCTTAACACGTAAATGTGAAGCTCACGCCAATTAAATGAACCCGTTGCTAAGCTGAACATAAAACATAAAAATACCACACTACAAAGTGTTGACGAAAGGCGTGTATACACACTCACACTTTTACTCGGACACACCATTCATTTCTCGTCATACAAATTTGCAACGTGTAGTATCCCAACCTACAAGTTCACCTTCTGTCTGTTTGCAAAAAACAACCTCAGCATTTGCTACAACAGAAAACACAGCAAACACGATACACTAAAAGCTGGCTATTTATATTTTTCCTTTCAGCGTAAGAAAGAAACTTGTTTTGAGTACCACACGATTTCCGGATTCATCAAAATGTCTGGTTCAAATGAATAGACACGGTTCTTTCATGAATCCACTACCTTTTTGTGTGCACTCAAGACGAAAGTGAAAAGCCAGACAGCAAGCACACGCGCGCGCTCACCCCTCTTTCTCACACTGTCTCTTCCCGGTGAAATAAAATAACGAGTGGTCTACACTGGAAATTTTAACTGTATTATGTTTTGAGTTTTTTATTAGCTCCTCAATTAAATAGGTTTATAAGCTTTTAGATATTTTGTATATTCTTTAGACACAAATTATTTTTGCAGTCATAGGAGATCTATTTTTCATTTATTATGTTAATACTGTTAGACAATAGTGATCACTGGTAGAGAATTAAACTGAACATCAGACAGAGTACAACAATCAAAGTTTTACACATAGAGAATTTACATTTTATTGAACAAACCACCCACACTAATACTACAATCCCTTATTTACTATTTACAGTAATCAATATCAATGATAAGTCTTTAAAATAATTGAAACAGTAAAAGCACTTAGGCCTACTTATCAGGGCTTGCTTCTAACCAATTAAAATGCTCTAAAGTGCTTGAAGAAGACTCGTCCTCGCAACAGTGCTTCCTTCGGGTTATGAAATGAATTTAGATCCAAACTACAATCTACAGCCTCCCTGTTCTGTACAATAAACTGTCATATTACTGTAACACTGGGTGTTTATTTACTTTCTGATTCCCTTACAAAATTCTAATTGTGTTAATGCTATTGTATGAACCCTGTAGTAGTCTATATCTCTTCTTGTTAACCCAGATAGCAAAAGAAAAATATTCAGACTTATGATGAGATGACAAGATGGTGTGCAGCGGGATGCGAACAGAACTCGAATCCGGAAATGGAAGGAAACTGCTGACGATGTGTCTTTCAGCAGGTCAGGACCAGATAGGCGGGCCTGATGACGGCGTCGTTGAGTTTATTAACCGCATTTAATATAACTTCTCAGTGACTGCAATGTACAATTGTGCAACTGCAACCCAATTCGTTAACTGAACTAACCTTTACACTCCGTCTACGTTTCTGTGAATCACGGTCGAGGTAGACACTGCCATAATAACTTCTACGCCCTCTAGAAAGTACTAATTTATTCTCTAAAGTCGGTACTATTCATAGCTTATTACGTATCACATTAACACTCGATATGTTCCGTTACGCAGTTAATATCACGCTCGACATTACTAGCAGTTCTGCGTTTTATGACCCGCTGTGCCAGTATGAATAGAATAATATAAAACAGTCTCTTCTAAACTTTAGTTTTCTACATAGAAATCGATTTCGTCGGGTTTAGACTACATTTTGTATAGATTCTCTTAATTTTAAACAATGAGTGAAGAAACTCATTAAAGCTTACAGGAAATAAACATTCCTCTTGTAACAAAACCTAACATCTATTACACTATACTTTACAACTACTTACCGTCTCAACTCAGCAGGGAATAGTTGTACACCCTCATCTAGCAAATCCCTTTTTCAAAGGTTAATGTATAACGTTGCAAAATTTAAAATAGGCCTACCTTTATGTCTAGTGTTATAGATATTACGGGAAAGCATGCAGAGGTATATTGTAGGAACAGGGAGTTGTGAAGGGTGTAGATTCATGCAAATACCTTGATGTCATAGTTACAAAAGACGCCACAAGTGTATCAGAAACAGTGACGAGACAGTTACATTCCACTTTACGGAGGTGTCAACTAACACCCGAAACAACAATTAACACATGTAAGACAATAATAGAGAATAATGTAACATAAGGGCTAAATTGTGGGAAACTACAGAACTTATGAGGAAAAGATTACGAGCCATGGAAATGGGATACTAGGAAACGTGCTGTAGGTTAGGGTTCTTCTTCTTCTGATAGTTCCTATCCGTTTCGGATGTTGGATATCATACAGGCTATTTTAACTTTCTGCACTGCTGTACGGAATAAGTCAGTTGTATTCATGCCAAACCAGGTCCTTAAATATCTCAGCCATGATATTCTCGTGCGCCCAACTCCCTCTCTTTCCCTGTAGTATGGACTGCAATAAGTAAAATTTCTGTTCATTTCTCATGAGATGTCGCAGATACTGAAGCTTTCTTATCTTCACTGTGTTCCCTTTCTTTCTTCATCTTTCTAAGAATTCAACATTAGTTATATGTGCTGTCCATGACATGCTCAGTATTCTACGGTAGAGCCACATTTCGAAAGATTCCAATTTCTTAGTTGTGGCTTCAGTCAAAGTCCAAGATTCTACACCGTAGAAGAGGACCGAGAATACGTAGCAGCGTAGAAGTTGCATCTTTGTGTTTATTGTTAAATCGTGACTTTTGAATAAAATTCTCATTCTAATGTACACTGCTCTTGCCTTTTCAATTCTGCTCTTTATTTCTTGACGGTGGTCCCATTGTTCACTGCCAAGATATGTAAATTGGCTTACACGTTCAACTGGGCTTTTGTTTATATAAAGGGTGCAGTTTGTGAACTTGTTCTTAGATACAATCATCAGCTTCGTTTTATTAACATTGATGTCTAGACCATATCGACGGCTGCTTTCTGTCACTCTACTCATTAGTTGTTGCAGCCCCTCTAAGCTATCTGCGAATATGACGGTATGATCTGCATAACGTAAGTTATTTATTCTTTCACCGTTCAGAGAGATTCCCACATCACATTCATCTAAAGCTTCTCTAAAAATTGTTTTCCGAGTAGATATTGAATAAAAGCGGAGATAGTATACATCCTTGTCTTACTCCACGCAGAATCTGTATCTCTTCAGTTTTCTCTTTATCTACTCTAACCACTGCAGATTGGTTCCAATACAGTGTAGCTATTATCCTTAGCTAGTCTTTTCCATCTAACCCAATATTTTTCAGGATATCCATCATTTTCTGATGTTGGACTCGGTCAAATGCCTTCTGGTAATCGATGAAACATGCAAAAACATCACAGTTTATTCTCTACATCGTTGGAATATCACCTGAATACTGAATAGAGCCTCTCGTGTACCTACTGCATCTCTAAAACCAAACTGTGTGGCTGATACTTGTTCTTCACGGATTTTGTAAAAAACGAAATCACAGGTTAGGGTTAAAAACGAAGAAACACGAGAAAGAATGAGTGAATGTACCAATACAAATGACACAACTGATGCAAAAAGGTCAAGATTGTAAGGGCACGTGTGCCGTATGGGCAATGATAGGTGGCTAAATAAATTACTTCAATCGGCTCCTCGTGAAAGAAGAAAATGAGGGAAGTGAACGGAAGATTTGGATAGAAAGTGTAACGAATGCAACAGCGCAGAGAAATCTAAAGGAGCATGATTCGAAAACTTGTAAAGTTTGGAAGCTAGGATGCAAACAACGGTACTTTACTGCTTCATATACGAATACATAGAGTAATAAACGATTTTACGTATAACCAACCACAGCTGTATTATGTGCAACGAAATACTGATCCGTAGTGTTCTGTCGCTGCGCAATTTCCAAAGCAATCAATTTGCTGCCGTTGTTTTATTAACGAAGCAATTTACAGTTATAAAGGGCACAGGTTGGTGGTGCGACTACTTTGTTTTACAGTTATTACAAGGGAACAACCCAAATATCGCCGTTGCTTTGCTGCTGTAATCCGAATAAAACTGCAACCGGTCTTAGTTCACACCGTACGGTTTAATTAAACCTACATAACAGAGAGAGATATTTGTTACCGTTATCGCCGTACAAACCTATTTATAATTGCTGAATATTGCATGGTAAAACCGCGCATGCGCGGCCGCAGTCAGTTACATCTGCAATAGGATACAATGTGTTTTTGTACAGCATTGGAACATGTGGTTTGTATCGGGTCCCTAGGGACTGTAGTATCCCCGTACTACAAAGCGAATCTGGATACTGGCTTCTGTCCACCGGGTCTACTATCGCGTTGTTTTATCCTATGTTTTTACATACTTAAGAGCGTGACAAATAACGGTTTATTAGACTAAAAGACTTAAGAAACTACCAAACTCATATCTGGTACGCAGTTGAAAAGATTACGTATTTCCTACATGAGAGAGAAAAAGAGAGAGGGGGGAGAGAGAGGAGGGGGAGAGAGAGGGGGGAGGGGGAGAGAGAGAGAGAGAGAGAGAGAGAGAGAGAGAGAGAGAGAGAGAGAGAGAGAGAGAGAGAGAGAGAGAGAGAGAGAAAGCGAGTCTCGTATTCCTTTAGCTGTACGAACTGAAGGCGTTCCAAGTCATATTTGCTGTGACAAGAAAAGTCACGCATCCCCTAACTTTAATCTATATTCGCTACAGGGTTCGCGGCCTGTGTATTTCTGACCACAACTTCACTAAGTATTCTACAGCCGACGTGCTTCTGTTTGTTTCTTCCCATTTCATAAGAAACACTGGCAATAAGAGCTCACATAAACGTCGCATTTTCCAAAACCTATTCTGTCGCTGAAACTTAGGTTCCCTTTCCACAGCATCGGCTCCGTCACTTGCGCGCGCGCGCCCTTTCTCTGAATGCCATACAAACAACCGTGTTAAAAATTAAATATTTCGTTAACGAAATTGTACTCCCCTGCAAACGAATAATATTAAATTTTCTTGAGACCTATACTGCGTGTGTCTTTCCCACCTATACTGTTCTGATGTTTGTATTGAACGTATACAATTTTCGTTACCAATATAGCCTACTATTTTAGCATTTTTTTTAAATGACCTAACATCACTAAAAAAATTGGTAGGTTTCACGTGGCCGATAAATTGTTCTTTAATAAGCAAGCTGAAATTTGTCATCGGCATGCCTATGTTGAAACGCGTGAGGCCTTGATGTTGGGAAACCGAGAGCGTACATAAGTTGTGAAAATGAACGTCTTCCACAAATATAAATTAATCACACCTAAATGTTTCGTAAAATTTGTTTGCATTTGCAGTTGTTTGCAGCGCAAGCGGTTGTATTTAAAGTCTGTTTCACGTTAGCGATTTTCTAATAATGAACTGAGAACGTGTTTTCAATCATACGGGAAAACTCCAATCATTTTAGAGTGTCCACGAGCTCACACCTGTTTCCCCGCGAACTAGAAAGGCGAGAAAATTTTATCAGTTATCACTTTACAGCGAGTGAAGTTACAAATAAATAGTGGCAATTAAATATCTTGAAGCGTTTATGGCGGTGCGACTTGGTGAGTGCCGACCGAACGATAGCAGCAGCAAAGACCCATACAGACGACAGTTAAAGTGACACTCCGTAATTTCAAAATGCCGGTAATTCATTTCTACAGATCACGTTTTATCCGAAATTATTAAGTATTTGCTTCACGACTTAACTAATACATCTACATAACAAACACGACATAACTAATACTAATACATATATAAAAACAAAGGTAATGGCATTTGGAAGCAAGGAACCAATAACAACAAAAATAATGGTTAATGATCAAATTCTAGAACAGGTGAGCCATTTTAATTATTTAGGAAATGATACTGGCTGATAGGAATTATGATATTGATCTTAAGGTAGGCAAATTCCAGACGATCTGTCGGACAATCAATCGTATTTTTAGAAACAAGGTACGTCGAGATAAAGAAATTAAAGTTTTACAAAGTTATGCCAGTCCCTGTACTGTCCTACGGGTGTGAATTATGGTCAACAACCAAGAAACAAGACAGTAAAATACAGGCCTCGGAAATGGCGTTCTTAAGAAGTGTTCTAAACTTGACCGTATAAAGAATGAATAAAAGATATTAATAATAGAAAGAATGTCAGATTCCAGACTGGCCAAACAAGTCTGGGAATACTAACCTATAGGACACAGATGTGTGGATAGACCCCGGAAGAGAGGGCTGGAGGATCTTTGAAGGCGGAACAGGCACCACCTTGCCTATGCCGTGTTGTAAAGATGACGATGATGACGACTTAAGTAGTGAGAACAGTATTCTTGTTTTAACAAACAAGACATATTCTTTAAGATATGGAACTCACGTACCTTCGGAGAAAAGAACTGCAGTGAAGAAGTGCTTGATATTGATATGGTATTGTTGTTTACAGTTTGCTACTGCTGACGATGATAACACCAATGATTGCATTTAGGTGATAAATCGATATTTATTAATAGTTTCATTGTCAACTAGCTATTCGTTGACGCCTTTAGGTTCGTGAGCTCCAGAAATCCCGAACTGCGGATTCTGTGGCTTAAAAAAACGTGTAATTGACCTTAGTACAACAAATTCGAAAGCAATTAACATTACCTTAGCCTTTCACGGTTGGCGTCAACCCTGTTAATAATATCGTGACTATTCACAGTTCTGTTAGGCTGTGGTCTAATGCTGCCTCATAAAACAGACGTTTCGGTCCCAACATTTGAGAACATCTTCACTGTTACGACTTGAGAAAAGCACCTGGCACGCTCTTCACCAGTTTCCACAATACTGTGACAAAAGTACCAGTTGATTTTTGAATAATACTAAAGATAGCCTCCATGGCGGGGTCGAAGCGTCTGTTTTATGCGGCAGCATTGGGTCACGGCATAATAGCCCTGTGAATAGTCACAATAATATTAACAGCAATTAAGTATTTTAATCCGTTATAGGCCTACACATCACAAAAATTTGGTTTGCAGAAGCGAAATTTTGTGAAAATTTATAAGGGGAACGGTGTGCTTAGGCCTATGTAAATGATATAGTTAAAATAATTCATTTAAAATGCATAAATTACGCGATGACAAATTTTGTCTCTATAAATAAAACATAATTAAAAACGTTCACCTGCCTACCTCTCTATTCTGGATCTACAACGCAGTCGGCTAGAACACAACATTAATTATTATTATTATTATGAATTTCTCTCGTCCAATTTCAATTACACTGTTTACACAACGGAACGCGTTTATCATTGTGGCTTCATAGTTAATGAGGCCAGTTCGTATTACAGTTTTGTTTCGCTAATGAAGTAACGCCAACTACCCGCATTACACCGACACAAACGTATACACAGCGTATTGTTCCTGTTTGTCCAATACAGTGACAAAAGCAATAGGTCAGGTTACATTCTATTTATACGGTACATAAGTTGCGTAAACTGACTAAACTCAGCAACAACAAAGTAAACTGGCTCTTTTCCTTCAAGGAGCACCGCACACTTATCTTCAAATAAAACCCCAATTATAAACAAAATCTCAACGACCATGGCAGAGACTGCAGAGAAATTATTCGCCTGAATTTTGCTCGCGCGTGCTTTACTATACATACATAGAGTACTGACGCCGAAAAGTAGGTTAAATCATTTTTTAGTGACGAGAGTGAAGGGTATACGAGGCCAGTGAAAAAAGATGGTTTTCCAGGCTTGTCTGAAGAAGTGTAATATCGGTGTTCAAAAACAAGACGGCTGTTAAAAATATTTCTGTAAGTACAAAATACTGACTTCAGTACGCAAGTACTAGTTCACATCCCAAGTGGTAACATACGGAAAGTGACCATCAAAACATCAGGTAACAGGTAAGAACGTCCTACGAACTGTACAGTATAGGTTGGAACTAAGATGTAACACACACGCCTTATTTTCAAAACGTAATTGGATCTTATAGCAGTGATTTTAAAATGTTGATGATAATTTTCACGATCACATCGGATGAAAAACTCCAAAAGCTACGTACCACTCACTCCAGGGGAAGCTTTCTACGGGAGTTTCAATTCATTCATTTTATCTGCTAAAGTCAGACAAAAATCTAAATCTGAAAATACGGGCGGGCAATCTAAATCTAAGTCTGCTTCTCAACGACGGGGGGAGGCAGCGACATCACCAGTTCTGTCAAAGGCCAAGGACGACTTCCGTTTGACTAAACAGATTTTCTCGGAAGTACCAACTTTATTCGTACGTTTCCAGTTTTTGTACTGACAAATTGTTTTCCGCATAGAGTACGAGAAAACGAAAATACTACAGACAAATGAGATTATAAAAGCAAAAATTGGTAGCGCCCATAGTTAATGCGTAAAAAAGGTCTGTTCAGGGAACACAAAGTTAAAAAAAACGTACAAACTGCACTCAGAATTAGAAAATGAAAAAAGGATTTAGAATGGGGAATAATCTGCTGTTAACGAAACGAAGAAATGTATATCTGAATTTTAATAGCTAATGATTTCGGCCAGATGAAAAATTTCTTAATGCTCTACGATCTAAATATAGCCTACATATTAGGCCTACTCACGGAAGCAGGGAACACATGCTGAACACACCCATATTTTGGAATAAAGTTTAATAAGAACTCTGACTAACAGTAAGTCATAGTTTTGGAAAAGAAAACTTAAAAAACAGGTCAGGTTTTATTTTTAGGGATGATGTGTCAAAATTTTTGTATACTGAAGTGAGTCAAAAAGGCTAGGCTGCGCTGCAGAGCCACGACACTTTCTTAACCGTTTCAAAGCAACAAGTTATACGCGTTGTCATTTACCCTAACACCGTCGTGTTGAACTCTGTAGCATCCTCGTGGATAAATAATATTGTTTAGTTTCCTATTTGATTCAATAATAGAATACTAAAAATTTTAAAAACCTAAGAACCTTTAATCACGTGGGTACTCGTGCTGATTACCACCGACTTCGAGAGGCCAGAATACATTCGATGGTGACTGCAAATTCGTAGTAATTATATTTAATTTAACTTTGAAAGTTTACGTATTGACAAAAAGGCAACAAAATGTATAATATTTTTCAAGTTCAATGAATATATGAAGGTTGTGAAAAGCAGAAAATGTTATGCCGGCGGAACAAATTCAAAATCCGACTTTTCAACGAAGTGTCTACTGATTGCTAAAGAATCTAAAACGTGAAGATGAGAAAAGTGACCTTTAGCATGACAGATTAGCCTTTGATTTTGATACACAAAAAACAACTTGTACGCTACACGACATAGAAAAAAAACATTTCAACGCGATTGAAATCCACAAACAGAATGAACATGTTAAAAACGTTTAAGAACTCTTATGAACACTAAAAGTGTTCGGAGTAATTTCTGACACCTAAATCTATTAAAGGAATTAATAAAGAAAATAAGTATATCAAATAAAACTAACAAAAAGACTACAGAATAAAACAGTAAAAACAAAAAACGTATAGAAAATAGTATCAGAAATGTGGGGAAATAAACGTTTTAAATACTGTACGTTAGAAAAAAAATATACGGTATTTAAATATAATCAGTCGTTTTACAACAGATCTGAACTGTACCAAAAGTGTCAGATACGCTTAAAACGGAAATAAAACAATTTAATCGTACGCAGTATTTGCCAACCATTAAAAAAACTAGTTAAGCTCTGTACAAAATTTACAGTAACGTGTGTGAGCGATTTTCAACAACTTTTTAACAGTTTCAAGCTGACTTCACTTCCCGTAAGGCAGACGTGACGAATGGCTCTCTTGGACTATTAATGTCGCAAAAACTGTTACTATCACGACCAACTAAAGCTTCAACAAATGTACGTGAATTATGTGTCTGTTCATTAGAAAGTCGTTTCCAGCTTTGCAAACTCGTCGTAACAAACTTCACAATTTACGATGCAGTTAAACGTTATCGCTGTTTCGTGTAAACGTGAAGTTTCTCACCTAAACAAATGTTGCATTTAAATTACCGAGATACTGTGCAAATAGTCAAGCTGACAAAACGGGGTCGAATTATCGGATTGGCAGTTTGAAAAACTTGTGAAGCGGAACTTTAAGGGAGTACCTGATCTTCCTTAATGGATTCAGCCTGTCACTGAAACGGTATATTACTTGTGACAACTTGTAAAACATACAAGGAATGTTACCTGAATTAAGAAAATCCAGTTTTTAGTTTCGCCCATGCATAACGAGGCCGGATAGTTATGTAAATCTGACACCTATTTCCTCTTGCCTACGGGTTCATACTTATTTTGTTTCACAAATGCTTATCACAATTTTGTCTCTTAACACTAACTCATCGTTTTTTTATTCAGTGGCCAAAGTGTATCGCGTAAATGTATTTTTCAATGTGAAATATAGAAGGGATTGCCAACAGACTGTTATGCCAATTATCATAACAACACAACAACGCAATCAATAAAATTACAATTAGTTCGGACCCAAAGTTAAAGAAAAGTCCAAACTACGCAGTCTATCAACGATCCGCTAAGACGGTATTCGAGCACTGAAGCCATACAACGTAATGCACTGATGGTACATTTGTAATAACCTGATACACATAATTCTCAATTTTCGATTATTTCAATCAACTCTTTCCCTGCCTTTCTACCCTTAATGAGAACTCCGCTCAAGTCACTGTGTAGTCAAACTTTCATGCACGTGACATTGGGTATTACAGACGGTGCCCGTTTGCTTCAATCACACGATAATTCTGTTAATAATACTACAATTTAGAAACAAGGAAGAAATTATAGAAAAAGGGATGCGTTAAAAAAATAAAACTGTGGAGGTAAAGGATATGTTCGAAAAGAAACCAAAAAGAACTAAAAGGGTGTTGTCGGAAGAATAACGAGAAAAAATGAGCCCAGACAGTGAAGGAATAATGGCAAAGACTAGAAGGACTTCCGAAAGCTACGGAAGCTGTGTCATCCCAACCCATAGGTGGCTGCAACGAATAAGGAAGCAAGGAATCCTACAATATGAAGTAGGCCTATTGTAGTATAAAGGGAATGAAGTATATTTCCTCGTATAAAGGAATTTACTTTATATTGAACAAATTCTTTACTCTGTTCGGACGAATACATAGCTGTCTCTACATCTATATTTTGCAACTAATTACAGTTAATGTTCCTTTACAGCGACAACTGAATTACGGTAACAGCCTGAATTACTTGTGCTGACTCTTAATAAACCGAGGAAAGAAATAATGACCGCGCGCATTCTTTCAAACGACTTCATACGTGGCGTAAATCTCGTTCTGGTCAACCATTAATTTCCCACGCGCAAAAACAAAAAGTATAGTATTGCAGAGTAAAACTTTGTGTTAGTTTCAGACAAAAGCGAATTCATAAATTAATATCTGTCAGAAGATTCAGTGGCTTCATAAGCTGTGACAAAAGAAACGAAAAATAGGAACATTAGTCACAGAGAAAACAGAAAGTCGCGTGTCATCGTAATTTACCGACTGCAAGACGATAAATGTCTCGCTGAGACAGACATCCGTGCCGGCTATTGTCTTTAGATTAATTACTCCGGACACCTTTTAGTTTCCTTCTATCCTCACCGACGTTAAGCTCTCTTGCAAAAGCACTATGCATTCGCTGCTTCTGCTATTTTCCAACTTATTCCATTGCACTGCATTATGGGTGCGGGGTGTCTTGCAGCTGGAGCGTGTCCAATGGCTGCCAGTAGTTACACTTAGTGCTGGTACGATTCAACGAGTAGCCTAAAACTGGAGAAGCAAACCGCCAACCAGTTAACTGCGAAGGCGGGGAAGTAAGAACTTACTGATTTTAAAGGCACTGCCGCTGGTACCGATTCGAGCAACAGATGTTGCCCGTTTCAGGTCCAGTCAGCAGACGCCCTGAGGCGTCGGTCGCTCCCCTTGAGGCGGAGAACCTCCGTGCCGGCGATCGATGACAGCGACAAGCAGCCGACTCAGCGTGCTAGGAGATGGTCAGGAAGGAGAGAAGGACAGTTTCAGTGATAAACTCTGGGCTGAGGACTGATGTTTTTATTTTAATTATAAAGATGATGGCTTTATGGCGGGTCATCAAGAAGCGCCCGAGGGCGCTTGACCCGAATGGGCGGTGGTGGTTCTGATGTTTAACGTATTACGTATATAAAACTTATAAAATTTACTTCCTCCATCATCAACTAACATTGATGGTTCGTAGGTATGGAGGTCGAGGCTCTAGAAAAGATAGTTAGAGCCAGCGACCGGACAAAGGTAGTCAAGATAGGAACACGGAGACCCCTTCGAATCACGTCGTTCCTTACAAACCAAGGGGACCCCGTCAAGGATCGGAGGGTTCGGGACTGAAAAGCTTCCAGCCTACACCTGTTGGTGGTGGACAAAAGAGACCACCAAGCGGGAGCCGCATAGGTCAGTACAGACCTGAGAAAAAGCAGATAAATGGTCAATTTCGTGCGCATGGCCAGGCGGCTGCGACACGAGAGGAACGGAGATAATTTGGCTCGGACGCCGCGAGCCTTGGCAAGGGTTTCTGTCACGTGGGCGTTGAAGCAAAGGCCCAGATCTAGCCGAACGCCTAAATACTTCACCGATATTCCATTGGCACCGCTCTTGTGTTTTCATTAACCACGCATAATTTTAGTAAACTTTTCTAACCACAGCAGATGGTTAAAACACGTTGAAATATTTCTGTACAGCTCTCTCAAATGTCGGTAGTCTTTTAAGTTTCCATATCGTGAATTACAAAACACGCGACAGTAGACTGAACTAGAATACGATTGTTCGTTAATATCTCATTACTTTTGAGCTGGACGGTATACGTACAGTATGCATGCATTCTTATAGTACGATACTTGGTAAACTATTTCAGATCAGCGGTAAAATCAGAAGCATAAGCGACGGCGTTTCATTGCTAATACGTTTCAGTTAATAAGTTGACTGCACTCGCAACACTGTTGCTGACGTTACCTATTTCACTTGCTTTCTGAAAACTAATCTCAAACCACACAATCAATTTACGCTGCAACTGAAATCACAAAGCAACGTTCATATCCGTCTGTTCACTTAAATCCAACCTTCCACCGCTTAAGCGACAATTTACATTTGCTTTAAGTAGCACCGACAGCTGTTTCAAAAGTCAACTACGTATAAATACGTAGAAATCAGAATAAATATTCCTTCATAATATAACACAGCCCCAAAAAGGCGTATACATAATCTTAGCACGCCGCAAGAATCAATCTTACGACCTATCGTATGGAACGACATTTCTGAAGATTTCTTACGACAAGCTTTTGGAAACGATACCTATAGCTTATGTAGATGAAGCAGTGTAGTGTTGGTTCCCGGAGGATCCAGAGTGGACTTATAGGAACGGGCCGAAAATGACAGTAATGAGCGAATGGAGCCTGTTACCCAAATCAGAATTTTCAAAAGCAAAGTCTCAGGTGATGATGCTTAAAGGCACGTTTAACAAGAATAAACCAGCAAAGATTTTGTACAGAGGGAGTAGGCTCTTGGCTGACTCAGGTGAAATATCTTAGTGTCACAATCGAGGAAGAAATGAGGTTTGTAATCCGTATTACAGGAGATCTGATCTCCTGATCTCCAGTGTCAAGGAGACCTTCCTTGCGGTAGATACGATTGTGCGACAATGCGAGTACTGTATAAAGGCGTAGCCCAATCTTTTTTAACTTATGGCTGCGAGTTCGAGTTCCGGGGAGCAGAGGTGACTTGACTTACAACCTTCAGAAGAGCGCTCTTAAGAGCTCAGTGGCGGCTATTAATAATGGTGAACAAGGCCTAATAAACAATTTACTGTCACACGAGGCAAATAGGCTATAGTAATAGCTGCAGCCATACTTATAAACACCCTGAGAGAAGAACACACTGGAATTTCCGAAGACGCTCACAGATGTATACAACGTTACACAACCCAGAAGATGAGAAGACTACAGACATTAAAACACATGAAAAAGGCCGGAAACTTATCGATTTTTTCCCTAATGTCCAGGATCGCCTAAAACTGACGAACATTGAGTGAAATCATTATTCCACTCAGTTCATTATTCGGCCATGGGAACTTCAAATCAAAGTTGACTGGGCCCGATCTGCCTCAGGAATCCTAGTGTTCCCACTGCGGAGAAGGCGTCGAAGAGACTTCATGCCATCGCTTGACGGTGGGATCCAGCGTTCAAAAAAGAAAGAAGAGAAGTCATCGATCTTTTGCAGAACATTCCCAATGAAAACAAATATCGAACATGTGTTAAAAATTCGACATTTCAAGATGTTTGACAATACTGTCCGCAACATTGGAAAAAAGAAAGAGGGCAAGGAATATGGCCAAGACCTAGGAATAAAATCCCTAGCAATAGGGCCACTCAGCAGCATAGGAATAAAAATCACCGAATCTAAGCCTGGCAGCAGAAGCCTTGGGTAATTGTTATTTACCTAACCGGCCCTAACAAACTGTTATTGTTGGTACACGTGACCTGCAGTTGTCTGGCAATATATGTACACGCGAAGATCACATATCTTAGTTTTTTTTTATACATAATACACTAGCGTTTTCGCCGACCCATTATTATGTCGTGCAATACAGATTAAATGGTTTATCTCAGGACAGCGTCGCGTTTATGTTTGTTCTAAATAGATCGCTAGACGATTTCATTAGCGACATTGTCTGATGCACTAGACGACACTCGTATCCCTACCGCCCCCTGACTGCTGACTTGATTGTGTTTGCTCTTTGCTAGCATCACTTAGCATCGTATCCCTCTCTACTTACTTCACTTCAGCTCTCGATACGTCTGGCTGGGTCAACAAACTTCCTACAACCAGTGAACACCTAATTTCGTGAAACTAGTCCTGACTTTATGAAAAGCTTATTTTAAAATCCAAAAATAACGAGTGATTGGAATGTAATGATACGATCGTAACTATCTAAATGTGCAAACGCCACCCATATCACATCCGCTTCAACTGAAACGGTGCTGATCCGGTACTCGTTTAGCAATATCAACCACAGTATTGCATTGGATCATGATGTAATCAACCAAAATAGTAGTCGCAATCAGATTCATCTGTTGGTAACCCAAGTAATTTTAAATTTGTCTTTACTTGTTGCAGAACTGCTACTTGAGGTTTGTACTGGGGCTCCACCACTGATCGTTGTTTAGGACTTCATAACGGTAAAACCACGTCCAGTACGAAGACCACACTTCGTAACCATTGTTGTAACAATGCTGCAACAGGTAATAAGGTACATCTAATCTGGACCACGTGCTTACTTTTACAAGTGTACCCACGTTCAATTTGGACAAACTGAGTAAACTAATAGACCTATTACTTTTGTAATTGCAGCACTATCTACTCTGTTGAGCTCTGAAGGTTTTCCACTCAGCAACCTGAGTAGCGTAGCTCCTCCTGGTACGGAAGAATTACGGTTGGGGACTAAACAACGATTCTGTCCCCACCTACAGCAAAAAGTCCGTCTGATAAGAGAAGGCCCATGACAGGCTGTCCAATTCTGTGTTTATTTTTATTTATTTGTTTACTTGTGTTATTGTCTTGTATCTCCATTTTATCTGTTGCTTTTGTAACCCCACTATTCTCGTAGCACACGCTACGTTACGGTCATGTGCTTTAAAACAACATGGCTGAACTTGTAAAAGCAACTGTACCAGTAAAAACCCCGAAGAAAATTACTACAAGACGGCTAGGTGCCCGACATGTACGTAGACTAGGCTGCCACTTTTTAAAAATGAAAATACGGGACATTTAAGAAAATAACCATGTATGCCTAATTTTTCAAGTATTTAATTAGTATAATAAATCTTACAAACAGAATAGCGTTACAAAAGCAGACCCTATTAATAATTTTATTATTTATTATTTTTTAATTTATTTTTGTTTTTTATCGTTTTAACTTCAATACTTGTTGGAATTCTTTGCGATTTTCAAAAAGTTTTTATCTCCCAAAACACTGCTGTAGAATTCAGAACACGACTTCCTTTCGTTGACTAAAATCTGCAAAATAGCTTCAACTGTAGATAATTCTAAGCGGTTGCGCTCCTTCGTCCATTGCAAAAGACATCATTGAAAAAATCCTTTCCACATGTGCATTATGTGCAGGGATACTGAAAACATACTGACAGATTATCAGCAGCTGCGTGTACTGACATTTAAGTTCACAAGCATTTAGGTAACGAACCCACTTATGCTGAGTTGAAATTTCAGTCCAGTTTTCTTTATTTTTTTCAAGCTCGTTTGTAACAAATTCACGAAGATTGCTCCATTCCGTGAAAAGTTCATTGTCGTCAATACCTACATTCTTCTCTTTTAAAGCCACACAACTCTCTTCCAATTGCTGCCATGTTGGTGAACTATTAAGCTTCATCCACGAATATACGTCATATTTATTCAGGGCGTCCATCCAGCTTCGAAGGTAATCATAACCAATTTTATAAAATCGTTGGACCTCAGATAAAAACTCTTCTGCCTTTTCAGGTAGTATATCTTCCGATTTAATTAGAGTTTTTACACTGATAGGAATAAAATTCGCATCATGTCGTTCCTTAAAGATCTTCTTTGTTTCTTTAAGGGTGCCCAAAACATCTACAGTGCTCTTATCTCCACCCTCAATTTCTAAAATCTTCATTTTGAGAGCATGAAGGAGGCTGTGTACTACATTCAAATAGCACTCGCTTAAAGGAGATGAAAAGAAATCAAACAGTATCTTTGGCGGGTGTTCAAGCAAAAGAAAATATGACTTCAAAGCTGGGAACAGTTTTAAAATTCTCTCAATGGCATTTGACAGTGACAGCCAGCGCGTCTTAGAATGCGATACAATTGTTTGATACTTAACCCCTACAAATTCAAAAAAATCCTTCAGACGTTCATTTCGCACAGTATATGTACTAAAGTGCGAAAATATTTTCATTACAATAACTTCTACATCAACTGACAATGTATCTGCAGCTGTGCGCATTGTATTGTGCAGTAAATGTGCAGGGCAACCAATTCCTTCCATGTCATCATTCAAAGTTGTTTTCAATTTATAAAAAACATTATTAGTCCCAAGACGTTGACGGCCCCCAAAGTTCGTATTGCAATTATCGCCGCAAAAGGCTACACATTTTTTTACATCCAACTCGTACGATTCTAAAGTTGTAGTATACAGTTCTACAATAACGTCAGATGTTTCATTTGGCAAAGAAGAAACTTTGATTAACTTAATTTCCATACCATTTTTGGGGGTGAAGTATTGTACAGTAACAGGAAATATTTTTTCGTTATTATGATTAGGGGCATCGGTAGAAATCCCATAGAAATTGGCTTCATTCTTTACAACAGTTATGACATGTTTTACTGATTGAGGTGCAATCACATTTTTAATTAAGGCTGTACATTTAGTTCGGGCACTAGAACATTTTTCGGCAATTTTTGAGTCCGGGAATATGGTGCTGAAAAGTTTGTTATTGCAGTCACTGGAACTGAACGATTGGTGATGTTTAATAGTGTGATACGCCATTGTCATTTCAGCTGCAGTTACTTTGTCATCTTCATCTGAATGTCTTTTTAAAAAATAACTACTTACAGGTTTCGAGGATGATGGAACTGGAATCTGATTTTTGTGTTTTTTTGTTTGAATATGTTGTACAATGTCTGCTTTCCCACCATGACCAATACTAAAAGTACAACTGCACAACCTACAGGTAGCTTCATGTTCTTGTTCGCCTCTTCGAATAAAATCCCACTCTTTAGTATAATCATCGTTAAAACAACACTTACGTTTTGGCGTTATATTATAGTTACAAAATACCAATGAAATTAATGATTTACAACAGATGATAAACTAAACAACAAGTGATTCATATAACAAGTTGACGACAACTAACGGTGGTTGGCCTTGACTAGGTAGTGTTGCCAACTGTTATGCGGTCTTCTGAGCACCTCTACTTAAATATTAATTTATTTTACTGCAGTTTTGAATAAAATACGGGACATTTGGGTGTCCCGAAAAATATTTTCGTGACACCGGGACAGTTCGTGAAAATACGGGACAATCCCGTATATACTGGCAACCCTAACGTAGACCGATATAAAAAATCCGTTTAGAATGAATTCTTCGTAAACTATGACAAGTCACTTCTGCTTGAGGCGCTGTAATATTATCGATTACCGACAACTTTTACCTTCTTAATATCTGCACTAAATCGATGACGTCATTCTTAGCTAGTTATAACTTTACAGAATCTACAGTACTTAAAACTGTTTCTCGTAACTATAGCCTAATTACTTTCATCACCTTATTCTAACATCAGTCAGCCATATGTCAGGAAATATCACATCTAATCAAACTGCTCAAGCTGCAAGTTAACTATTGCTCCAAAGAAACCAACCTGGTCCAAATCAGATGTAATTTAATAATTAAATGATATTCTGTATGTTTTATTATACAAGTAGGCGTACTGTATATGCAGTTGTAGTTCCAATTAGTTTTCTTTTGTTTTCAGTCATTTTGTCTGTCATCTCTCTTCATTATTTTATAACACGAACTGATTCGCATATATCGCGCGTGCGCGATGTAATTAATACAAAAACAATATTAAAACGATGTACTGTTAATAGCAGTTAATACACGGTTAACTGTCACGGAGACAAAACAGTTTCTGAATGTAATTAGCAATCGATATGCATGACGTCAAACAGGTATTGTAGGGCATATCACTCCTAATCATGCTGCTTTGTGCGTGTGCGAATGGGATGCAGACGCAAACACGCTATTAGGCGTGTCAATACACGCCGACAATTACAATCGGTGTCAATTACACTGTTTGCACAGATGAACACTTCCAAGGCTCTGCTCTCATATTCAATGGCGACACATTAAATATAAAACAACAGCAGTTACGGAACAGCCTGTCAGCTAACCATACGGCACGCGTCTTACGTCCAGACCGCCCCTTACAAACGAAATAACGTAATACGTTTCTAAAACTACGCATGTTATAAATTAACTCAGAGATGATAATTTTTCTGTAATTTGTTCGCGCAAGGTTACAAAAATTAACGAGAGCACGACGGAGTTAATACTCCAATACGCGTCTCAACGATTTATTTGGGAACAGGAAGTTTACCTTCCAATAAAATGGAGGTTTAGAAACAAAGATGTCAATACACTCATAATTCCATACGACCATTAAGATTACAGGAAAGTGAAAATGGCGTACAAGATTTTATATACCTCGTCAGGTTAATACAATACAATTATGTAGTTTGTTCACTCTTAGAGTTGAGCCTGATGTAAACAAAACCATGTGCTTGTAGGCCTACTTGAATCGGATTGGTTAGACGAGTGGCCGCATCACTAAATCCACCGCTAAAAATAAAGTAGTTCGAAACTGATTATAATTAATTGATAAAAATAGGCCTATATCAACAAACTTTTTTAACATTTGGTATTAACCTATTAATACAACTAAAAATAAGGTAAATGATTTTATATCCATCCTAATTCCGAGACGATTTGTCGAAACGAAGATATAAGAAGGAAAACAGTGCGCGTATTTACTACAGCAGAAAGAATAGAATCCAGACAGTTGCTATGGTATGGTCATGTAATGAGGATGGAGGAGAAGCGATGGGCAAAGAAAGCATTGACTTTGTAACGTAACAAAGTTAAGGTTCCCGACGTTACATAAAAAACTTTGTCAAAATAACTGAAACAATGCCCAACGTATGCCATAATTAAGTACAAGAGGGCCAATCTCACCTAAAAAAATGTATTGATGATACCTAGTAAGGTTACTAGGTAATAAATGTATTGATGATACCTAGTAAGGTTACTAGGTAATAAATGTATTGATGATACCTAGTAAGGTTACTAGGTAATAAATGTATTGATGATACCTAGTAAGGTTACTAGGTAATAAATGTATTGATGATACCTAGTAAGGTTACTAGGTAATAAATGTATTGATGATACCTAGTAAGGTTACTAGGTAATAAATGTATTGATGATACCTAGTAAGGTTACTAGGTAATAAATGTATTGATGATACCTAGTAAGGTTACTAGGTAATAAATGTATTGATGATACCTAGTAAGGTTACTAGGTAATAAATGTATTGATGATACCTAGTAAGGTTACTAGGTAATAAATGTATTGATGATACCTAGTAAGGTTACTAGGTAATAAATGTATTGATGATACCTAGTAAGGTTACTAGGTAATAAATGTATTGATGATACCTAGTAAGGTTACTAGGTAATAAATGTATTGATGATACCTAGTAAGGTTACTAGGTAATAAATGTATTGATGATACCTAGTAAGGTTACTAGGTAATAAATGTATTGATGATACCTAGTAAGGTTACTAGGTAATAAATGTATTGATGATACCTAGTAAGGTTACTAGGTAATAAATGTATTGATGATACCTAGTAAGGTTACTAGGTAATAAATGTATTGATGATACCTAGTAAGGTTACTAGGTAATAAATGTATTGATGATACCTAGTAAGGTTACTAGGTAATAAATGTATTGATGATACCTAGTAAGGTTACTAGGTAATAAATGTATTGATGATACCTAGTAAGGTTACTAGGTAATAAATGTATTGATGATACCTAGTAAGGTTACTAGGTAATAGTGTACTCGTATATAAACATAAAATATGAAGTGATCAGTGTAAGATGTAAACTATAAACACTGTGTCTAATGAGTTTACTGTGGATGAGTTTGAATATAATAGACTGTTCAATTAATATTTAATGTTTTATAAAATGTACTTGTTGTTGTACTTTATCATGATATTGTGTTCACATGATATTTATTTTGTGTTTTGTATGTAGCAGGTGTGGAGCCATTGCTTTAAGGAAGTACTAAGTAATGGGTACTCATTTCATTCATGTTAAACTTGTATTTAAGTAATTAAATACAAGTATATTTATTATGTATGGTATTATGTTAAGTGTATTTACTTTAAATAATTAATGAAGATGTTTTAAAATAATATTTGTAAACTTGGCCAGGAAGACAATAAGTGTTAATAAGTTGTCAAGTGGTCATTATAATTATGTTAAAAACCAATGAAGGGTTCAATGATGAACTAAATAAAAATAATGAATTGAAATCATGAAATTAAAATTGAAATAATGGGCCATAAGCCAGTGACTCTTTGTACAGTAGGTCAGGTAAGAAAAATTAAATTAAAAACAAAAAATTATAAAATCTGTAATAAAACTAATAGGCCTAAAAATTAGTATTTTGTAAAAGGAAATTAATACCTTTTAAAATAAGTGGATTAAGAAGAAAATGTAGTAAAATGTATACGGTTTAATAAGGCAGATTAAGTGAAAGTTTTATGTGACTTAATGTAATTCCAAGCAGGGAGTATTTTATTAAATAAGTGTAAGAATATTTCCTAATTCTGGCTCTAGGATAACAAATATTATCCAATGACAGAAGAAGCAATGGTTGTTAGGGTAACAAAATGCAGAAAATCTTGTTGATTTAGACATTCATTGTTATATATAAACGAGGACAGTTCAGTCATTAAAAATCGCCAGAAAACCACAAAACCTCATGAATAAAATTATTACAAATCAACATTAAAATATAATCACTAATTAAAAAGACGGATTGGACGGCTTCCTAAACTATCACTTTGAGAATATAAACTACCTATCTACAAAATTCAAATCAAGAACCTTAAGAAAAATGAACTAAACTTACCACCAAATGAGTTATAAAAGAAACCATAAATAAATGCAGATAATCCAGACCGGGAGAAGTTGAATTGAATAAATACCATACAACAAAAATTAAAGAGAATTAAATTTACCTACTGAACCTCACTTTTGACTGCAGAGCAAGAACTTAATACTACACTAATTCCATCGGGACCTGTGACCACCAGAAACGAAAAAAATCAGCGTAGATCAAGAACTGAACTTTCCATTACATCCCGGGACACTAACAACAACTTTTATTGAGAAGCTGGAGTTGGAAATATTCGAGCCATTCTTCATCACTCGTAGATCTGACATCGTTAGTGGAACACGGCCTGAATGAGTATCTTGTAAACGCTTGGTAAAAACCTGCTTATGTTAATACTTTATATAATAAGATTTTAATTTAAATTTAATACCTAGTAACCTGAATTTGCATTACCTGGCCTTACTAATAGTTAAAAGAATTACATGTACCCTGAGATAAGAGATAAACTGAAAATTATAATTAAATTGTAACATAAACCACGAGTTCAATAACAAATCGATTCGGTATTGTATGATCGATATGATGCTTTAATAACCGAAGAAAGCAACTGTTGGAAATTTAAAATAATATAAAATAAAGAATCCTTCTTGTATTTGACGAGTCTGTGTTATTGTAGAATAGTTATTGTATTTCGAATAGGGTGTAATTTACAGGGAAAGAAAGTGATAAAAGCGTCAAGTGGAACAACTTAACCTATAAGAACGGGTCATTCTCTAATGACAGCGCTCGATTGCAGACAGCTGGTGCATACGGGAGAATAGAGAACTAACTTCCTGTCTTCACACTCCGCTCTTTTCAATTTAGATAATACAGAGTGACTAGGGTTGGAGAAAAATACTGAATTATTCATTATAATAACCGTAATATAGCGTTTTGCCCTGGTAAAACACTTGATAACTAATTAACACAGGTCTATAATCAACAACCGAATAATATCCACAACATAAGAAATATTTTTCCTTATAAATAGATTGAATTTGTTAATTTAAATTTTTAAATTAACTATAAACCCGCAACAGTAATTAAATAAGAAACACAGATAATAAACAGATTGAATTGGTAACAAATTGACGTCAACAACGTGGGGCTTAACGTTGATACACGGGAGTCACACATAAGTGCAACTACACATTTCATTTGTAACAAATTGGCGCACAACATGGGGCTGAAATAACGATAAACCCGTAACGGTGTTGCACTAGACACACACATCGCTTGAGTTGTAACAAATTGACGTCAACAACGTGGGGCTTAACGTTGATACACGGGAGTCACACATAAGTACACCTACACATTTCATTTGTAACAACTTACACACCACAAAACAGGAGAAGAAAAGAAAGACTGACAACACAATGGACAAATGGAATTAGGAAAAGCATGAGAGATCGAGCTATTGAAGATGATGACTGGAAGGATAGGGAGAAATGGCGGTCGGAATACGGCATGCGGAAATGCGGAATGCGGCATAGACTGTAGACCCCCGCTTTATAAAAAAATTGTAAAGTTTCAACTTTGACTGTACATGCCTCTGTGTTGTATCACTTGGCTTTGTTTACATCAGGCTCCACTCCAAGACTGAACAACTTTAAAAACTGTAACCTAAAAGTATCAGGAAGAGACAAAAGTAAAAGCGTTTAAAGCAATATATAGTGCGCGTTATAATTAACAAGGAATCGACGAAACTTGTAATTTACTGTGGTACGACGTTAGTTACCAGATTACCAGTAGTTACCAGATGTTAGTTATCCAGAGTACGAGAGTGGATCTGTGAAGAAATAAAAAAGTGCTGATGATATGTGACAAACAACAAACATTACAAGGAGACAAACATCACGTTCTACAAAATAATCAGAAGTTCAGAACGCGAGCCGTCGAGGATGCGTGCTACTACACTTTGCGGACGTCGTGCCACAAGTCAGTTCTATAAACATATATAGCCCTGACTTCAGCTTCTGATAATATAGTGAGGCATGGGTTTAAAACGCCACCGTATGCCTGAAATTTTGTTTCAAACTTAAATGTATCGAATACGATGGTAATAGATTTATACCAAATACTGTAATACCAAATAGGTTTACAACGTCTGCAATGGCTCGCCTTCATAGGTGTCGTTGGGTCTACTAGGAACACCAGTTTTAACATACGTTATTGAAAGCTGAACAGTGACTGATCGTGGTAAAAGAATTGAAAGACGGCAGTGGATGTTCCGAGTACATACCAGAGGATACAAATGAAATATCTAAGTTAAAGTATACACTCTAAAAGCCAATTAATGATGGTATACTGATCTAGTTAAGCCACGTGTATGACAAAATACAAGAAAGAGCAATGAAGTCCAGGCAAGATAAAACTGAACGATTGAAGGAAACATGGTAAAGCAAACGTTAATAGGAACGTCATCAGGCCCAGGGAAAGACGACTGGAATGAACATAGTACTGGCACACCAGAAATGAAGCGACGTTAATAACGAAAACAGTGACAACGACAAAAATCGGTATGGAGAACCACACTACTTTCATGTTCTCAGATTATATATAAAATCATTTGGTACTGCCTTTATGCGTACCCGCAGTTATTTCGATAATGCGATTTTTGGGATTCGATATATAGTGAATATCGCACATAATTTTATGTAGTGAAAGAATTATACAAATTTTAATTTTGTATGTTGCAAAATAGTTGGCTGGTGATTGCAATTGATTTCGTTTGTCATTTTTAATGGAAAATGACTGTAGTAGTAATTTATCACCGGGTCGTGGCTGTGACACCAAAAATTGATTATGTTAGGTTACCATAAAAACTGAAATTATACATGGAAACCAATGTGTGTTATGTAAAACTATTTTTTTTTCTAAAACCACGAAAAACCCAACTCGAAGTAAGGCAGGAGTGGCCCAAGGGTCAACCTCTTGCCTATTATTATAGGCCTACATGTCACTTTTTTGTGGCAGAACTCGTTTTTTGGGTAAAATTCGTTTTCCGACAAGTACTCGTTTTGTGACTAACAAAAAACAAACATCCATTATGTACAATTTGTAGAGCATATGTTGTCATTCCTTAATACAGTGTTTTTTGTTTTTTCATTAACCATAAATATTTGTATTTTTCATTTTGTATTTGCTGTTGTTTTTTCCAATTTGTAAACTTAAAAACGTTAGGTTCTTTATTTTAAGTGTTACTCTGTTATACGCATTGTATTACACGTTTAATGTTATGTTTTCTCAACCACAGCTTTTATTTATTTTAGCAGTAAACTAAAAACCAAAACCATTTATAACTCTTTTTCTTATGCCACACTAGTTGCGGCGTCAGATATAACTCTATTTTTTATATTGTTTTGTTTATCTCAGGGTTCAATTCAATAAAATCAATACTTCATTACTTTCTAGTGGTTAATTTATTAACTAAATATCATTACATATCATCATATTTCATTGTACACTTAATTATTACTATAAATATTAATTTATACACATTTAACAAATTTAATTATTCTTCAATCTCTAAAAAAACTTTACTTCTTACTATATTTCATTCTTCAACATTTGATCAACTTAAGTTTAGTACAACATATTGTATCATAACGGATTCATTTAAAATCAAAGCGATTGTAATACAGATATTTTATGAAATACTAGACTTCCTACGATTTTCTCAATGGGTTTCAACATGGCCTTATTTATAATGAGATCTCTAAATTAATACTTTAAATAAATTTCTTTAGTGAGTTCTTTTAGTGACAGACAAGTGGGTGTAAAATTTAATTAGTACATAACAAATTTATTTGTGGTATGAATTATCCATATCTTGTAGAGGTCGCAGGTGTGGTAAGCTACGCTTCTTGATCAACATTTGGAGTTTTGATGATAAGTCACCTCCAGAATCTCGAGTGGTCTGCGTGGACCTCACTGTAGCCCTTCAAATATACAGCACATTACACAACGCGTGTTCGTATTCGATTTATTGCGAGTCTAAATTATTGTTGCTATTACTTCGGTTATTCACCGACATTCTGTAAATGTAGGCCTATCATTTAATTTACTCGCGATATTGTTTAAAGATGTATGTTACACTCGGTTTTCTGGTTTGTTTAACTGATACACTTGACGGTAAGTTACTGTTATTCGTTCACGACAAACTGTTATACAACATTGTTCGAATTGTTAATACCGCCGTTGTATTGCGTTTCACTATCAGTTACTGTAATACGATCACAAACTCGAACGCTAGAAAATGTTAAACAGTTCATATCGTATCGATATTTTCTAAGTCATTTTTACGAACTCCCGTAACACTTTTGTCAGGCCTTTTACTTCCGCTCCCTTCGAAAATTTAGTAAAGACTCCCCTTTTCGCGTCTCTGTCGCTTGCCTATATTGAACATGAGAATTTCCCCAATAGACTTCTGATTTCGGCGGTACCGTTTCCTAATTGGCTCTTTTTCGTACAACCTACTCCAGAAACCACCTACTTTTTCAAAAGTAAGTTCTGATAGGTCTTCTGATTCCCACCAAAATCTTCTCCTGGGTCCTTTACCCTTCGGTCAACGGCATTTCCGATTACTCTGGTAATAAATCTAGCTGTCGTATCTCTTAGTCTTCACAAAGACAACCCTTCGATTTCTCTTCCAAGAGCTGCCTCTCCAATTAGTTGCGCCTATGGTATTATCTTTTCTTGAACAAAGGCCTCGCCAACTCTCTCCGTAAGTATTTTTTTTGTCTGGATCCCACCAAAAACCTATCCTTTTAGTTCGTGCGTTAACCTCGAGTACGATTTCTTTCCTGATATCATAGTATTGTTCCGGTGTATCCTCTGTTGATGCGTTTCAGTCAAGGAACACCCTTCATTGTTTTCTGTCTGCAGTTGTTATGTTCGTGTAACCTTTCATCCTTGTCAGAACGAAACATTTCTCACTTGATGAGTTTATTCACACCCTCGTACACTTTTCTCCGGATTGTAAGCTTTTATTCACTGGCGTCCTTTCTAGATACACCCAGCACAATGACCTTGTCTTTCTAACATGTGGCCACTTGCTACACTAGATTTATGGCGTGTCAATCAGACTTGCGTAGACGGCAGCGGACGGCTTTCACCCGTTTTTTGTTCGCCACACTCCTACGAAAAACTCCATACTTCAATTGTCACCACGTTCAATAACACTTACCTTAACTAAAAGAAAATTTTTTATTATTATTATTTTTTTTTTTTTTTTAATTTGGCATTATACATTATTACCTAACTACCAAATGAAAACAACACGTATTTTTGCTTTACATTAAGAAATAGGGCAATTTACAATTAGTTCACTTCTTCTTTTCCACACCGTAATATATCGATACAATCGCATATTAAAAACATCGAAATGTATTGCGGGTACTCATACAGTTCCAATCATTTACTTGAATTCGGTTCGATAATTCCTAAAAAAATATAGAATTTTGTCAAAGTGAAATAAAATGTTTCCATAGAAACTACTTCTTTGTTGTCAGTAACGTAGTACACATATAAAACTTATAAAAAATTATCTCCTCCCTCATCAATCAACTACCATTTAAATTTATAGAAAATTACCCCTTCCCCTTCAACTACCCTTTTCATTTATAGATATTTCATCTACCTTTCTACAGTGGATTATTATGACCTTTTTTTAAGGATACTTTACTTATCAAAATTAAGCACTTTACTCTTGTTAAAACGTAAAAGGTTGCAGGTAAACTACCCCTTCCCCTTAACCGATCTTCACCAAAATCAAAAGGCCTCGAGTCCTCTACAATTCAGAACTGTATGCAAAACATTATTTGATTCTGTTTGAATTTGAGGCAGTTATCGTTTGCCATAGAAAACTTCTACACACACACACACACACACACACATTTCGAAAATATCGGTATGGAGAACCATACATGACTTCCATATTCTAAGATTTATATTTAAAATCATTTTCAGCCAAACAGCCAGGCTGTGTCTTACCTGCCTTTTTATTGCTGTATTAAATGAAAAATATTATATTACATTAAAATGAAAAAATTATAATTTTATTGCCTGGCAACAAAATTATTTTATTTTTAACAATTACCATTGTTTCAAAAAGTTTAAATAAATTTTCAAGTACTTTACTCTTGTTAAAACGTAAAAGGTTGCAGGTAAACTACCCCTTCCCCTTAACCATCTTCACCAAAATCGAAAGTCATTGAGACCTCTACAATTCAGGGACGTATGCAAAAAATTATTTGATTCTGTTTGAATTTGCGGCTGTTATCGTTTGCCATAGAAAATACGCTTGATAAAAAAACGTTGCAGGTAAACTACCCCTTCCCCTCAACCGATCTTCACCAAAAACAATAGGTCTTGAGTACTCTACAAATCAGGGCTGTATGCAAAACATTATTTGATTCTGTTTGAATTTACGGCTGTTATCGTTTGCCATACAAAATACCCTTGTTAAAAAAACGTTGCAGGTAAACTACCCCTTTCCCTCAACCGATCTTCACCAAAAACAATAGGTCTTGAGAACTCTACAATTTAGAGCTGTATGCAAATAATCGTTTGATTCTGTTTGAATTTGCGGCTGTTATCGTTTGCCATAGGAAATACCCTTGTTAAAACATAAAACTTTACAGGTAAACTACCCCTTTCCCTTAACCGATCTTCACTAAAAACAATAGGTCTTGAGAACTCTACAATTCAGGGCTGTATGCGAAACATTATTTGATTATGTTTGAATTTGCGGCTGTTATCGTTTGCCAAAAAAAAAAAATTTCCATTGATAAAAAAAAACCGTTGCAGGTAAACTACCCCTTTCCCTCAACCGATCTTCACCAAAAACAATAGGTCTTGAGTACTCTACAAATCAGGGCTGTATGCAAAAAATTATTTGATTCTGTTTGAATTTGCGGCAGTTATCGTTTGCCATAGAAAAAAAATCTACAGACAGACACACAGACAGACAGACACACAGACACACACAGACACTTTTCGGAAAACGACTTTTTTTCATGTTTTGAGTGTAGTAGAATCAGAATCTGCAATAATCTCGAACACGATTTTTTTTGCCATCACCATACTTCCATTCCTTAAGGAATATGGAAGTAAAATGACTTTTCATGTTTTGAGGGTAGTACAATCAGAATCTGCCATTATCTCGAACACGATTTTTTTCGCCATGACCATACTTCCATTTCCTATGGAACATGGAAGTAAAAACGATGATGATAATGTCTTAAAAATCAAATACTCTTATTTGCAAATTTATTTTCTTTGAATATTCCAACATGTAACGCTAAATACGAAACAAACAATGATGTGATACACGCTGTTTTAATATCACGTTTTACCGTCGGTGGTGACCCGTTTTACTTTTTATAATAACATATTATCGTCGCCCCTGTCCCCAATAAATCATCCCGTAATCGTGGATCACATGTCGTGTTTTGTTTCCTGATAAAGCGTACAATTATTAATTGATCTTTTGTTAATACCAGAATTAAACACAATCCCGTTAATGCCATATTACCTGATGCACAAAAAAGGCTTGACACGTTTATTTTTAATTAATTTTATGAAATATTAAATCCGCCAAATACTGTTATGCAAATTTATTCGTACACGTTTTAATCTCATTAAAACAAAATCCTACATAAACATATTTCGTTATTGTGGCTACCACTGCTCGTCGGGAATCATATCCAGACTGTGGTTATATTACCAAAGCTTTCCAATGTAGTTCACACACTCAAACGTGCTTCTGACATAGCATGCTGCTTGACCTTTTGGGGAAAGTTTTCCATTTAAGATTAAAGTGTTTGTGTTTCTAGAGCAGACGTACAACGAGAATGAGTTACGATAACACATTTTAATAAACCGTTTGCAAAAAAAAAACGTTTCGTGACATGCACTGTAAAACTACTCGGTGATTGCTACTTCATCTGTACGGTTATTCAAAGGAACTTCGTTTTACAGAAAACTGGGGTAAAAGTAAAAAGCTTATTTAGAAGCGTTTTGATATAAATGCTGATGACACTACGTAGCCTTGTTTCCTTATTATTATTTCAAAATCAAAAGTTAAGGATACGGACTATCTGGTCGTACATTCACGCAACTAAGACTGCGCGTACTCTATACCGAACCGAATGCACCCATGATTGAAACTGTACATATACGTATATATATGCTTATTACATCGGAATTGTAAGCGCTGTTTCATCAGCAACCGAACCTTCAGGGTGAGTGTTGACGGATCCTGTTCTACAGATCGACCCGTCGCCGTCCCGCAGGGTTCCGTCCTCAGCCCCGTTGTATACTTTGTGCACAAGAACCATCTGTCAGTTTATCCCAGAGTAACATTGTCTCTCTCCGCTGACAACGCTATGTATCATTGCACCTCCTTGTCTCAGCGATTTGTGAGCAGAAAGCTGCAGCGTCATTAGGCGGGTGGTGGTTAATCCAAAAATCCGAGGTCATTTGCTTCACTCGTTAAGTCCACTTCCCAGCCCCTCTCCCTAGAAAGGAATCCCATCGTCTCGAAAGACTGTGTAAAGTATCTAGGCGTTAGGCTTGACCGGCATCTATGCTTCAATCCACATCTGACTGAAACCCTCAACAAGAATCGCGGAGTCCAATCCAAACCGTGTCCATCTCCGCTTGGTGGTCACACTTGTCGACCTTAAAGTGTAAGCTGGTACAATTCCAGTCTAAAACCTACGGTTCCTTGTTGAGGAAATGACATTATGGTTCCAGAAATAATGTAATACAAGGATGTCTCAGAGTTCCTACCTCTGCCTTTGTTCGGTTGTTGGCTGAAACTTCTGTCGCTGCAGCTGCGACATCTTCTTCCCCTACCTTAGAAGCAACGGCTCAACAGAACCTTCCACTTCCGATTCGGCTCAGACGCCTCGAATGATCCTAGATGCCTCGCCATAAAGTCATCCTCGTAACGCTCTTTGATTGCCCCCCCCCCCCGGAGCTGGACAATCCATTTAGCATCTCCCTCTCTCCTCAGGGAAATTCTTCCCCAATGTATTTATATAGTAATAAATATAGTAAATATGATGACTATATAGCATAGTCAACAGCCCGAATAGATTAAAGTTAACATTTATTATACTTGGCTCTATTGTTATTTTATGTGTTCTATTATGCAACAGTCTTGCTATTTCTCAACTATGGGTGCCATTCGAATACCACTAGCCAACAAAAAAAAAAATCATTATTTTCTTTCCTGACTAAAATTAGCTGATTTTGATTGTTTATTGGGTAAGAAAAAATAATATAACTGACAACAACTTTTTTTAGCTCCTAAAAACGTTTTATTGATATACTGTTCTCAGTATATACGAAATTTAAATCTCCAGAGCAAGAAATAACATTTCAATATTTTAGTTTATACAATATAAAAAAATGAATTTACATAAAAAATGCTTATAAAATTTTACATAGTTTGAAGAAAAGAAAATTAATTCCTTAAAAGTTAATATTTTTAATAAAATGGTTCATTGTTACTGTTTTTCTTGATTGTTTTTACGTTTCCGAACGCTTCCTTTCAGCTTACCGCTTGTCCTCTTGGTCTGAAACATCCCTTGCTAATGTTCAGCAGTAATCTGCAAGCATGGACACGTCCCATTTGCCCTGATACCTCTTCTCCATGGCGGCGATCCCTTGGTGAAATCTTTCACCAGTTCGTCACTTACGTGTCCACAATTGTCAGGGAAGAAATCCAAATGCAAGTGGAGGAAATGAATTTTTAAAGACATATTCTATCCTAACTTATGGTATTTTTTCCAAAACCTCATTTATATTTTAAACATAGTTTTCAGCTCTTTTCTTGCCTAAAAACCTCTTAACTACTTTTTCAAATGTTTCCCAAGCTGCTTTTCTCATTGGTGTTAAATGCATTTTTGAACTTTTCATTTTTCATCAGCTTTCTGAATTGAGGGCCAACAAAAATGCCTTCTTTGACTTTGGCATCACTTTGTTGACGAAATTTTCCTCTAAGACATTTAAATCCCTTACCATCATCTGGCAGTAGTTGATAGTCTTGTGAAGGGTTAGGCATTGGAAGACTACCACCATGTGGGACGGGACGAATAGCTGATGGAATGTTTGGATATTCTACAGTCCAATTTTTTTCTTTAAAATACCATCCTGTAAAGGCGATGTCATGCAGAAATAACAGTCATTTACATGATTTGTTGGTTCTTGCCATATCACCGGTACACCAAAGTTCATTGAACGTCTCTTTCCAGTTAACCAACTACGAAGATTCACTGAATATGTATTGCAACAAATGTAAGGCGCCCATAACTTGTCTTGATTCTCTACCTTGACTTCAAAGTAATGAAAGTAGGCTGTTTTTACTAGCTGTGTTATAGGCCGTTTCTGTGCAGAAAATGTCACATCACCACATACATAGCTAAAGTTGTCAGCACTGTTAACGCATTTGAGAGGCATTTTCACAGTTTCTAGACACAATATAAGGAAGAAAAGAAAATATCACTAACACTCACTAACCTTACAATGCAGTTAGACGAAAACTAACCTCAAATGACAATAAAAGTGGTCTCAGACAGATTTTCCAACCATAAAAAATGAAAATTTCCCAGTTTGAAACAAAAATTTCCCTAACTATTCTTAAACGGTTGGATCTTGAAAATAAGAATAACTTATCCATTTTAAAGGTTTAATTAGTTTTTATAACCTAAATGAAATACAAAATTGCTACTTTCAAGCAGGAAACATTTGTGCTGTTGAACAGTGTACTTAGGGAGACGAAATCAAAGATCGAACAATTGTGTATGAAACATAAATTTATATTTTTTTTACTAACGCCATTTACGTAGGCCTACTCCAATACAATAGACATCCGGCGAACCATTATTATTATTATTAACATGCTGTATTAATGTATACTGTATTCTTCATACTGTGTTATTTCTGTTTTTATTTTACCCTTCTCTACTGTTTCAACGTCTCCGTAAAAAGCTTCTTAGCGTAAACGTAAAACGTAAGATTACCATGGTAGAGGGTTACTATAAACTGTAAGCTTGACATCTAAAGAAGCGACTTCATGAACAACTGTCAACAAACAATGCATTGTCATAAAAACGGTGACAAAAGAATGAAGAACGTTAGCGGTATGAAAGGAGTCATACGCAGTGAGTTCCGTAATTAACTGACTGTCAGGATGGATGTCTGACATCCACGCTGTCTATTGTCTTTAGATTAATTGCGCTGCTCACATTTTAGTTTCCTTCAATTCACACCCGACTCCTTTGGCTCTCGTGTTCCACCAACGCTAAGCTAACTGCAATACCCTTCTCCTTAACTACTCTATTTTCTGCCTCTTCCTTAAAGCATTCCCTTGTGTCTTTTGCGTCTTCTACTGCTCTTTCCTTCTTCATTAGCCAACCCTAAAATTAAACCTTCCCAACACAATAAACATTTATAACCGCAATGTATTACGTTTAAATTCCTCAACGCTCTCTCTAATTTCAGTGTTGCCATGTTACTGTTGGGCGCCTTAACTACTGTATAAGAATTTGAGTAGTAAGCTTACATGCTGCCTTGTAAGTTAACCACAATTACGACTGTTCGTTAGAAACGCATTTGAATCGATTCAACATTGCTGCTTTAACAGTAGGCCTACTGTTACACATTATTTACTGACATTTTAGATTACTACCGTATCACATATAACTGTATTCATAAGCACAAGACAAGGATATTTCTTCTGAAAGAAAAGATTTTTACTGGCTAACTTCTAATAGTATGACAATCTTATACTAAATTATTCACAAATAAAAACAGGAAAACTACTAACATGATAAAATGGTGAGATATCAATTTGAAACAACTTTTTAGGCGAAGTAAAATTATTTCAAACAACGTTTAAAAAACGAAATAAAACATATTTATTTATTTCGTCATTCAACTTACCAATATCAAACCAACATAAGGTATTGCACACCAAGTAGGCTATGTGAGCCATCACGTTCTCAATCCACCGTAACGATCTTTTTCAGGAACATTTACCGTTCATGCTAAAACGACTTTACTAAAACACAAGTTCTGATTTGTAATATTTTACAGTTCTGATGCTAACTGCGTCTCTGGAATGGTGCAAATATTTTCTTGTTTGTCAATGTGTCGGTGAAAACACTGTCCCAGCCACGCAAACAGGGAACAAGTTATAGAACTTACGTGTAATAAAAGAACTTTCTGGAAGCAATTAGTAATGTTACGAATAATTTTATGCACATGCCAGAACGAGTGCTCCATCACCGTTAAGACAACAAATTCCTGTAAAGTCTCATCCAAATTCTCTGTCATGCCCTGATTGTTTTCAGCGTTATACACCATGACTACGACCGACAAACGGAGGTTGACCAAGAACGCACTTAGCTTTGTTATGACGTTTAGTCACACTATTACGATCTGTTCAGATTTAATATTCTTAGTCTTTTCACTGTATGACGTTATAGTGCGTATGGAATTATTGAACAATATTTGTGAAGAACTATTCAATTACAGAAGAAAAATCGTTGAGGCTAAAACCCATATTGGGTTGTGAAGCTAGTACAAGTAGAAGACACTACTGGGGAAGACAGGAAGAGTTCGGCCGAGGATGAACTTGGATGATATGCAGATGGCGATGAAAGATAGAAGGTTTAATGCACTCAAAAAAAATTGTCGAGGACAGGAGAATAAAGCGACGACAAATAAAATTGCAACAACAATAAATATGAAGCGACTATCCACTAAATATTTATTTACCGTACAAACAAAAATCAAACAGCCGTGTATCATTCTTTTCCTCTAAGCCAATGATTCAGTGAGTCAATTTTTCTTGTATGCGGTGTAGCCCTATAATTAAAACATAAATTTCATGTATTCACTCCAGTAGCCTGACCATGTTGTTTTATTAAATATTTACATTTTATACTAAAAATGCTAGTCCGTGAAGGAACTGAGGAACGTTCTGAGTTAAGCAAAATATGGGAATAAATGCGTTAAATTGAAGGCTTTTAACATTATACAACAAAACATGTCAACAAGTTTATAAAACTTATTGCAGCTTTATAATATGTCTGGTGTTTTCCATGAGGACTCGTTAAATGTCAAAGCGTTTTGCACGTTACAAGATTGTCCACGCTATTCACTTTATAGGATAATGCCAAATCTCGCGCTATCTGTGTTGCGATTTCGTTTATCATTTCACCTACACCCACTTTCTTTAATGATATAGGCTACTCAAAATTAGAATATGTCATTCCATCAAAAGTCTTGAACCTACCACCCCATCGCAGTTCTCCTGTGAGTGTATCGATGTTATAATTATTTAGATTTTCTAAAAGGTGAATGCCACTGTAATATGTCTGACGGTCGAACCCGGTTCTTTGTTTGGACACTTTTCTGGACACGTCACACGATATTCCTGCTAGAATCGCACACATTTATTTCGATCAAAGCCACTTTACTCTATGATCAAGAACAACAAGCTCTTCAACAAGTATATCGGGTTTCACGGAATACTGGGGTGAATGAGGGAGCGAAATCTCAGAGCATTACTGTGGTCCTCACATACACTCACAAATTTTCAAACAGTTTTCCAATGCCCTATCGCGATCAAACCAGTCATCAACGGCCCCCATGGAGTTGTCTCAGCTTGTACAGATTAACAAAACACACACACACACTTTTCCTCAATTTTCTTACATTATGCCACGGTTCCCAAAAATCTGGTCGGCTAACTTTTCACGAGTGACGTACGGAAAGTAACTTCTAAACTTAACTTACCATCCACTAAAAAAATCACTGTCTGGTTTACTTAAGCATTCAACACCCTGATACTGGCCACTAGTAAAGAGAAAAGGGTACTGTAGCTTTCACTTAAGTGTTTTTTTTATTTCACGATTTCTTATGTTTCTATGTTGTAATATAAAAGTATTCGTAATTAGGAAATGTTCATTCTCAACATATAAACACCTCAATAAAAATATTTACTCACTCAGACACAGAAAGTTATGAAATCTGTAGGTACGTGTTCTTCAAATTTCTCACCCCCAATCCTCGTGCACTCCCCCTCTCCCCCCACACACAAGGCTACAAAAAGCAGGCCATTGAAAGTATTCATGCATTTTTGCTTTCACCGGTAGAAGATTTCTTTTAAGTGCTACCAAGATTTTCAGATTCGTCATAATGACTGATTCAAATGAATAGGCGCGGTTCTTTCATGAACCGCATCCTCTTTCAGCTCGTATTCAGAACGAAAGTGAAAAGCCAGTGCGCGCGCGCGCATACACATACACACACACAATTTAGACACAACACAAAGAATAACAGAGTACACTAAAAATAATTCCAGCCACGCCTTTTTATTTTTTAGAAATACTGTATTTCACTGTAACTCGTCTGCCAAGTTCATACATATAACGAGAGCGGCTTGCAAAATTCTACAGGTCGCGCAGTAGAAAATGCGTGTAGAACGTGCACTTCCTCACCATCTCGCAAACGTAACAAGCTTATAGGAAAGTCGCGGTATACACGATTTCGTTCTACGCGGTTTGGCTGTACAGGATTGAACCTACACAAACTCAACAAACTTGCGATGTGTCGTGCGTAAAGTGGGGAATGTCCTCTGCATACAGTCTACGTAACATACAAAGATAAACGTTCGTTTTACTCTTCCTGTAATACTCTTAAATCTCTAAGAGTACATAATTAGAAACGTACTGTACTGAATAAATTAATACACGAATATTTATGAGAACGACGTTTTTTAAAACAACGCTGCTTTTCGTTTTTAACACGCGTCGTTCTATTTCTCTTTAAACCAAACCTTTAGCCCATACCACAATGAGGCATCCTCAGTGGTCAATTACAGGATCGTTATAATGAAATTATTATCATATCACGAAAAAACTAAATTATGAGAGTCTCATATTGCCGTCTACTTTATTTTACATTTCCAAATCCGAAAATTGCAAACTTATTCCATAAAATTAATTTTATTTTTCAGTGTTTCCAATATTACATTTTATCTTTGAAAGCGCCTGCAGCGTGTGATGTAATACAATTATTAATAATTGCAGACTTCTTTTTGCAGCTTTCAGATGGTTAACGAAAGCTAGCAGGTAGGCTGCCTAGACTAACTTGAGGTATACGGCATACAACGAAGTCGGAATGGCCAACACTACGGTTTATTCACCTGTATTACTACAGGCGTTAAACTGTGTAGGCCTACTCGTTTCCTGAGGCTAAGACGGCCAGGTGATTTCATGGTTGCGCCGGAAGGTAGTTACCCGCTAAATAAAATATTTGCTATAAGCACAATTTACAAAGCATCGAGTTTCCGCCTCTCTTTACTTAATGAAACAATTTGCAGTTGGACGAAAAGTGCTGTGTAACATAGCGAAAGCAAATACTGAAACATGTACAGAGCAAATATTATTTGGTATGACATGATTTCATTAACCACGGTAATAAATCAACACTTTCATAATACACACGTTGCATTCTATAACGAAGTACCTGATGAAATTACCACGCCAAGTCCTTTCAGTTACTGAACATATCCACAATCAAGCAGGTCGGAAACGGAACTCTTGATGATAAACACAGTAATGTTTACAGTACCGAGGCCAACACTAACCCAACAACGAATAGTGTTCTTATCCAACCTAAGAAAGGACGTTATTCTTTCGTTTCCTCTTGCTGAATAAGCGAAGCGAGTTCTAAGTTTTGACGGGGACGGTGGCGTTTGCAGTGGTGTATTAACGGGGGTGGGGGCGGGGGACGAACAGGATGGGACCCTCCCCAGAGGGTCTAAAAAAGTTTACGAAATTTATTAATCTCTTGATTTTTAGACTCTTTTGTTACGTTTTCAGCTGTGTTCTTCAGCTAACAACTCTTTTTTAATTTTACAAACAGGTTTATTACACGGTTTTTTCGTATACGTTTGTAGTATGAAGTATAGGAAAATCAATTCAGTCAGTATCTTCTAAACAATGTTTCAGTAACGCGTTATTGTATTGTGCTATTGCCGTTTATTTTAACGGGATTAATGTCAGCATGTTATCTCACGTTTTGTAGCCGCTTTAAACATAGTAATGTTGATTAGTCTTGACTTGATTTTTCTTTTGTATGAAGCCGACTCGACCGGATCCAGACCCCCCCCCCAGGTCAAATTCTATATACGCCACTGGGTGTTTGGCATCTGTCTGTCTACTTATTTAGGGCATGATAACTTTTGCACCGATTTTCGTAAAAATTGGCAACTGGTGCTTGTCTGCACTTTTACTCTATAGAAGCCTGTTGTTTTGGGATTGATCCCTTCAAAAATAGTGGGGAGGAGGCAAAAATGTGGGAGGTGAAAATTGTAAAAAGATCACAAAACCTCATGCGGATTACCAAATTACAAGGAATTTAAACTATAATCTCAATAAACCACGTTCATTTTTAAAAATTTTTGGACGTATCCAAACAGTTGGTGAAAACTTGGATAAAACCACAAAAAATCATGTAGTGTATCAAACCAATTGTTATCAATCGTACGTGATTTTTTAGTTCAATCTGTGTAGGTGCGTTGTTGACTAGTTTCTGTGTCGCTTAAACAAAGGACT
Organism: Magicicada septendecula; assembly: GCA_034769895.1. Taxonomy (NCBI): domain Eukaryota; kingdom Metazoa; phylum Arthropoda; class Insecta; order Hemiptera; family Cicadidae; genus Magicicada; species Magicicada septendecula. The sequence goes on along the minus strand of CM068369.1, from coordinate 408,748,093 downwards.
ACATCGGCAGCAGAATGACGACGATGTGTCGGCTTCATTGAATGTAATTATGTCATTTTACCAATTATGTAATCTAATTGGTGCAGGGAGGTAGTGCCACAGTTTTAAGAACGCATTCCGACTGAGGAATTAAGCTTTTGGCCGAGGCGGTACGACACAGTTCGCGCTATCACAATTACATGACGTACAGTAGGTTATTAAAAACAGAGTAAAAATAATAATATTAGATTCCGTAAGACACAATCGGAAAATTACAAAACGTAATAAAAAAAACGCACGAATTAAACACAGTAAATTTCTGTGCAAGTATGTCCTTAAAATAATCTACTTCTGTCGCTGCTCGGATTACTGATAGTATCTGAGTCGACGTTCGACTGTACTCTACTTATCGAATAGAGAATCTGAGAAAACTTGTCAACGAAACTTAAAACGAATCTGCGAATCTTTCTCAACGAAAGCTCAGTCAAACGAACGACTACCTGATGCCAGTAAAGTATAGACCGTGTTGGTAATAGCACCATGGTCATTTCAAGACTGTACGTTAATACGCTCTACTTCGAAAGCTCAGTCAAACGAACGACTACCTGATGCCAGTAAAGTATAGACCGTGTTGGTAATAGCACCATGGTCATTTCAAGACTGTACGTTAATACGCTCTACTTCGAAAGCTCAGTCAAACGAACGACTACCTGATGCCAGTAAAGTATAGACCGTGTTGGTAATAGCACCATGGTCATTTCAAGACTGTACGTTAATACGCTCTACTTCGAAAGCTCAGTCAAACGAACGACTACCTGATGCCAGTAAAGTATAGACCGTGTTGGTAATAGCACCATGGTCACTTCAAGACTGTACGTTAATACGCTCTACTTCGAAAGCTCAGTCAAACGAACGACTACCTGATGCCAGTAAAGTATAGACCGTGTTGGTAATAGCACCATGGTCACTTCAAGACTGTACGTTAATACGCTCTACTTCGAAAGCTCAGTCAAACGAACGACTACCTGATGCCAGTAAAGTATAGACCGTGTTGGTAATAGCACCATGGTCACTTCAAGACTGTACGTTAATACGCTCTACTTCGAACGCCGAAAATAATAGAACTGTACAAATTTCAAATCTACCGTGACGATTTTTTAGGATGATAGCAATATTCGATAGGCCCTATTCGAGAAATAGCAAGTATCACACTAAATCAAGTATCAACAAAAATAAATAAGTGGAATTATTTAAACCATACGACAATTATGGATTAGGAGTATTTTACCATCAGATACAGTGCAACTCATCTGATTCCAAGGGTCAAAGTGTCCAAGCTTTAGGCCTATATTGAAACTGCGTGTGACACAATTTAAACAGATACTTCAAAAGATTTTACTGTTGAAAGAATAGAAAGAATATTAATTTAATAATTTTTACAGTTACGTAATAATGTTTCGTCTGGAATAACAGAAACAGTGAAGACTGACTTTAGAAAGAATATTGCCTTTTGTTGTTCTATAGGACGTTGTTACGGAAATTGTCTTTTCCGTCAATTTTGAGTGCGAGTCTTTTTTTACTATATGAGTGAATGAATGTTACGAATCTGTAACAGTAACTTAGACAATAAACACCAATTCCGCTAGGATTCTCTAAATTCCAAGTTAAGCTTATTCAAAGATGTACCGTACATTATGATGGGAAAAATGTAACGAATATTTCTATACAAACAGAATATACAGGAACACATAAGTTATACTTTCAGTTGGACGAACAAGTGTCTATTGTACAAGTTTCTAAGAAGATTACCAAAGCATATAAAATCCACCAGAACAAGTAGCAGCAAACTGTCAGACATCTTGAGTATTCGATATCGGTTGTTTCCATGGACATGGAACGTCTCAGATACTCGCGTTCCCGAAGACAAACTTTGGAATATACTGCTTACCTTTAATATCAAGAGAGTTTTAATTAATGTTTACAATTTGGTATTACTTCTTATTAAAAGCGCAATAAACAAAACGAAAACGAGAAATATGGGACCGTTTTCCTTTGTCATTAAGATGTAAGGTAATAGCAACGCAGTGTACAATGCCAACCGAATTAATACTTCGATTAGGCCTGTTCGCAACTGTTTTGTATACACGTTCGTGACAAAACAAAGTGTCGCTACTTTTGACGCAGTTAGGAACACATGAAGTATGATGCTTCGTTATAAAGTTTAACAATTGCAACCCTCACTTATTTTGCAGTTTTCCTTAACACCGTACTGCGGCAAGAGACAGGGATGGAAAAGAGTTTCTCCACCGCTAACGCGCAGCCTGGGGGGAAGATTTCCTTTGTTACTGACACAGGTGTCGAGCGATGGTTGCTGTTTCTTACCGATTGTCACAAACCATGTGGAAACTAACTTGTATACAAAGTTTTCACCACCGCACCGGTTCCTTTCACTGTACTAAGAACAGGCGCACACGTTTCAGTACGTCCATGTGTGCGCAGATACTCCTCAACACAAAGCATTATAATATAATGTATTTTATATTATGAACCATGTTCATAAAACACATAACTGTACTATTATAATAATATACTCAACGTTCTCAAACAATTTGAGATAACACTGAGAGGAGAATACAAAATATGAAAAGATACAGTAACTCCAACTATGGTACTAATGTCGCTAACTTTGAGACACTCAATTTACCTACATTTTTTTTCTACAATACAACGCATAACGTTACTCTGATTATATTATATTGACATTACAGTTTTCCTGACTTGGTCAATAAACTCAAAAGACTTTCGTGATGGTTAAACTGCTGTGGTAGAGGATTATTACATTTCGAAAGAAACGTTATTAAATTAAGTTTGAGCGTTTAATTAGATTTGCGATCATTTTATTATTATACTGTTGATTTAGTCGCACCATTCAAAGATAAGCTCATGTAACACATCAGATACTGTCGAAGATACAACATACGCATACTGATACAACAGATGTATTATAACAACAAATCGACACAATACACTGAAGCTGATTGGTTGTTTTCTATTAACAATTGAAAATTAAGAGTTTATTTGAAAGAAAAAAAATTAAAACCACAAGAAAATATCGGTATGGAGAACCATACATGACTTCCATGTTCTAAGATTTATATTTAAAATCATTTTCGAAATGAAATATTTCCATAGAAACTATGTCTTTCTACTTATTGGTTCAGCATTAACCACAGTACTGTGGTCACTAACGTATACCACCTCACGTTTTCGCACTCGATTTTCACCGATGATGGCAGTCGATGGCACTGCCGAAAAGTCTGGTTTTGCAGAAAACATTGGACTACGGTCAAACATCCCGGGAAGCAAATTTAACAAAAAACTACTTCTTTGTTGCCGATAACGTAGTACACATATAAAAAATTCTCCCCTCCACCTTCAACTATAATTTTTAATAATAGAAAATTACCCCCACCCCGTTCACCTAACTTCTTCATTTATAGATATTTCATCTACGTTTCTACAGTGGATTACTAAGAGGTTCTTATCAGGATACTTTATTTATAAAAATTAAGTACTTTACTCTTGTTAAACCATAAAATGTTTCAGGTAAACTACCCCTTTCTCTTAACCGATCTTCTCCAAAATCAACAGACCTTCCGTCCTCTAAAATTCAGCGAAGCATGAAAAAAATATTTGATTCTGTTTGAATGTGCGGCAGTTATCGTTCGTCATGGAAACATTTCTCTTGTTACAACATAAAATGTTGCAGGTAAACTACTCCTTTCCCTTAACCGATCTTCACCAAAATCAATAGACTTTGAGCTCTCTGCAACTCAGGGGGTGCAAAAAATTATTTTATTCTCATTGAATTTTCGGCAGTTATCGTTCGTCATAAAAAAATTACCCTTTTTAAAACATAAAACGCTGCTAATAAACTACCCCTTCCCTTCACCAATCTTCAACAAAATCAACAGACCTTGAGTTCTCTTTAGTTCAAAAAGGTATGCAAAAACCTAGTTGATTCTGTTTGAATTTACGCCAGTTATCGTTCCTCATATAAAAAATTACCCTTGTTAAAACATAAAATGTTGCTGGTAAACTACCCCTTTCCCTTAACCGATCTTCACCAACACCAATACGTATTGAGAACTCTACAATACAGGGCTGTATGCAAAACATCATTTGATTCTGCTTGAATTTGCGGCTGTTATCGTTTACTATAGAAAAAAATTACCCTTGATAAAAAACCGTTGCAGGTAAACTACCCCTTTCCCTTAACCGATCTTCACCAAAAACGACAGGTCTTAGGTAGTCTACAATTCAGGCCTGTATGCAAACAATTATTTGATTCTGTTTGACTTTGCGGCTGTTATCGTCTGCCATAGAAAACACCCTTGATAAAACATAAAACGTTGCTGGTAAACTACCCTATTCCATTAACCGATCTTCACCAAAAACAATAGGTCTTGAGAACTCTACAATTCAGGGCTGTATGCAAAATATTAGTTGATTCTCTTTGAATTTACGGCAGTTATCGTTCGTCATAGAAAAAATACCCTTGTTAAAACATAAAACGTTGCTGGTAAACTACCCCTTTCCCTTAACCGATCTTCAAAAAAATCAACAGACCTTGAGTTCTGTATAATTCAAAAAGGTATGCAGAAGAGTAGTTGATTCTGTTTTAATGTACGGCAGTTATCGTTCGTCAAAAAAAAAAATTACCCTTGATAAAACATAAAATGTTGCTGGTAAACAACCCTATTCCCTTAACCGATCTTCACCAAAACCAACAGGTCTTGAGAACTCTACATTTCAGGGGTGTATGCAAAATATTATATGATTCTGCTTGAATTTGCGGCTGTTATCGTTTGCCACATAAAATACCCTTGACAAAACAAAAAAGTGCCTGGTAAACTACCCCTTTCCCTTAACCGATCTTCACCAAAAACAATGTGTCTTTAGTACTCAACAAAACAGGGCTGTATGCAAAAAAGTATTTGATTCTGTTTGAATTTGCAGCTCTTATCGCTTGCCATAGGAAATACCCTTTTAAAACATAAAACGTTGCAGGTAAACTACCCACTTCCCTTAACCGATCTTCACCAACACCAATAGGTACTGAGAACTCTACAATACAGGGCTGTATGCATAACATCATTTGATTCTGTTTGAATTTGCGGCTGTTATCGTTTACCATAGAAAAAAATTACCCTTGATAAAAAACCGTTGCTGGTAAACTACCCCTTTCCCTTAACCGATCTTCACCAAAAACGATAGGTCTTGAGAACTCTACAATTCAGGGTTGTATGTAATATATTTTATGATTTTGTTTGAATTTGCGGCTGTTATCGTTTGCCATACAAAATACCCAAGGGTTTTATCAAGATAAAACAAAAAATGTGGCTGGTAAACTACCCCATTCCCTCAAACGATCTTCACCAAAAACAATAGGTCTTTAGTGCTCAAGAAATCAGGGCTGTATGCAAAAACATATTTGATTCTGTTTGAATTTGCAGCTCTTATCGTTTGCCATAGAAAATACCCTTTTAAAACATAAAACGTTGCTGGTAAACTACCCCTTTCCCTTAACCGATCTTCACCAAAACCAAAAGGTCTTGAGAACTCTACAATTTAGGGCAGTATGCAAAACATTATTTGATTATGTTTGAATTTGCGGCTGTTATCGTTTGTCATAGGAAATACCCTTGTTAAAACATAAAACGTTGCTGGTAAACTACCCCTTTCCCTTAACCGATCTTCAACAAAATCAACAGACCTTGAGTTCTGTATAATTCAAAAAGGTTATGCAGAAGAGTAGTTGATTCTGTTTTAATGTACGGCAGTTATCGTTCGTCAAAAAAAAAATTACCCTTGATAAAACATAAAATGTTGCTGGTAAACAACCCTATTCCCTTAACCGGTCTTCACCAAAACCAACAGGTCTTGAGAACTCTACATTTCAGGGCTGTATGCAAAATATTATATGATTCTGCTTGAATTTGCGGCTGTTATCGTTTGCCATATAAAATACCCTTGACAAAACAAAAAAGTGTCTGGTAAACTCCCCCTTTCCCTTAACCGATCTTCACCAAAAACAATGTGTCTTTAGTACTCAACAAAACAGGGCTGTATGCAAAAAAGTATTTGATTCTGTTTGAATTTGCAGCTCTTATCGTTTGCCATAGGAAATACCCTTTTAAAACATAAAACGTTGCAGGTAAACTACCCCTTTCCCTTAACCGATCTTCACCAACACCAATAGGTACTGAGAACTCTACAATACAGGGCTGTATGCAAAACATCATTTGATTCTGTTTGAATTCGTTTACCACAGAAAAAAATTACCCTTGATAAAAAACCGTTGCTGGTAAACTACCCCTTTCCCTTAACCGATCTTCACCAAAAACGATAGGTCTTGAGAACTCTACAATTCAGGGTTGTATGTAATATATTATATGATTTTGTTTGAATTTGCGGCTGTTATCGTTTGCCATACAAAATACCCTTGATAAAACAAAAAACGTGGCAGGTAAACTACCCCTTTCCCTCAAACGATCTTCACCAGAAACAATAGGTCTTTAGTACTCAAGAAATCAGGGCTGTATGCAAAAACATATTTGATTCTGTTTGAATTTGCAGCTCTTATCGTTTGCCATAGAAAATACCCTTTTAAAACATAAAACGTTGCTGGTAAACTACTCCTTTCCCTTAACCGATCTTCACCAAAACCAAAAGGTCTTGAGAACTCTACAATTCAGGGCAGTATGCAAAACATTATTTGATCATGTTTGAATTTGCGGCTGTTATCGTTTGTCATAGGAAATACCCTTGTTAAAACATAAAACGTTGCAGGTAAACTACCCCTTTCCCTTAACCGATCTGCACCAAAATCAACAGATCTTGAGAACTCTACAATTCAGGGCTGTATGCGAAACATTATTTGATTCTGTTTGAATTTGCGGCTGTTATCGTTTGCCAAACAAACAAAATTACCCTTGATAAAAAAAAACCGTTGCAGGTAAACTACCCCTTTCCCTTAACCGATCTTCACCAAAAACAATAGGTCGCGAGTGCTCTATAAATCAGGGCTGTATGCAAAAAATTATTTGATTCTGTTTGAATTTGCGGCTGTTATCGTTTGCCATAGAAAAAAATCTACAGACAGACAGACACACAGACACACAGACAGACACACACACACAGACACTTTTCAAAAAACGACTTTTTTTCATGTTTTGAGTGTAGTACAATCAGAATCTGCAATAATCTCGAACACGATTTTTTTTGCCATCACCATACTTCCATTTCCTTAAGGAACATGGAAGTTAATATCGGTATGGAGAACCATACATGACTTCCATATTCTAAGATTTATATTTAAAATCATTTTCAGCCAAACAGCCAGGGAAGGAATTTTAACAAAAAAATACTTCTTTCTTGCCAATAACGTAGTACACATATAAAAAATATTATCCCCTCCCCCTTCAACTATAATTTTGATTTATAGAAAATTACCCCCAGCCCGTTCAACTAGCCTCTTCATTTATAGATATTTCATCTACGTTTCTACAGTGGATTATTAAGATCTTATCAGGATACTTTATCAAAATTAAGTACTTTACTCATGTTACAACAAAAAATGTTTCAGGTAAACTGCCCTTTCCCCGTAACCGATCTTCACCAAAATCAACAGACGTTGAGTTCTCTATAGCTCAGGCACATATGTAAAAAATTATTTGATTCTGTTTGAATTTACGGCAGTTATGGTTCGTCATATAACAAATTACCCATGTTAAAACATAAAACATGAGATTTATAAAACATATCTAAGATTTATATTTAAAATCATTTTTGAAATAAAATATTTTCATAGAACCTACTAACGCTGGGGAAATCTGAGGAGCCAATCAGAGTTGGGCCTACCTGTCACTCTGCTGAATTTGGTGGAAAGCCCTGTCACTGTCGTCAAAGTATCAGCCTTGACAGGGTCCTCTTTTTCTTCAAAATGGGAGAGGAGGCTTGAGATGGAGTGAGTGACATGGTCCCCACCTCAATGAAGAACCCATTGTTTTATAAAAATATATTTAAGTTTTGAAAACTGAAAATTCTTTTCTTGTTGTAAATATTTATATTTTATAATCAAAATGACTTTATCAAAAAACAAACATTATTTTTTTATAATAAGTACTTACATATGTTTCTTAAAATGCTTACTTTTTCTTCAATGTTGATGATCATTTCCAAACATTCTGACAAAATTGTATCTACAGAACAGTTAACATTCCCCAGGTTTCCATTTCTGCTACTTTCTCATTACACCTTCCACTGACGTATTATTAACCATTTCATAAACTATCGTATAATCTTTTCAGATTTTATGGTACAAAATCTGAAATTTTCAGACTGCCTGGCAACAAAATTATTTTATTTTCAACAATTACCATTGTTTGAAAAAGTTTAAATGAATTTTCAAGTACTTTACTCTTGTTAAAGCGTAAAAGGTTGCAGGTAAACTACCCCTTCCCCTTAACTGATCTTCACCAAAATCTAAAGGCCTTGAGTCCTCTACAATTCACTGATGTATGCAAAAAATTATTTGATTCTGTTTGAATTTGCGGCAGTTATCGTTTGCCATAGAAAATACGCTTGATAAAAAACGTTGCAGGTAAACTACCCCTTCCCCTCAACCGATCTTCACCAAAAACAACAGGTCTTGAGTACTCTACAAATCAGGGCTGTATGCAGAAAATTATTTGATTCTGTTTGAATTTGCGGCTGTTATCGTTTGCCATAGAAAATACCCTTGTTAAAAAAACGTTGTAGGTAAACTACCCCTTTCCCTTAACCGATCTTCACCAAAAACAATAGGTCTTGAGAACTCTACAATTCAGGGCTGTATGCGAAACATTATTTGATTCTGTTTGAATTTGCGGCTGTTATCGTTTGCCAAAAAAAAAAATTTCCCTTGATAAAAAAAACCGTTGCAGGTAAACTACCCCTTCCCCTCAACCGATCTTCACCAAAAACAATAGGTCGTGGGTACTCTACAAATCAGAGCTGTATGCAAAAAATTATTTGATTCTGTTTGAATTTGCGGCAGTTATCGTTTGCCATAGAAAATACGCTTGATAAAAAACGTTGCAGGTAAACTACCCCTTCTCCTCAACCGATCTTCACCAAAAACAATAGGTCGTGGGTACTCTACAAATCAGAGCTGCATGCAAAAAATTATTTGATTCTGTTTGAATTTGCGGCAGTTATCATTTGCCGTAGAAAATACGCTTGATAAAAAATGTTGCAGGTAAACTACCCCTTTCCCTCAACCGATCTTCACCAAAAACAATAGGTCTTGAGTACTCTACAAATCAGGGCTGTATGCAAAAAATTATTTGATTCTGTTTGAATTTGCGGCTGTTATCGTTTGCCATAGGAAATACCCTTGTTAAAACATAAAACGTTACAGGTAAACTACCCCTTTCCCTTAACCGATCTTCACCAAACACAATAGGTCGTGAAAACTCTGCAATTCAGGGTTTTATACGAAACATTATTTAAGTCTGTTTGAATTTGCGGCTGTTATCGTTTGCCAAAAAAAAAATTTCCCTTGATAAAAAAAACCGTTGCTGGTAAACTACCCCTTCCCCTCAACCGATCTTCACCAAAAACAATAGGTCGTGGGTACTCTACAAATCAGAGCTGTATGCAAAAAATTATTTGATTCTGTTTGAATTTGCGGCAGTTATCGTTTGCCATAGAAAATACGCTTGATAAAAAACGTTGCAGGTAAACTACCCCTTCTCCTCAACCGATCTTCACCAAAAACAATAGGTCGTGGGTACTCTACAAACCAGAGCTGCATGCAAAAAATTATTTGATTCTGTTTGAATTTGCGGCAGTTATCGTTTGCCGTAGAAAATACGCTTGATAAAAAATGTTGCAGGTAAACTACCCCTTCCCCTCAACCGATCTTCACCAAAAACAATAGGTCTTGAGTACTCTACAAATCAGGGCTGTATGCAGAAAATTATTTGATTCTGTTTGAATTTGCGGCTGTTATCGTTTGCCATAGAAAATACCCTTGTTAAAAAAACGTTGTAGGTAAACTACCCCTTTCCCTTAACCGATCTTCACCAAAAACAACAGGTCTTGAGAACTCTACAATTTAGGGCTGTATGCAAATAATCTTTTGATTCTGTTTGAATTTGCGGCTGTTATCGTTTGCCATAAGAAATACCCTTGTTAAAACATAAAACGTTACAAGTAAACTACCCCTTTCCCTTAACCGATCTTCACCAAAAACAAAAGGTCTTGAGAACTCTACAATTCAGGGCTGTATACGAAACATTATTTGATTCTGTTTGAATTTGCGGCTGTTATCGTTTGCCAAAAAAAAAAAATTTCCCTTGATAAAAAAAAACCGTTGCAGGTAAACTACCCCTTTCCATCAACCGATCTTCACCAAAAACAATAGGTCGCGAGTCCTCTACAAATCAGGGCTGCATGCAAAAAATTATTTGATTCTGTTTGAATTTGCGGCAGTTATCGTTTGCCATAGAAAAAAAATCTACAGACACACAGACACACACACAAACACTTTTCGGAAAACGACTTTTTTTCATGTTTTGAGTGTAGTAGAATCAGAATCTGCAATAATCTCGAACACGATTTTTTTTGCCATCACCATACTTCCATTCCTTAAGGAAATATGGAAGTAAAAAGCAGCAGACCTAAAAAGTAGAAAGCAAGTTAGACAATTGGCAGTGGCAGAGTACTGGCAGGGGAGGAGAAGGGGGAGGGGGAACGAGGTAGCACCAGTTTAACATACCTAATGCTGCCAACAAGTAAGAATTAAAAAACTTTTTCATTTCAATAGAAAACCGCGTAATGAAGTCAGAACTTTTAATTTACCTAAGCCATTCTCTCTTCCTTACCCCGGTTTAAGATTGAATATTGTTGGTTGAAATAATTAATACAAAACAAAAAATTAAAATATAAAATACACCTACTTAGTATAAAATTATGATCAGAAACAAAATTATATCAGTACCTTAAAGAAACATATTTCTCAAAAAAGAAACAAGAATCTCTTTTAGAGTTTACTTTGCAAAAAAAACTTCTAAAGTTTCTGTTGTATCAAACCGTTTCATTCACCAATCAGAATGAAACTGAATTCGTTTACTAGGTTACACGTAATTATTAAACAATTTTATTGTTCTTCATTAACAATGGTCCCTGATTTAAACTATTATTAAAACACGCTATAGGTTTTAGCGTAAATTATGGAAAAAGATTTATAGGTATAACCAAAAACAGGCTCGCACAGAAACGTTGTAATTTACGCGAACCTGTAAAAGGGTTGCCATGGCAGTATTTTTCTTTTAATACAGGACATTAAATAAGTCCAAGGGAGCCGTTGATCGCTACTTCGACACGAACGAATAGGGAGAGAGAAAATATATGCGGGATACGTGTGTCTCCGTACTATGTTTCAATCTCAGGGTCTCCAGTGTGCCATACTAACTAACGGCTCCCGTTCCCCAAATCGCCGACTAGTCATTCTTACGGGTCTATTAATATGCCTTCCATAACAGGAACTACGCGAGTAATAATTTCTATTTAAAAAGCTCTGAAAGTAATAGTAAATACAGGTTAAAAAAGGAACTGTTTAAAACACGTCAATGGAACCATATTTCAAGAGTGGCTTTAAAGAGAAATTTACCGACTGAGTAAGGTAACACAAATTTACACTGATTATTAAATTGGATTAATTTACACTGATAAATATTGGATTAATAAATTTTTAATGTTTTCAACAATGTTTTTAATTCCTCTCACTATTACTATTGTTATAAAATAAACAGTGTAGCTAATACATTTGGACTAATCATCTATTATTAGACTGTATTAGACTATTACACGAGTACAATTATACCAAGAGTATCAGTTTTTCTTCTTTACTTTGTTACCACCCGTGACAGAAATGTAAACTGCCACAAACATTAAAAACTTTTATTGATACGTGCTAGAACGTATTCTGAATAAGCAATCATTGTAATTTGCTACAGCTGTGTAGGGTTCGAGAGGAGCAATTAATAATTTAATCAAATTAAGACGTATTTTACTCTAATAATGATTAAGATATGTATTGTTAATACGTTTGTATTATCACATTAACAAATTATGTTTTGTTATTATCAAACTGTAATTATGTTACATTAAAGTTTCAAGAATATACGTACATTATATTCTTCCTGAGCTTCCTTGGTATTTCTGACTTTCTCGTGTCTCTGGGTTGCCGATTTAACATTTGGTACAAGATCGGTGGAAATTCGACCATACTACGTACGAGTCCTCTATACGTGTATTTTGTTCTGCCGTTTTATCCTCCCGTAGACCCATCATTAGGAAGCTCTATCCTGATGGTATATCCAAAAAATACTGTTGTTCTTCTGTCTTCAAGCATTAGGCCTACCGCCCGTGGTACAACTCACGTAGGTAAGAGAGCTAGCACTGTACACAAACATCTCCTCAAAGCAGCCCTTGTAGTGGTGGTTTGCAGTACTGGCACCAACCTCCGCGTTCAGTCGTTACGGGGTTAGTTTTATCCCTACCACCGAATGTTTTCCGTACAGTGTTAGAAGACTGTCAGAAAGCTAGTGTTTACTGACTGCAGAGCTCAAACAACTACAGGTGTTCAAAGAGAGTAACGTATCGGAGACGGAATAAAACTCTTGATTTAGCCCTCTGTGTCAAAAACAGGTAGATTCGCGCCACGTTAGACTTACGTCTGTGACGTTATTTCCCAACAGTGAAAAAAATAAGTAGGCCTACTGTTTAGGCAGACAGCTAGCCCAAAAATATAAATTGATCGATAAAAAAATATAATTTGCATTACTGACATACTGCAATTCAAATTGGCGGTTGTGCGTCCACGCAACCTAAACACGCCGTCATTGGTCTTGAAGACGGCTGCATATATCTGGTGAAGCCGAAACGTGGCTTTAGAAATTAATTCAGTGACAGCTATAGTTCATATTTCAAATTTTAACAAAATCCATCTCTGCTAACGTTGAAGATGAATTAACTGAATACTTTTCACGAAGTTTCGTAACTGTCGCGCTACGTGTAATCATTTTGGCTGCACAGACCGAGCCTCTGACGTCATCGAAGTAATCTATCTCGTTTGCCCGCTTTTATAGCTGTTTGCTGTTGCAAATTTATGTAGCCTGACGTTAGACTCAGGACTAGAGTCACAAGGCTTGAAACTTTAACAGCGAGAGGCGGAATTACGTAAATTAATGCACTAAATCTTGTGGTTACATAGTGTGCAACGATTTAATTTATTTAGGGACGGTTAATGAAGACGGAATGAGAAGATTAGCAGTGAGGCAGAAGACGACAGGAGAGCGCATGGTACTGTCAAAGACAGGTGGGTAACGAGATGAGAGACAGAGCGAGTACTGTTCGTTAGGGAGTGGGGATGGGGATGGGGATGGGGTTGGAGGTTGGCTGGTGTGAGCGAGGTAATGTCGTGAAACGAACGAAATGAGAATGTAAGCAATGCAATTAATCTAAAGACAATAGAAGGCAAGATGTATGTCCGTAAATGGCAGCCCATTTATTTGTGGAATCGTCTTAGAGCAGAGTAAATTACAGCAGCGTCACCAAACCGGCTGCTTATGACAGACATACCACTCTGTGTCTCTCTTGGCTTTGTCTTGAGGGCGCTTGGCGAAAGAACACAATGACAAATTGTCAGCATTTCAAAGTAAACATTTCTTTTCGATATAACGTTGACCATTATTCTCCGGCATACTCTCTAACACTCTGTTCATTAGAAAGTGCGTCTAGTGGATGCAAATTGCGTTGGTGAAAATGATTGTTTATGAAAATTGGCTTCGCTTCACGATCGAAAATTAACCGCTCACCGCCTTCAATTTAATGCGTAACGAAGATATTAGGACCTTCCAACAAATAAGGGTACTAGTAATGCCTGAATGAACAAAGGAGGGTCGCTTTACACGCCAACATTTTCCTTTACTAACTACGCCACCTCGATTTTGTTACATTCGTTATGGTTCCTGAGGCAATTACCCAAAGTCAGAGCGAATTAAGGCGAAATTTATCTCATCAAATTGTCCGCCAGAGGATTACAGTTGAAACTGGGAAAAATATTGAATAGTAAAAAACATTTTACTACACAATTCCAGGAAACTATAATGATAAATTAACTACTCTAAGAGATATGTTGAATACTGACTACAGTATAGACCTACACTTATAATCTTATTGATAAAACAAACTTTTTTTTAACAGAAATATTTTTAAATTATAAGGTAATTATTGTTATAATTCTGAGCAATGAATTTTATAACAGAATCAATGATTATTATTAATATCATTATTGTAATTTCATTATAAAGTAATTTATTATTTATAATTCAAGAACATGCAATGTACATCAAATTCTACATTAAAAATGTAGGGCTAAACCTCTCCTAACGGAAACTAATAAAATACATATTAACAAAATCAAAACGCATGTTTACCTGGACAAGTGCAATAAAAATTGCAAGTACAAAATAGAACGCAAGGTTGTAATACGATACATTACATATTCTGCACCCTGAATCTTATATTTGTTGAGCCGAGCAGCAAGTTGGCCTTCTGTGTATCTCCTATGGATTTCCTCGTGATACCAGCTTTTGAATCCTACGGTAGGGACAGTTAATCCTTTAGTGGCGTCAATGAACTGAACTCTAGGTCCCGATGTACTTTTGGCCTTAACACTGTTGAACACTACGATAACCAACATTACAAGAGACCAATAAATTTTACACTGGCTCAAAAAAGAAAAAAAAATGGGTTCTCTTAGACACATAAGAGAACTTATTAAAAAGACACCAATCGATTAAAAACATACCGACAGCAACTAAAATCAGTAAACACTTAAAAACTCAGCAGTGATTGTGGAACTCATATCGTGGCAGAGGAGGTATTTTTGTTGACAGGAATAACATTAATTAAAAATCAAAGAGTAATTTGTAATTACACATAAAACAGTACATAATTCGAAATATTATACCATGATTTAAATGTACTAAGGATTCTTGAGGTGGGCCCGTCCCAGATTAGAACTGCTCACAACACCGAAGCACAACAATTATTCTTAGTATCTAAGAATAAAAATTAAAAACACTGTAATATCACTAAACTAGATAACTAATTTCATATTTTTAAACTGCTTTATGAATATAGCAATTCATGATTCAACTCCTTTAATAACACGTCACCACTTAAATAAGTGAACTATTGATGCTACAAAAACAAAGTAGGCTAATTAAAACACCCAACTTATCGAGTTGACAGCGCCCGTAACTGACATTTCGAAAACTATTCGTAGACGAAATACCTGTTACAACGGCAAGAATCTTGATCCGCACACTCGTCAGAAAACTAAAAATCTTTTGCACATAACGACGGTTTGTCGTTTATTGTAAGTACTGTAGGATGAACTGTCTCGAACAGATGTATCGTGGTTGACTATGTAAATACAGTATACGCTCCTCTGAAAAGAAAGCGATGAGCTTTGGCGATAAATAAAGCTACACGTATAAGCCTGTATCACGAACCGTAAATATGTTAACATATTAGCGGAGGATTAAACCGGTACCAGAACAGTTTCAATTTTCATTTTTACGCGAATCGGAACGCTGTGGACACTTCACAATCTATTAATTTGCACCGATAACGCTAGGGGAAATTAAATTTTTCACCGATTCAGGGGATATTCGATTAAAAAAAAAAAGCAATGAAAAACCAATCACCGTTACGCGTGACTTCACACGGCACGACTGGTTACAGTAACACCCTCCAGTGTTTACGACAAACGTTATACGCACGGGTGGACAACACGCAACGCGTAATACTGAAGATAGTTTTGTAAGTGTAAATAGTTGTTGACTATTAAGTAAATATAAAGTAGACTACGTAATTAACAAACGCCTACACACGTACAGTTAAAATCGTTTATAACGACTGGAAGCTGGCCACCGAAAATCGGATGCTTGCGGCGATGGTCGTTAAAACCGGTGAGAGATTGTTTACGTGTAAAATATTAATCCCATTGACCGGTTTGTTGACATAATTTTAACATGTGCCAATATTCCTTGTATACAATAATTGCCTTTGTACATATAAACATAACACATGCTACAAGAATGGTCGTTATAACCGATTCACTGTTACAACCTACGTCGTAATAAACGATTTATATTGTAGAAATGTTATGCACGACCACAAGAAACAGCGAAATACGTATAACACATGGCACACTAACGCGTTTCCCTTTCGTTTTATGTATTATCCCCCCATCTGCCCTAGTCTAAAATATAAATTTACCATGAAAGCCTAGGAATGAAACAGGTCATAGATCTTTATCACTCCACGTGTTCGGGCAATCTTGCTCTTACGGTTCTAGTCTCTTTATATGTTTACTTGCAAGTCATGTTTAGTTGTTTCCGCCGTAAAAAAAAGTACCCAACATAAATTTACATAAACAGCAAATGAAGTAAGCACACAAATATAATTCAGACGAGGTCACACAAAGCGAATTACGGTATGACAGAAAACCAGTGACACTGGTGATTGAAATGACACGTCATACATACTAGTACCACAAGTAACTAAAGTACTTGACTCGTATGCAATTCTATTTAGGTTCGTGCTAAATCGCAGTTGTAATTCTAATAATTACAAATACGATAGAAAACAACTGAGAAAAATATAAACGAATGCTCTACAAATCACCAACAATCCGGGTAAAACTTCAACCGCAAAAATTCTGTCAATTTGGTGTTTTTGAACTGTCAGTGCTGCAGAGCACCACCTATTATCAGAAATTCACATTTTTTTCGGCCACAGCCGTTTAAATTTTAAATTCAGAATATTTTATCGTAGACGATAGTACTGCGGAATATAAGTGAAAATATTTACTCTTGTACAGGCCTATGCAAATTATGATCCTTAAACAGCTAAAGAAGAAAGAACAAAAAGCAGAAATAATTGGAAAACTTGCAAGTACAGTAAACAATCTGACTAATAGGGCGAGCTGTTTGCACACTGTTACTTTATACACAACAGCAAATTTACTTTTCGCAGCGGCAAACTTAAATTATTTACTTGGACCGCTTATTACGCCGAATAAATGCAAAAATCTCGTTCAACAAACAAACGATTTAGTGAGAAAAAATATGTTTTCCACTTTCACGTAACAGTAGGTGCATTACAGTACAACTCATCGACTTACCATCGTACGGTCTTATGTCCGTATTCTTAGACTCCTATCTATCAACTTCGTCACCTTCTCCCATCTTTCTTGTACATTATGTCACGGATTCTAGGTTGGTTGGTTTCCTGTCTGGCTTTCTATTCTTGACAAAATAATCGCCTTCTCCTTTGGCATGCTTCAGTGTAATCTCCGGTTTTTGTTCCATTCTCGTTCTTGTTTTCCACGTTTATAACCAATAGGTGACTGCAGAAAGCCATTTTAATTAAAAACTTCATTTTATAAAGACAACGGCTGCTCTACAAACTTATTCTAATATTACTGAACTCCCCGAAGGCAAAACATTCTTAACATTATTCGACTGACAATCTGACACCCTGTTACAATTTTTCTATCCCGTATAATTATCATTATTTGAATATTTACCCAAATATTTCATTTCACTCGCAGCTACAAGATCCTTATAATAAGTTTTTACTTCCAAGTGATGTAGGCTTTTATACATTATTCTTTTCCGCTAATTATTAGGTGTTTTTTCGAACAAACTTTTCAATATAAAGTACTCGTTTCCCATCTCGACTGCAACAATACTATATCTCCTGAAAAAGTCATATTCTGAAACACGAATTCCAGTTACTTCAGTTCCTTTATTTTCCCATTCTATTTGTCGGCAGCTGCAACCCTCAAGCGTGACGGCGTTTTTCACTTTTTTGTAACTGGAACGCCCTCAGTGCTACTGAACACTCCTAGTATACACACATTATCGGGATTTCGCTATCATGTACTCCATTACTTGCTGAACCTTAAGTCAGTACCATTCACAAGTGTGAGATATCTAATTACGAACCCAAGATAGCTTGGCAAACGCGTTTGACATCCACTTATAATTTAAACGTTTTTAAAATACCTGCCTACATAGAAATGTTCTTTGTGAATTAAAAAGCTCCCAAAATATTTATTTGGGGATGGGCATGCTTGTTTAACTGTATTTTATTTTATACGATTTTTAACAGAAATTCAGGTATGCTCTACAAGGCACACAAGTTATCGTAGTATTTATACGGCAGATGTACATAAAATATTTGTACATCTCTTCATATCATAAAAGTAAGATCGTCTACGATAAACGTTAAGTTTACTCATTCGCGAGGCGTTTCACGTCACGGCGATGTATACACGGTCGCGCCAAACTGTACAATGAAAATGATGTGCGTTCTTTCGTGTACACGTTTCTAAATGATTTGAGACTGGAGAGGAATCAGACATTATAATGTATGTACTCGCAGAACTACTTCCTATTCTTGCTAGCAGTAACAAATGTAAAAATAACATTCGTTTTTAAACAACACACACGAGGGCACATCAGTAGAAAATGGTGTAATTTATATCAACGACATGGCGTATCAGACATACGGAACACCTGCCTCTTTCTATTTATAAAATAGACAACTACGAAAGAAAAACTATGTGATGCACTTTCTCATTAAACCGGAACCTGTTGTATACATAATGTTATTGGACGCTTTGAAGAATTCTCACTCGGCAGTTTGTAATACAAAAAGTTTAAAGCTTAGGTCACACGAAGAAAGAGGAAAATTACAGTACATGCGCGCGTGCCCCCAGAACAATGTATGCGCAGCTAAGTAACCTGCGTTAGGTATAAACGTAGGCTATATAAGGTGTCGCGCCTGACAGAAACTTAGTACATTATAACTTGTACGAAATGGACGTTACCGTCCCCGCGTGCGCTAAAGGGAGCAGAAGGGATGTCGCTGCCCCCGGAGGAATGAAGGGGCGTTGAGAAGCATGCTGGCAATATGAATGTGCTGAAAATTTTGGTCGTCTAAACATTTTTAGCTACTACGTTCTATGGCAAACGTTCCAGTAATAAACTTTTACCTTTTACATGTTTTACCGTATATTTTATTTTCCGTGATGTTACATAAATAAATCTCGTAGAATTCAAGCAGGATGGGTTAATTGGAGAAAGATGTCAGTCGTGCTGTGTGACCGCAGAATCAAGGCTAACGTTTAGGGAAAAATATATAAAACACGACCAGTGAGGATACGACATGGGAGGAATATTCATGCAGCAGTACTGGTATGCTTACGTGAATGTGTGAAGTAACAAAAATGGATAAGCTCAGGAATAACATAGTAAGAGGACGAATGAAGGTAGTGGCAATATCGAAGAGGATTCAAGAAAGAAGAATCTTGAATACCCTGGTCTTGTCTTGTGAGGACACGTGGGTGCGAGAAGAATCATAGGTGGGTGCTGGAGATGGAAGTGCAGGATGAGAGAACGAGAGGCAGGCCTACATGGAGGTGGATGTATTACGTAAGGGATGACCTGAGGGAAAAGCAGTTATCGGTGAAAGATTTGCATTACTAAGCCAAGCGAAGACATGCTGTCAGAAACATCAATCAAATTACAATGAAATTTCTTGTTCTCTCACCTCCATATATTTTATACGTAGCCTATAAATTTCCAGTGGCATCAATAAACTGATTTTTATGTGAGTCAAGACACAGTTGTCCGAAGTAAACTCATGAATAGAGTTTCCGAAGAGACGCTGAAAAATTATTATTGAAAAGGAGGCGTTGAAACTAAAAGTTAGGGAAACGCTACTGTACATGAACTAGTGTGCAAGTATAGGCCTATTCATTATGAAATAATCGGAAAATGAAGAATACAATAGTGTGTCAAATATAAAACATGATATATGAAAACCACAAGGGAAAAGGGGTAAGTCCACTTTCTGCCAATTTTAGTTAGGACTACCCTGTGTTGCTAAAATATGATAGTTTATAATGCTACAACGTTCTGGAGAAGACAGTGTCAATGGACAGAAATATTTAATATAAAAAATTACTATAAAGGAACAAAACAAAGTAAATATAGTAATACTTCCTCATTTAAACTGCATGGAAACGAAAACAACTGATTAAAACTCAAATTAATTAACACTATCTTGTTAATCATGTATGTTAAGAAATTATAGAACAATTTTCTGTGCAAACTTAAACATTCCTTTTGTACACCCAGAAGTGATATGTTCGTACGTTTAAAATCTAACCAATCAGGGAACTTAAGTTTGAAGCAGATCACCTTCGATATCATGAGCCATATAATGGAGTGAGGGACTGGTATTTAATGGCACACCAAGAATTCATTACGAACGGCAATAACGACCTTTAGAGCAGTGAGAATTTCTGCATCCGCAAACTGCATACCAACAAAAGCGTCAACAAAACACACAGAGAATTCGGAAAAGAAATAAGAAGTGAGTGAATGAGTGAGTGAGTAAGAGAGAGAGAGAGAGAGAGAGAGAGAGAGAGAGTGAGAGAGAGAGAGAGAGAGAGAGAGAGAGAGAGAGAGAGAGAGAGAGAGAGAGAGAGAGAGAGAGAGAGAGAGAGAGATTCATGTTTTCAGTAATCTTATACTACATTTGAAAAACAACAAAATACTCCTATAGTGAACCTTTTCTACTAATATAGTAACTATCACATTTAGTAGAGGTGTTGAAAGAGGGAAATAACACAGAAGCAGTGTAGAGCAATTACGCACTACATTGATGTGAACCAGGAAATAGGTGTTGGAGAGATATGATAAACCTGGGGATTACGCAGGGTGGAGTAAGTAGATTGGGATGATATAAATCTAGGTTGAAGTTACCGGGCCAAGACACGATGGGGTCACAATTCTCAAACAACCAATTACTCACAAGGATCCTGTCGGTTAAAACAAAGTACCAAGATGCACAGTCTTTGAGGGTACATGTTTTTGATCCACGTCAAACAGTCTTTAATACTTAACTTATTGCAACACTCTACAAAAGTGTGTTTTTTTGTATAAGACGCGTAGACTGGACTTAACAATTTACCTATCTTTCATAATTCATTATTTATTGATTTTTTTTTCACGATCGGATCTGTTGTCAAATAATAAAATGCAAATGAACGGTATCCTTTTCACGAAAATTTACCATAGAAAGGCTGATACCGAGTGCGATTTATCGATTAAATTATACTAACGTGTAACTTTGACAGTAGGAAAAAGGGAAATGATATAAGTAAATGAAAAACATTAAGAGACGCGAAACGTATTAAAAAAGGTAATGTTCAAAACGGATTAATCTAGAAAATATGTTTCAAAATGAAATGACAATAAAAATTATCAATAGACCAATCAATACGAACTTCAAGTTAAGCACTTACCACATAGGCCTCTTTCGTGTAATAGCAGAATTTTCATGATAAACACTTCGCTTCCTTACCTGCAAACAACAAACCAACTGGAGATCAGTATTAAATAACAGTAATTTTATGATACACGAGACGCTAATGGCACATCAGATGTGTCGGATTTTTGTTGTTGTTGTTGTAAACTAGGTTTCACGTCCGGGATTTTCCCAGTTTTTGAACGCGATATTCCTGAGTTTGTTTTAGTAGATGGTAACCGTAACTTACCTGTCCCCCCTGTGTTATTTTGTTGTTTTTACCTCACAAGTCAACAGCGCCACTCTTGCACATGAAACAGTAGCCTACAGGAACTATTCTCAGAAGGGTTAGCGCCATCGTTAGAATTTTTCACACAACGTTTCGACCACTAAACAATCTGTGGTCATCTTCAGGTGTAAGTTAAACTAATACAATAAATACAAACTTAAACCTATCTGAGATTCGTTCACTATCAAACGTGAACAGTCAAAAAATTAAACAATCCACCTCCACCTACAAAGTCAAACACAAATAAGGAAAACTACATAAAAAAAGAAAGAACCGCTACTTACCCTGTCAGTCCGCTGGACAGAACATGAAAGCACAACCACACTGACGCCAAGTTGACACAACGAACAACTTAGGTGTTGGTGGTTTATTTATTTAATTTTTTGACAGTTCATGCTTGTTAGTGAACAAATGTCGGGTAGGTTTTGGGTATGTTTAAGTTTGTATTTAATTTATTAGTTTAACTTACACCTGAAGACAACCACAGATTGTTTAGTGGCCGAAACGTTGTGTGGTAAATTCTAACCATGGTAACAGTTCGATCTAAGTCTTCTAATAATGTTCACGTATCATCGAAAGTCAGGTTTGAAGATCGTAAGAACCATTCTGTTTGCTGTAGTTCTGTTTCTTTTAATGTAATCTGCTGTGACAGACTAATTTACTACAAAGTGTTAGTCGGAAATAAATTATAAGAACAAATTTGAAATACTACATCGTGCTCGTTTACGTAATTACACAAACCCGTCATACCGTGACAGATGTCTATCCCTCTGTTGCTCCCTTCAATAACTTACATTGTACCCTATATGCTTATAAGACACTGAACCCTAAGTCCCTTTGACCTCCAACGCTCTCAGCTTCTAAAGACAACTCGATTCTTTTGTGTTTCGTCCTTCTTCCACAAGACAACACGTATTACAACACATAGTGCGCCAACCCCACGGTTTCAACATTACTTAACTGTTATGTACTATTTCTGTGTACGTAGGCGTACTTGGTTTTCACTGTAGGTGTACATTGTGCGTGCGCGCGCGTGTGTGTGTGTGTGTGGTAGTTTTCATATATTATTGTAAAGTCTAATAAACAATAATGTAGGTTTATTATTTTTTTCTGGGTATTTGATACCTACTACTACTAGAAAGCACCGAATTTATCACACGTCTCGACTGAAAATACACGTAAAAAGCAAAATGCTCTGTTTAAAAACTAAATCTGTGGCTTTCGAGGTTTCTCTTTCTCTGAAAACCGTTACTGAATTGAAAACTGCCATTATGAATGTCAGAACTTAAAATATATTTTAGATTTCAACCAAATGAAGTGTTACGTGATACGACCAAATATGCTACCAAAAACTGACGTTTCACTACTATTAAAAGAATTCCATCAAAATCTGCACAAAATCGTTTTTAAAATATTTTACTAAAAACGATGTTCTTCACAGACGACAATACAATAAAACATGTACCCTCTAGTAACGAAAAGGGAAGGCCTATCTTATAATACTGCCATTATCACATAAAATTATAATTTTCAAATTATAAAATTTAATCTTTTCTTTTTGTTATGCTTCACGTCTATCTCCGTATTTTCGTTGTTTTCCAATGTACTAAAATTTCCAATGTCATGTTTTCTTTACTTTTCAAACAAGGGACTCACACTGGTACGTTAAAAGTTATGTTAGATATCTGTTCGCACGAATTTTCATTATTATACTTTTTAACTTTCATTTTTACGTTTTCATTTCTTACATTTCTTAAACTGTTATTTTCGCATTAAATTTTCGTCACTTTCAAATAAAAATAATAAGAAAATATACGAGAAAGATTCTATGTAATTCCTTGTATTTCGCGACAACGGAAAATCATGCCCGCGACGACGAAGTGTATTTATTTTATACTGGCACGTTTTCTCGATGACTACTTTCTGATAACTTCATCTCAAAGTAAACGTCTCCACTGCTTGACAAGCGTAAACATGAGCAGTGACAGAAAAGGAGGACAGACAGAAACCATAAAGCCGGCATTACGCTTATAGCGCTTTTTATATTGCTTATTTATTGCAATATCTGCAGCACATCAGAGATAAAAATAAAATAGTGACATACGTCTTACGACATACTGCGCAACAAACACGCCCTGTGCACTTTATTCGTTTCCACTTTTTCTAGAGTCTGTCATACCCTGCAACGCACCCTATAATGCCTGTTGTTCATTTCGTACGTGGAGTACACATTTTATTAGTTAATACTGCCTCAGCCAAAAGGTGACAGTCGGAAACCTTTGATCCATTAACGTGTCCTTAAAACTACGGAACTTCCCGACACTGTCTCTGTGCACCAATCAGACTGCATCCTTAGGAAGATGAGATTACCTTTTTGAGTCCATGTTGACGCAGTGTTATCTTAATTAGTACTCATCAACCGCAGCTTATCAATTTCAATGGAGCCGACCCGTGGTGTGGTATAGCCGTTGTTTAATGATATGCAGAAACATGTCACAATGTGCAACTACACTCATGCGGAATACAAAAATTAATTACTACTGGTAATTGTTGCTCCGATGCCGACGGGTAACGGTTTAAATGAGATAGCTATACCTGTGAAAAATGTCCTTCCTATCGACACTATACAGTAGGACTACGTAATTTCTTCTTGCTGTAGCATGCCAACCCTTTACAGGATCAGATCTTTTCTTCAGCACCCGTCTCCAATCGCTCCGATCTGCGACACTGGCTGATATCCAACAACACTCTTGCATCCGTCTGACGTTCTTACGCCACCGATTTGTGGTCTTACCTTATCCTCCTTTCCAGAAACTGTCCATTTGTCTTCGTCCCCTTCCTCGGTGTCCTCTCCTCTTGCAGCCTTTATATCTGCCCTTCCATCAAGTGAGCCTCTACCAGTTCACAAAATTCACAAATTCAACTCATGAACAAAGGTGTTCACCAAATATCCTGTGTTCTTTAACTGGGCATCCATCCATCTTTCGAATACTTCAAGTCTTTTCTGCCAGTGTCCCAAACTTCACGCCCTTACATAACTATAGGCCTTACTATTGTTTCACATAATTTCAACTTCGTTATACTTGAAACTCATAATCTTATGGTATGCGCAAAGTTCTTCCGTTTCCTTTCGCCACTCGGTGACTTATTTCCTGTATAATGTCATTACTATCACCTTGATCCCGAGATATACCAGTCCTTGACCACTTCGGTGATGTAACTTCCTGCTTTTACAAATTTCCATCTGACAGTCTCCATCATCAAAGCTCTGATTTTCCTACATTTATGTTCGGCCCCACATTCATGCCTCTTCCTTCAGATCTTCGTATACTCCTATAATTGGTGTCAGGAGAACTCCGTTTATCTGAATGGAACAAAGTCATGTTGGATACATGATTTTTTTTAATAATTTATGTGAGGTGTTTTTAAAAAGAGAAAAGAAATGCAGTAGGCATCATAGTAATGATAAAGTACCGTGACTGTACCCTTCCTCCAGGCGCCTTAACTCTTTTCTGTACACTATTACAGCAATATTTTTTTCCATCATGATTGTTTCGGTGAAGCCGGGTTTTACTGTAATTGCAATTATTACTACTATTTCTGACGAAATTAATTTTCTAAAACTTTTATTAAGAGCAGAGCTTCAATAATCGGAACCAACTAAGCTGGTGGTAGTTCGAATTATATTTGTTTGAACCTTCGAACATAAAATATCATAAAATAATAGGACATATAAAAAACGAACGAATTTGTTTGTGGTAAACCAATAAATACAACAGTTGCAATTACGAGTTTTTGTTAGTACGTGAAAAAAAAAGTATAACTTGAGCACTGTGGGTTATAATCACAATAAAGTAATGTCGGATACTTTCAAATTGGAAAAGAATGAATTTTAAAAATTATGGAAAAATGTACGAGACTGTGTTCTTAATGATGTCCATAAGATAATTCTTCGCCAAAGTGCACTTCAAAAATCTACTTCTCACGTTAACATGATAACTAACATACGGACAACCGATGTTCTGCTGCATTTATACGTCAGCTCATGAACGTGAACGATCATTATCAAATGGCTGCAGTTAAGTCTGTAGGTATTATTAAATGCGCCAGGCAAATAGTCCACTAATCGTAAGCTGGGAAAGGGGAACAAACCCAGCACTACCCTGTAGAGGATCACGCCACAATACGGTGGGCGAGCATGCACGCACCTAATGCGCTTGCTGCTACACCAGTAGGAAGATTTTGTTGCGGGTTATTTCAATTTAGTATCTGCAGGGGCACTTTGCTGTACCAGATGTTACACAATTTATTATCAGTTGTATGCACAACTATTTTTCTGTGCTTCTTTTTCTCAAAATCTGGAATGAACGCAGACTGTGTCCCTTCTTCGTACGTACGGACACAGCCCCGCACAAAATGATACAGCCCCTGTACAAGGGTCTACTACAGGTCATAGCCAAACATCAACGTTATAGTACTTACTACTTTTTAAACAACTGTTTATGTACGTATTTTATTACTCACGAAAATTACAGAATATAATATAACCGTAATCTTATTATAGGACTACTTGTATAATTATTATATGTTATTATAGCAATTCAATGTCATGCATCGTACCGTTATCAATACAACAATTGAAATTTTGTTGTTTCTTATCAACACCATCATCATCACCATCATTATCTGCGCCTCACGTATTACGCCTACCGCCTATTCCGTCTTGCGTCCTGTCACTCCTTCTAAAAACCTCCTACTCCTTCTCCTCAGATGGTACCCTAATCTGCGTGTCATGTGTGTCTGCTATTCATTCACAGGTGCCCAAGCGGTCTCCAATATGTCATCCCTTATTCCTGCCACTGCCTTTCTTGCTTGACGTTTGCTTCTGATTCTTTTGTATCCATAATGTTATTCCCCAGTTTTTTGTACGGTTTCCCAAGACATGCGATTGCCTGGCATGGTTCTGGTTAAGCTGTACACCTTTAGTCGTTCTCCGAGTGCAACGTAATTCTCCTGCGACAGTGGAAGAATACGTGTTCTGCTGTATCCGTGTCTCCACAATTGTACAGCAGCAGTCCACCCTCCTTCCGATCATTTCTGTATACGTCTTGAATACACCATGACAAGTCAGCACTTGCGTGACGTAGAAACATGACGATAGAAACTGAACACTCACCTAGAGATGCGCAGTGGACAAACACCTCGTTTCAAGGCTAACAAAATTTTCAATAATTTCGCACATGCGCACAACAGTCTTGTGCAGTGTTTCATAGTGTGAACATCGGCTGCAAGGCTGGCGAGAACAATGGCAGTATGTGTGTGACAGAGTGAGAATTAGTGAGGAAAGTGAGAAAGTGTGTGACGATTTAATTGAATATAGAATTTTAAATAAATAAAAATTAATTTACTAGCAATTAAGTATTTTTAAATCGCACTATTAAACCTAAAGCCCCTGTCCTAACTCAGAATAAGTATGAGATGTAAATGGAAAATCTAACTAAAGCATTAATAAAAAATTCGAATTGTAAAAAGTTATTAATATCACAATTAACCCTTTGCTAGTCATCATGCGGTGACCTGTTAATTCCGGACACAACGTGCATAGCGAGTCGTCTGTAACTTAGGAAGATATAAAAATCATAATCTTTGTAATTAGTAATTTGAAGGCACAAGAGTAGTTAAAATAATTCACTTAAATTATATATGTAGAATTAATGTATTGTTTTTTTGTAATAAGAATGTCAATTTAAATAAAAATAGGAACTATATTATCGCGGAGTACTTGCCCCTCTCCGTTGTAATGTGCCAGTCGAATCGAGTAGAGAGTCACAATGCTGCCGTCAGAGCGTATAGAACTACGAGCGAGAGCTCCACCAAAATGCACTGTTTAAATTTAATTTTAAATGTTAGCTACCACTGCTAAACGTGGCGAGCGAGTGTAATGTGTGAATTGTAGAAAGTTGTGTTAAAAAGAAAAATGTAATAAGTTAAAAAAAAAACAAAAAAAACTAACAAGTAGTAAGCAAGATGACGTCTCCCCTCAAGAGGTAAATTCAAGTACAACTTTACACATGAAGATGTGACCTGCATAAACTTCACATGTGGACGTATACGAGGCATAAGACGCTGACGAGGACCTACGTGGATCTACACCAACTTAAACAAGAGAAACTTCAATCTCCGCAGTGAACCTCCTATCTAGTACTTGCCGAAGACACGACTCAGATGACGACGCCGACTTCAAGAATTCCCAAGAGAGACACCCCAGGACGAGGTTACCACGACCTATTGTAAAGGTGACTCGATAGCTTGCCTATCGAGAGTTAATTATATTTGAGACATAACTTACAGAGAAAAGAGACTTTTCAAAGTCTATAATTTTCTTTAAAATTTAAATGAGACCAACTAAGAGTTTACTGTAATATTCAATATCATACGTTGTAACGCATTATATGTAAATGTAAATTATAATCACTTTAGTTAATAATACCATTCTTCAAATGGTAAAAGAAGTCTTGCAAGCATCTAGATGAACACAAAATACTCAGAAGTCTTTGCTATAGATATACTTAAAGTAAACTCGGATCCGAGGTAAAAGAATACATGATCAGTTTGATCCCCAGTTTTTCTGAAAACCATTCAAATATTTTAATCTAATCAATTATGTCATGGGATCTTTTCATATCAGTTGTTAATAAAGAGAAGTCATCTTATTACACATGAAAATGAGTGCATAAATCAGTGAAATACCTTCCCTTGTTTCCTAATAATTAGCTTAAGTAATTTGTTCAATTATTTTGAGTTTAATAACAGTTCGTTACAACGTAGGCAGCCCATGTAATTGGCAGGTGTCAATTAAGATGGGTTCCCTGGATTTGTAACGTGATAAAAAAAACGTTACAAGTGAACTGTTATCGCGTTATCTCCCCTCACTCATCTCTACACAATTTAAGTGGGGGCAATTCATTCACTGGATCTGCGTACCTCAGCAACCAAAAAAGACAGTCAAATTTCTAGGTGTCCACCATACACTCACTACATTCTACGTTCTCTTAGATAAACTCTAATTTTCGCCTGCCACCTCTTCTCGTTTTCGCTCAGTAGTACCGAGTGAACCACGCCACTCAACAAGTTCTTCTTTTTGCTTTCTGGCCCCATGATATTAGCCAAAACGTCAGCCTCAAGTGCAAATAACAAAAGATCGTTGCCATCACACCCAAACGTTTCCTTCAACTTTAGGTTTTCTGAACAGGTATGAAATAACCGAAGGGATTTTTAGCCAACGATCCTCTCTATTTTTAACGCATTACGACGTCACTCTTAGACAAGAGGACACAACATGAATGCCAGTCGGAACATAACATTAATATGTGTTGCCATGACGAAACGCAAATAATAAAGTATTTCAGTATTCACAAAACCGGACGTTTTTTCTGACCGTAATAATAAGGAGTGTTACCTAGCGACGAAAAATAATGTTAGCTAACGCTTGTCAAGAACGCATTTTACTTCCATATTCCTTAAGGAATGGAAGTATGGTGATGGCAAAAAAAATCGTGTTCGAGATTATTGCAGATTCTGATTCTACTACACTCAAAACATGAAAAAAAGTCGTTTTCCGAAAAGTGTCTGTGTGTGTGTCTGTGTGTCTGTCTGTAGATTTTTTTTCTATGGCAAACGATAACTGCCGCAAATTCAAACAGAATCAAATAATTTTTTGCATACAGCCCTGATTTGTAGAGTACTCGCGACCTATTGTTTTTGGTGAAGATCGGTTGAGGGAAAGGGGTAGTTTGCCGGCAACGGTTTTTTTTTATCAAGGGAAATTTTTTTTTTTTTGGCAAACGATAACAGCCGCAAATTCAAACAGAATCAAATAATTTTTCGCATACAGCCCTGAATTGTAGAGTTCTCAAGACCTATTGTTTTTGGTAAAGATCGGTTAAGGGAAAGGGGTAGTTTACCTGTAACGTTTTATGTTTTAACAAGGGTATTTCCTATGGCAAACGATAACAGCCGCAAATTCAAACAGAATCAAAAGATTATTTGCATACAGCCCTAAATTGTAGAGTTCTCAAGACTTATTGTTTTTGGTGAAGATCGGTTAAGGGAAAGGGGTAGTTTACCTACAACGTTTTTTTAACAAGGGTATTTTCTATGGCAAACGATAACAGCCACAAGTTCAAACAGAATCAAATAATTTTCTGCATACAGCCCTGATTTGTAGAGTACTCAAGACCTATTGTTTTTGGTGAAGATCGGTTGAGGGGAAGGGGTAGTTTACCTGCAACGTTTTTTATCAAGCGTATTTTCTATGGCAAACGATAACTGCCGCAAATTCAAACAGAATCAAATAATATTTTGCATACATCCCTGAATTGTAGAGGTCTCAAGGACTTTCGATTTTGGTGAAGATCGGTTAAGGGAAAGGGGTAGTTTACCTGCAACCTTTTACGTTTTAACAAGAGTAAAGTACTTGAAAATTTATTTAAACTTTTTGAAACAATGGTAATTGTTGAAAATAAAATAATTTTGTTGCCAGGTAACAAAAATAAAGTCATTTTGATTACAAAATATAAATATTTACAAGAAAAGAATTTTCAGTTTTCAAAATTTAAATATATTTTTATAAAACAATGGGTTCTTCATTGAGGTGGGGACTTGACGACAGTGACAGGGCTTTCCACCAAATTCAGCAGAGTGACAGGTAGGCCCAACTCTGATTGGCTCCTCAGATTCCCCCAGCGTTAGTAGGTTCTATGAAAATATTTTATTTCAAAAATGATTTTAAATATAAATCTTAGATATGTTTTATAAATCTCATGTTTTATGTTTTAACATGGGTAATTTTTTATATG
Source organism: Magicicada septendecula (assembly GCA_034769895.1). Classification (NCBI taxonomy): domain Eukaryota; kingdom Metazoa; phylum Arthropoda; class Insecta; order Hemiptera; family Cicadidae; genus Magicicada; species Magicicada septendecula. The sequence continues at coordinate 408,717,460 of CM068369.1, read as the reverse complement.
ACGAACCATAACTGCCGTAAATTCAAACAGAATCAAATAATTTTTTACATATGTGCCTGAGCTATAGAGAACTCAATGTCTGTTGATTTTGGTGAAGATCGGTTACGGGGAAAGGGCAGTTTACCTGAAACATTTTTTGTTGTAACATGAGTAAAGTACTTAATTTTGATAAAGTATCCTGATAAGATCTTAATAATCCACTGTAGAAACGTAGATGAAATATCTATAAATGAAGAGGCTAGTTGAACGGGCTGGGGGTAATTTTCTATAAATCAAAATTATAGTTGAAGGGGGAGGGGATAATTTTTTTTTATGTGTACTACGTTATTGGCAACAAAGAAGTATTTTTTTGTTAAAATTCCTTCCCTGGCTGTTTGGCTGAAAATGATTTTAAATATAAATCTTAGAATATGGAAGTCATGTATGGTTCTCCATACCGATATTTTCTTATAAACAGCGCTGACTTTTTATTTCATTTACTTTTGTACAACAGACTGACATCCTTAGATTCTATTTCTGGTTACCGTACAATTATCGAGTTTCACGGTAACAACGAAACATCCCTTTCTACAATAAAATAGTTTTTCATAAGATGCTAGAGATACACAACTACTTCATCAATATGTACCGATATATGGCATGTACTGTTCTCTTACTGTGAAGAGTACCTGTTGTAAAAAGGAAGGAGGTAGGCCTACGTTAAACGTTTATGTAAACTAACGTTTCCAACGGTTTTCATTCTGTTATAGTGCCATAAAAATGATTATTGCACCACCACTTTTTTAGTTTCACACTGGTAAAACTATAACTAATCTCTCTACCGAAATTATAGATACTCTAATGTACTTCGGAAATATTGCACCATCACTTTTTTAGTTTCACACTGGTAAAACTATAACTAATCTCTCTACCGAAATTATTTACTCTAATGTACTTCGGAAATATTAAAGTTTTTGTAACTGTCGAATATAACCTAGAAGTCACAAAACCTGCAAAAACGCATTTGTATGGGTACTGTGGGGTTAAACACGTATAACAAAACTGTGGGGGGGGAGACTGAGAGCTGGAGTATGTTGCAAAAAAGTCAGCTAATTTATTTCCACGTTATGGAGAAATCTGACAGAAAATTTCGAAAAACTCGCAAGTAAGTACGTAGGTTTTAAATATATACAACTATCTCGATTTCTTGTGTATTGAGACAATACAAGCATATGCTGTAATGCGCATTTATGAAATAAAATAAATATTTAAATTAATTTTAGTAATATGTAGTAGGCCAGCAGGTGTGAAATTGGAAGCTGGCTTATAAACATGAATCAACAGGAACATCACGCGATTGCCGCTGAGAGCGTGTACGCAAGTAAATAGTGTGTGCGCGTGAACCCTGTTAAAGCCTGAAAGTTTGCAATCTCACCCCAAATAGATGCTAAATTAAAGTTTTATTTAATTATAAACGAACCATAAATATTAGAAAGAGTGTAAAGACTTCTAAAAATGCATAAAAATCAGACACGTGTGCAGTGCGAATTCTGTGTAATTACGACGATCAGTGCGAATTCTGTGCGATTTTTAAAGCATAGTAATTACACTAATGATGCGATCAGTATGATAATTACGTATAATATGTGTAATTAAATTAGACAATGTTAAATCACCTTCAAATCCGCATTAGACATTGCAATTGGCAAAAATGTGCGAATATGTGAAATTGGACGAGAGTGTGGGAACAGACGCCGTGGACAGCTTCTGACCTGCAGAATTCTGTGACGACAGGTGTCGTTTTTTTTTTTTTGGTGAATATAAACACGACCTCAGGAGAGCCAAATTTACTCTTCAATCAGTTTTCAATTGCAGCGGTACGCTATGTCCGTCATAGACGCGAAATTTTAATTACTTCAGACGTAGCTAGACGTTATGTCCAATATCGACAAGATCTTTTGTTTATAAACTGTAAAGTATAATGGACAATACGTTAGTTCAAGTAATAAAAAAAAAGAACAGTAACTACAATTATCGGACGTCTACAAACAGTCTACAATTACAAACATCAACACTCTAGACAGATGGCGAGAGAACATCAAGCAGAGGAACGATTCAGAGCAACACGTCATTCCATTCTACAGCCAGCCGATGGGACCATGAAGGACGAGTGACTGGAGGACGCCCAGTGGAACCGGAAAACCCAAGAGGACATTCAGTAGGAGAGGACCGACAAATCACTGGAGGACATGGGACAATCTGCAGAATTGAGGTGACGAAAAACCAATTTATAATTATAAAAGAATAAAGACATTGAAAGACATTAATAAAATAATTTTAAATTACAGAAAAATTATGTAGACAGAGATAAGAGAATGTAATTTAACTGTAGTAAGAATTTTCTTTAATGATGACCAGTTAATTTAAAGATAATTTAAATCCTTGCTTGGAGAATTAACAATTGATTTAATAATTTTAATTTTTCATGGAAAGCGTATAAAGTAAAGTAATTACTTTACTTTACTTTACTTTATTTTATGGCGAAGTAAATACTGTATTATTATTATATTATTTTTTTTATTTTTTTTTGTTTGAATAAAGAAATGAAAACATGTTACGATTCCTAAAAGGACTACTTTTATTATAATTACACCTGAACTCCAATTATACATACACGGTATCAGTAATGTTGTATGAATGTAAACACAGCACAAATTAATTTACTATTGTATTGGTATAATTTCGTCTCCCAAAAGTATGGGGCTATACAATTCAAATTACATGTAAATGTATACACAAAAGATACCATTGTAATATATTATAATTTTTGCAAACACCAGTCTCTTCTGAATACTGGTTCAAAAATTGTATTAACTAGGAAGTCCAAACTTGCTAACCAATCGATTTTTTATTCAGATCACACTGGTTTTTCTCGGGTTACAATTTCTCTGTGAATCAGGTACCGATTTATAAGATTATTATTGTCATTATTATTGCATTCTGATTAAAAAAATAATCACAAAATGAAAACATGATTAGAAACATCACTGAATTTTGTTTCAGCTAACTGCTGCGCTCTTAATTTAAGAATTGATTAATCAATAATAAATCTACATACGTGTTCACACCAGCGTGAACCACTTCATGCCATCATTTTTGTCTGATATGCTTATCATTAAAGTACTCTTTCAAGACATTACCCTTACCCTTAAATTGCCCTTTTAAAAAACAATAACTGTTACCAAGGTAAGCGGCAATTCTATAAATGAGAACGTTAACGTGTCAAGGATGTATATGTTAGATCTGTGGAAGCGCTGAATACCAAGGTTACTAGCAGTATAAACATATGTTCAAGACTATGTGATGACTTTCCAAATTCCAGGGATTGCGACAAAGTTGTGCTATAGCACCAATTTTATACCTGAATTGAGCTTTAGAACGTTGGAGACGCGCACCTGTCGTAACATGGCTACATGGGTATGAAAAGCTCTTCACTTGCATTTCGCGGACGATTAGTTATAGCTGAAGATGAGGATGACATGTTATATACTTAGGAAATTAGATGAAGAATGCCACAAATGGGGGTTTTAACGATACATACAAACAAGACAATATCTGTCGTCGGAAATACATACAGAGAGATACTGTTGGAACGGATAGTGAGTCGATTCGTAGAATTACCTTGGTGTCACTTTCACAAAAGACGGCACAAGTGTAGCAAAAATAAATATCGGTATGGAGAACCATATATGACTTCCATGTTCTAAGATCTATATTTAAAATCATTTTAGAAATGAAACATTTCTGTAAAAACTACTTCTTTCTTCAGCCTTAACCACAGTACTGTGATCACTAACGTATACCACCTCACGTTACCCCACTCGATTTTCACTGATGATGGCAGTCGACGATACTGCCGAAACGTCTGGTTTTGGAGAAAACACTGGACCATGGCCAAACAGCCCGGGAAGGAATTTTAACAACAAACTACTTCTTTGTTGCCGATAACGTAGTACACATAAAAAAGTATCCCCTCCCCCTTCAACAATAATTTTAATTTATAGAAAATTACCCCTCCAACTAAACTTTTTATTTATAGATATTTCATCTACCTTTCTACAGTGGATTATTGTGGCCTTCTTTTCAGGACACTTTATCAAAATTAAGTACTTTACTCTTGTTAAAACATAAAACGTGCAGGTAAACTATCCCTTCCTCTTAACCGATCTTCACCAAAATCAATAGGCCTTGAGCTCTCTACAACTCAGCCACACTTGCAACAAATTATTTGATTCTGTTTGAATTTGCGGCAGTTATCGTTCGCCATAAAAACAATTCTACACACAGACGCTTTGCGGAAAATGACTTTTCTTCATGTTTTGAGGGCAGTACAATCAGAATCAGCCCTTATCTCGAACACGATTTTTTCGCCATCACCATACTTCCATTTCCTTATGAAACATGGAAGTAAAATGTCGTAGAAGACAAGAAAAACAAATGACGAGATAGTTACATTCCATTTTATGGAGCAATCCGGTAGGTATAAGACGCGTCGGTGGGAGGAAGGAACGTTATCGGTGTTTACGATAATGCTTCCGTTAATATCATATCTTAGGATTGTAGTTAAGACAAACACCAAGAAAGGCTAACCATTTAGAGAAAGCTGGTCGATATGATCACTGATGCCTCCAAAGGATGAAGCATAAAGAAGGAAATATCTTTACTTTCGTACCACAATGTTCCTATATCAAGACAGAAAACTTCGACCTTTATCGGGAACATCACGCTGTGTGCGAACGTTCACTACTTCATCAAACTTATTTGCTTCTGTCTGTTATTGGACGGGTACAGACAGAGTCGGAACCGATGATTGTTTTCATCACGAACGCTGTCTCTCTGGTGGTTACTGAGATTGCACACAAAGTTACAGAGCGAATCATTACAACCTACACTTCACGTTTGAAGATATCACCTGTTGAGGCGGATTAGTTAAATAGATAGGAATTACGGTGCGGTGATATTAATCAAAGCGGCTGGGTCAAAGTTCACAGTTCTCACCTCCCCAATTAATCACAAACTGCCGCCGTCAAACGCAAACACGCACAGTCGTTACGCTTACCCGCTCTCTGAATGGAATCACTAGAACGGAATAATTTTTCTACGCTTTTCGGTGAAAATAGATTCAAAGGCGCGCCCAAAAAAATCACTCTTTTTACTATTCTGTATGTTGCAAAATGTCGTACTTCGCTTTCAATGAAGGCATTATACCGTAGAACGCGCTTCACTTTTATCTATAAACAATTGCAGCTATACTTTCGTAGTTTCTTTTTCTGATGAACGCGACACCCCGTTATCTCTTAATTGTCTTGGTAACAGAAAGTTAATTTCTTCTTCTTTTCGGTTCTCTATTCTCTCTAACTTGTCTCTCATATTTTCCAATCCCGAATTCAAATGACTACCTCAAGCGATAGAGTCAGGGTGAATATTGTGAGTACTTAATTGTCAAACAAAGACTTATTCTAGGGACTAACAATACACTACCATCATTCCGAAACTGGACGAGACACTGTCTAGTTCTGCACTCTCCTACTTTTCACTTATAGGCCTGTACGGAGCACTCCTACAACTCACTGAATGTCATAATTTCCTCTCAAACTCCATCTCCTTACATTATTTCGTCTTCTCATTATTCAGATCTTTCCTTCCTATAACACGAACGCACAAATGCGTTGTACTACTTTACATTAAACTAACAGCCGACGGCTTAATATATTGATCCAATAACAGCAAACCCGTACAACGATGTTACAACAGCTCAAAATAGTAACAACATTCCCTATTGTGTCGGCACTAAACCTTACTCTTGAAACTAAACAATTCTATCGTCCGTTTGTTGCGGTCACGAACTGTTAGCGGACCGCGGCGGTGCCGCCGACAGTCCTCACGGATACATGAACTCTTTTATGTTCTTTGTGTAACTGTTTGCCGTCCCATTAACACCGCTATCATCGTGACTGCGAGTAAATGAAGAAATGGTGCGTAGCGATGAATAAGGATAAATCAGAGGGGGAGCTGCTTCTTATGGAAGTTTATTTCTTAATTTCGATTTCCTATATTTTGACCCTTTTGATAACAGACTTTGATGTGGCGTATTGATAAGTTCAACAAGAACGTTTACACACAGCTTGGCTTACAAACGCGCGTGCGTACAAGAAAGTATATACATTAGCATCAACGTAATTCATAAAGGAAGCATGTTTATTTAGTTCAACTGACACCTACAGACCGCGAGCAACTATGAATTTTTATGATAGGTTTGTCGTAACTGGCACTTGGGTTAGTCTAGCTTCTTCAAAATTCCAACCGGAGCTCAGTTATCAATACCGCGATTTTACTTTTTAACAGTACCCTAGCTTTTATAAGTTGCGTGTAAATCTTAAGATCAACCCTTTCATAATGTCACGCATCAAAAACACCAAAACGAGTCCCCTTCATGTACCAGACATTTCTGAAGTCTTTATGCCAGCTTCTGAAACGGTAATTATTTCTTAAACTCCAACTTTGTCGTGCTCCTGACGAGGCCTTTCATTGTCTCCACCGAAGTCGTGGTTTAGGACTCAGTAATGGTGGAGACACTGACAGGCCTCGTCCGAAGCGTGCCAGGAAGCAGTTCAGCAAGTAAGCACGACAAAGTAGGAAATACAGAGACTGCTACTTCAAATAACAAGATGAATATTTCCTAAGCGCTTTATTTCACTAAAGCACCAATTGTTGCTCATATCAACGTCCTAACTTCACACTCGGCAAACGGTATCATTTATCGCACTGAATACAGAATTCGTTTGGTAAAGAAAGAAAGAACATTTTCCTGGAAAGAAATTTAGAAAGGGTCAATTAATCAGAAGCGTCTTTCTATCTTTCAAATAGGCCTATGTTCTTTGTGGCACCTGACAAAACAATATTTCCTTCTATAAATAAATAGGCCTAATTCTATTTCTCCTTGTATGTTGACCTCTACGGAAAATTCCAACCGCAAACATAAAAAAGGTTATGCCAATAGCAGAGTCATAATTTGTGCACATAATGGCTGTTACATAGTTATAAGTTGACATGTTTAGAACAGAATCACACAACCTGTAGTAAACGACGATGTTTCATCTACACTTGGCAGAGGGTAAATAATAAATAATATAAGAAAGAACGCCATTAATAAAACAGAATTTCATACATATCCCCTACCTACGATACCACAATCTCGCCCTCTGCATTCCCATTACAAAAATTTTTTCGTATTGTTTTCTATTAAATATATGGCCCTTTACCATTGTCTCGTTTCCTCTTAATATATGTACATCTATACAATATTCTGTGGACGGTAACAATAAGTTAAAATGCCACTTTATCACACAAGCTTATGAAGACTAAGTACGCAATGGCATTTAATTCGCCGTGACTAGTCAGTAAAATGGTATAGGCCTACTTTAAATAAGATTCATACTCTAGAAAAACTTCACTGGTTTAGACACAATTTGTAAGCAAATGTTTAACATTTGCGTAGCATGTAAAGTATCGGCGGTAGTATGTTCTTTTTATAATTTACCGTGCTCTAACACATTCCTACTCTTACTATCCATATTTATGTTATTTTTCGCATTTATTAAAAGACTTCAAAGTGAAACCAACAGGCAAAAAATGGTTTATTAAAAAAGGAATATATTGGCATCATGTAACGACGTAAGACCCGATAGCATTAAGAAGTAACAGAATATACGTAACAAATAACAATGAGAATCGGAAACTGTTTATGGGAATAGAAAAATAGGAAAGAAAAATCTTCGACTGTACGATTAGTACATGATGATACAGCTGAGTTGCCGCTGTCTATAGTAGTCGAACTGACATCATAAACGCTGAAATCTATCATTATACAGTATAAGCGTTCTACGATTCATATTAGTATATCCCGCATCAGTTGGTTTAGTCAACTAGGATAAGTTATAAATATGTTGTGTATAAGCTAACTCGGTTCTTTGTGAATTTAATATTATCTTGTCAGATCAGAGCCCATTCTTCCTCTTTGTAATTTTTAGAACCCAACAAACAACTTAATTGATTATTGTAATCTAGGGAAAGAAAAATCCAATGGATAATTTAAAAAATACGTTTAATTCAACAAGTACTGTTGATGTTTCCTATTTTCTTTTAGAAATTTCCAACAAGGGTTTCTCTGTTCTTCTCTCGCCCCCGTCTCCCCCTCAAACACACATACCCGACTGCGCGCGCGCAGACACAAAGAATACATAAGAAAAAATATTAGGAGGCAGGAATAAAATATTAAAAACTAGTATACCCCCTGAGCTGCAGAACTCGCTCACTATTTTGAACAAAGTACAGATCCCTACTTAAATTACATAATTTTTAAATAAATGTTGATATTAGATAATTTTTCGATTACAGAAAATTACAAAAAAATCCGTATACTCTTCTCTTTCTTTAGTAAGATAACAATTGTAGAGCACACATACAATATTACACGAAAAATTCGGATTTGGGATACGATTCCTTTAGCCTGACAAACTGCTGGTATTACTGCACTGGCAAAAATCGACAATTTCACAATTTTTTCAAATTTTTTATCACTTTTTTTGACTCTGTAATTTCCAAAACTTTAAACTCAGATGTTAGTTAAAATTTAATACCCCTCATAAATTTTTGCCCACTTTGAGTCCTGACGTCCAAATATTTTGATATTTTAAAAAATTAGTACTATATTCAGATTATGGTTAAAATTCCCTTTATTTGATTCTCTGCATGGGCTTTTGCGATTTATTCATAATTTTGATCTTTCACACTTTTTGGTACCGCCTCCCTATTTTTGGGGGGAGCAATCTCAATAAGGTTATGTAGGGTAAAATTATGGACACGCATGCCAACGTTTATGAAAATCGATTCATGGTTTCAAACTTTATCCAGAAAGACAAATGTCAAACGGTCGAGTTAAAACTGAGAACTCGCTTCGCTGTTCAATAATCCATTAAAAAGAGAATTAACAATTTAATATAACTATTTTCCCCTCACAACAGCTACGTTAGGATTTATACGTAGATGCCATCGAGATCAGATATCATGGCATAGCCTACAACAGTTATGTTGAAAGTAAACGTTGTTTCGCTTCGTGGATTCCGTGAAAGCTAGTTGCAAGTGCTGTTTCTTTATTAGTACGATACCTACTTCAAAGATGCCATCTGTCATTTCAATTAGCGAATTTTGTCATTACATAATACGTCAATATGGAGGAGATAACAAAAATAGACTGCTTTTTGTAAACTGCAGGGTTCCATTCTTTATGGGAGGGTCAACTGAGTATTGATCCGGTAATGTTGACACAACCGGCTGATTTGTAATTGCAAATGTAATATTTCCAGAACCAATAACAGCCTACGTCTCCTGCCCCTACCGTTTCTTATACGTTTGTCCGGAACACAAGAATATACAAATCACTGTTCGAAGGCTGAACATCCCACAGGTGATATTTAACAAACCTACTTAAAAAACGATCATAAATTGTTACGACATATACTTGTAGATAAAAACAGCTATGTTCTCAAACTGAAAAATTAGTCATACACGCGCGGATATACTGGACGTTTTGGGCAACATCTTCATTAATGTAACATTCACACAAACATTTCATATTTACCTTTAAATAGAATTTACTCCCCTTTCTCAACTTTTAATTGTTTGCTTGATATTATTATTTCAAATCAAATTAAATTATTTAAATTTTGTTCAAGTAGTGAAATAAATCTAAGTCCGTTACCAAAGATTCACATTTAAGTTAATTTACATCATCTCTTTCAGTTAGTTATTTTAATTGCAATTTTCAAAATTCAAAGTCTTTAAATGAATTTAATTTTCCTTAGAAATCCTCTCTCGCTCCCCTATACAGTTCCACTATATAAATCCGCGTATAAACTCGTTGGATACGCCTGATTGTAAGATGTTGCACGACTTTACGGATGTTTCAGAAATCCGAAATTTGTTTTAAATTGCACAAATGTAATTTAAATATGTATACTGTATTAAATACTAGAAATCTTCGACAAACGAAAACAAGCGCAACAGGTGCCGATCCGGTAGTGCCTCTTTTACACAAAAATAAGTAAACACTTGGATTGTAAAATTGTGGATTTTAAAATCAAACCTTATATACATAAATATCCAAATTTATATAAACTTATACAATTCTACGTGACGTCCGATATCAGATTAATTTCTGTACCAAACCGCGCAAAATAACAGTTGGTTTTTTAATTAAAAATTTTGAATAAGTACGGGTTGAAAGAATTTAATAAAACGTACGAAAAACTGAATATTTCGTACCGGTTGTCGAACTGAAGTGACAAACACGTTCTACAGCTCGAGAAGTTAACTACGGAAGCACTTCAAAACAATCATTTTATCTTAAATTCCACAAGCTTAATCTAACACTCTACAATAAATGTATTGTACTATAACATTTTCAATAGAAAAAATAAAATAATCAATATAATTTAAATATTATTAAGCATAAAACGTTTGAAACTGTTAGAAAACAATAATTACAGTGGATTTTTATAGCAGGAAATCTAGAATTTGGTTGGGGGGGGGGGGTCGAGTTGGCTTCATACAAAAGTACAAACAAGTTAAGACTTATCAATATTACAATCTTCAAAGTGGCTGAAGAAATGTGTAATAACATACTGATATCAATCTCATTAAAGTAATAACACAATAAAGATAAGCGCTACTGGAACACTGTTTATAAGATACTTATTGACTTAAATGATTTTCTTATATTTCATATTTCTAACGTATACGAAAATGCTGTGTAATAAACTTATTTGTACACTTATATTTGAATATCGGTATGGAGAACCATACATGACTTCCATGTTCTAACATTTACATTTAAAATCATTTACTTGAATTCGGTACGATAAATTCTAAAAAATATCCCCCACCCTCAAACTATTTTCATTATTTATAGATATTTTTGTTATTATGGGATATCGTTTAAAATAATGTTATTTTCGAGTCACTTTATCCATAAAAATTACGTACTTTAATCTTATAAAGAAACTGAACTAACAGATAATCATCCCTCCACCTCAACCGATCCCCACCATTAATGATATTTACACTTTCATAGAGTGATACTCTTGTCATACGTAATTGCTGAGGTATCTTATCCTTCAACATTAAATACTCGTACGTTACTTGATATCAGCAAAGTAATTTTCAAAAAATCACCCTCTCCTCCTTCAACTACTCTCTCCATTTATAGATATCTCATTTACCATTCGACAGTGGATTAATATGACTTTACTTTCGGGGCACTTATTTATCAAAATTAAGTACTTTACTCTTGTTAAAATACAAAACAATGCAGGTAAAGTACCCCTCCTCTTTAACCGAACAACCCCATTTTTGATATTTACACTTTTATTGAGTAATAATTTCATTATATGTAATTACTAAGGTATCCTATCCTTCAAAATAAAGTAGTCTATTCAACATCAAAAAGGTATTTTTCGAAAAATTACTCCCTCCCCCTTCAACTACACCCTTTTCATTTATAGATATTTCATCTACCTTTCTACAGTGGATTATTATAACCTTCTTTTCAGAATACTGTATTTATCAAAATTAAGTACGTTACCCTTGTTAAAACATAAAACGTTGCAGGTACTTACTTTACTTTACTTTATCCAATCCCCGCTCTCGGCAGTTCAGCCATTCGGCGGCGAGCCTCCCAGTACAGACAGGATAAAGTTCGCGTTTGCAGGTTCGCCAGTTCAGGACAGACAGGCAGGTGTTGTCCATCCATCATTCCTCCATTGCACAGCGGGCAGATGTTGGAATTCACCAGGCCGAATCGGTGTAAATGGGCTTGGAGGTAGTCGTGGCCAGTGCATAGTCTGAACTCCGCGACCGCAGTCGATCTCTTGAGGGTTCGTGAAATTGGTGTTGTAAGAAGAGACTCCCACTTTTTGCCTCTGCCGGCTTCTGTATGTATTTGTTTCAGGTAGTTAAACTACCGTTGCAGGTAAACTACCCCTGCCCCTTAACCTAACCGATCTTCACAAAAATCAATATGAGTCCTCCACAACTCGGGCACATATGCAAAAAATTATTTGATTCTGTTTGAATTTGCGCCAGTTATCGTTTGCCTTAAAAAAATTCCACACACACACGCACGCGCGCGCACACACACACACACAAACTTCGGAAAGTGACTTTTCTTGATGTTTTGGGGGTAGTACAATCAGAATCAGACCTTATCTAGAACACGATTTTTTTCGCGGTCACCATACTTCCATTTCCTTACGGAGCTTGGAAGTAAAAAAGGGTTACTTCTGTGTTACCGTACACAGCTGAGAAATTAATAAAACAGCTTAAAAATTAAGAGATTAACAAAATGTCTTGTCAACTTTCGACCCTCTGGGGGAGGGTCCGATCCCGTTCGCCCCCCCCCCGTAAATACGCTCCTGGACTTTTAAAGTTTTTGTCTAAACGTATCGCTGGATTATTGAGCTATTTACCAAAGTACTGAATCTGCTGTTAGATTTGAACGTATGACTTTCAAATTTATACAAAAAATTCTTTAAATAGACAATACAATCATTGGAATCTGCAGTAAAGTAACTGAATAATAAAGGTGGAAAAAACTATGTTAGATTACACACAGACTTTCGATTTAGGCCTACATTTTGCCCATTTCCAAGTTCCAATGGTCTGCAACATGGGCCATGGATGTAAATTTCTGCCTTTCTACGCACTTGTTACGCGCCGGGACCATACTCAGTGGTGTACGTGTTACTGAGGATGTTACAAATAAAATAATTTATGATTTTTTGTACAGTGAACAAGCGTATTGTATTTTTTATGTGGAGCTCTAATTTCATAGGTTAAATTGTTGTTACCCCTAACAATACAGGGAACACTTGCTCCTTTAATGTAGCGTGTTGTATGTAGTGCACTCGTTGTTGGCATCTCTTTGTTGAACATAAAATAAAACGTAATATCTGGAAAATAATTTCGCACCAGATGCTGCAATATTTATTGCACAGCTGTTCCCGTGTGTACTAATTCTAAATCTGTTACGGATAGCTATAAATAAACGTTTTATTGGCCAAATTCGGTATAAAAAAATTATCTACCAAAAATCGACAAGCCATACGCTAAACCCAGAACAAAATTAAATCATATAACTTTGACTATTCGAATGTATAACGTAGCGGTTTGAAACTTGTTTTGCCACTTTACTCAGGAATAAGTTGTTATGTATTATTGTCCCTTAAACTGCGTACACTCAACGGTTCAACCGAGTCATCGCGATATAACTATTAGACCGGGTGCAAACGTAGGAAAGATAGAAACGTTTTAGTCACGTTTTTGTTAGAGATGATATCATTTTATTTCTATAACGATTCTCGAAATTCTAAATAGGCAGGCTGGCGTTGTTTAGCTGATGTGAACATCACCTGTTCAACAAGCCCGTTGAGAATCAACGTCGTCCAAGCTGACTCACAAGGTAACTATGATGTCTTTGTAATGCACACTCAGCGCGTTCTCTATTCCTATACATTTTGCGACTTGAGAATCGACCTTAAAGTCTGTTAGGAGGAAACGTCTCGTTCTCAATCTACAGACTCGCCGCCATTCTTTCCAGAGCGGGCATGCGTCTTCCGGGGTTTCCGTCTGCAATAAGAAGCGATTTTCTTTTGTCTCTGTTTTATTGTTGCGTTGAAAGTGACATGTTTTCTCTACATAAAATAACCTCGCCTTACTCAACTTCACTAGGAAGTGTTATCTTCCAAAAAAATGCGTTTTAAGATCGATGGACTTAATTGAGCAACACGACTTGTCTGATATTTACTAAAAGAATATGAACACTGCACAAACAAGTATCCATCCAGGCACCGTGATCTCTGTCTGTTTTAGTTTTGAATAACATTACTCGAACAAAAAGAATAAAACTTCCGGAGTACGTTCCGCTTATATTATTAGTAAACAAACAAAAGTAGTACATTTTCTAAAAAAGTACTACAACTTGATAGTAAATTAATTTTTTTAGCTGTCACATTTTTCATTTGGTCTGAACAAACACGAATATTAAGAAAAAAAAAACATCAACCAACCACATCTGGGGTGAGGGAAAATTAAAACGAACGCAATTTATTAGAAAACTTCGAAAAACAATACAAACAATATAATCCATAACGTTCTTTCATTTAATTTCACAGAAAACCTAATTTTGTGACAATGGTAGAGTGGATGCCTTCCCCACTGCTATTCCGTTCAGTAATCTCTTTTTGAAGTTTCGTTTGTCGTTTGTGGACGAATTATATACACGTTTCCTTCAAGTCCCAGCTAATCCTTCCTCTGACAGATACCCGCATCCTGTTCGAGTACTTGTAAGACGTTTCTATGTAACACCAAATGTGTTGTCGGTTTACAAATTTCTTTTCGACATATTTGTGTAAAAGCCCGCCTACTCATCCGTTTATTCTATAATATTTCTCACCCGGTATGTTGAACAAGCGAAGCGAGTTCCAAGTTTTAATTCGACCTTATGTCTCTCTGTTTGGGGTATGTCAAACGATAACTTTTGGGCGTATCAACCGATTATTATCGTAAAACGTGGCATGCGTGTCCATACTTTTACCCTAACAGAACCTTATCCTCCTAAACATGGGGGGGGGGGCAGGACGTAAAAATATGAGGTCAAAATTTTGAAAACTCGCAAAGCCCATGTGGGTTTTTATCAAATTAAAAAAAATTTAACAATCTGAATAAAGTGTTCATGTCGAAAATTTAAATATTTTCGAACCCCAGGCCTAAAAGTGGGTAAAACGTATCATAAAATCGTTAATTCCACGTGGAGTATCAAATTAAAGAGAAATTGAAACAAAATTAGAACACGGTTTAAATTTTTGTAAATTCAAAATTTTTTGCAGGCACAAAAAGGGAACTGAAAATTTGGAAACCTGTAAAAATCCAGGCAGGTGTCAGACTAACACGAATCGGAATGGTTGGAAGTTTTAGCGTTGATTGTTCGGTTGTCTGCTCTACAAATATTTTATTATTAAAAAAATGTTCAGCCTTATGTACGGGACCGTCAGGGGAACTCTTTAAGTCAGCGAGTAAAGGAACACGCCTAAAATTCTACAAAGTGATGGCCCTTCCCACACTTCTTTATGGGTCTGAGAATTGGACTTTAACGAAAGGCCAGGTCAGTCGCATCCAAGCGGCTGAAATGAAATTTCTCAGGCACGTGGCAGGGTATACTCTCCATGATCATAGAAGAAACACAGATATACGGGAGGAATGAATATTATGAGTATACTCGACAGGATTGCCTAGTGTCGGCTGAATTGGTGGAAACATCTTTGCCGAATGGATCGACAACAACTCTGCCGCATCCCCAAACAACTATGGAACTATAAGCCGTGGGGATGAAGACGTGTGGGACGTCCGAGGAAGCGCTGGAGTGACCAGCTCTAATCTTTGCCTGTTTAAGACCGGAACAAACCATCCTTTGTTCAATCCTTGCAGACGATGATGAAAAAATGGTAGAGTAATCGAGATTTCCATATTTTTCTCATAACTGAAGAGTTAACTAATATCGAAATTTATTTTATAATAAACTTCATTCATAATAGTGAGCAAGTTCTGTAGTTCAGGAAGAATACTTGTATATGCTTGACGGTTTCGTGTTAATGGATAAATTCCAAATTCTTCGATGCCTTCTTTTTGACAGTTCAGTTTTTTTTAGTAGAGGCACAGAAATTTTTTCAGTACTTGTGAATTCGTGGACTGTCTATATGAAAACAGTGAAACTGAATAGTAGAAGAGGAGAAGTTATTTGACTCTTGCACTTCTCTGTCACTCATTATCTCATTATCTATGGTGGATTTATGCTAACCGAAAAACAACGAACTTCCGTATTGAATTATTTCTAATCGCTTTCATAGAAAATGAGTTGACGGAATTTGTATGATGGGAAATTCTAAGAGTTAATAATTCTTTACAATTATAAAAAAACTCATGCTTCTTCCCCGATTTCGTATAAAAAACACATTTTTACGGGCACATTCAAAGAAAAGGAGCGGACGCTTATGACCTACCTGACAAACGGTGTCTTCATCTTGCCAGAAGAAATAAACAGAGACAACACAGATTTTAATAATTGCGGCAGTAAAGGAAAACGCTGCCAAACAAAGTTTGTCAGTTAACGCAATAATCGCATGCGACTAAAAATGATGGAATAACGGAAATGATTCCATTTCACGTTTCATGAGTTACTTTCAAATGTATCTTAGCAAGCATTCAGCGCAAACACGCAACTAAATGTATACGACTCGCCTACGTATATTTACAATAACAAATCGTTAAAACAGAGCAGCGTATGCTATTGTAAATAAACAATAGGTTACAGCAAGGCTGACAACAAGCAGCGGTCTACACAAACAATACGCAACATCTCGCTGTCAGGTTTGACGGACACCGCTGGAGGGCTTGTATGAAATTTGAATAATGCCATCGGCCCGAACATTTTCATAACAAAGCCGCCATGTACACAACAGGATAAAGCCGATACAATTTAAATGGTGCATTTTAAAATTACAAAGAAAAAGTGAATATACGGAAAACGTCATGTGAACGTGATTGCTAACTGGGCCGAATAATTCAGTTAAAACGGATTTTAAAACGTACATCACACATATTCTCTAAACACATGTCTGTACAATATATATTTAACTTCGGCATCATTTGCTTTATAAAGCTTCTACAAATTACATAATGCATTGTACGCATTAGCAATGCTTTCGTACAAGTCATTACTGAACAGACCTAAAATGAATGTCCCATGCCTACATGGGAAACTTCTAACTATACCGAGAATCACGCCAACTCCTCTCGTTTTAGTCTTCAATTCGCTGACACCCGTTTTCCATACAGATCGCTTTCGTGCCTTCCACTTCATTTGTTCATAGAAATCGCAATTTACGTCATTTATTATCTAACTCACACACCGGGTCCCTGGTTTTCCTCTTTATCTTCTCCCCTAAATGTATTCCTCAATAATTACAATTCTGATAACTCTCCCATATCATATAACGTGGCCAATAACTTCGTCTCTCTGTTTTTGCAATATTTTTCCATACTTTTCTCGTTCACTACTTCATTAAAAAATTATTCGTTGAATCAACTATTTGAAATTAATCGATATCGGTTTCCCAGTAATGACGTTTACTTCAAAAATCAAGAATGTTAACAATGCCTCAGCCAAATGGTTAATAGTCGGAAGCCTCTAATGTAATTATGTGTTCTTAAAAGTGTAGTACTGTCCCAACACTATCTCTGTGTGCACCAACCAGACTGTTCCAAACAACTGTGTATGTCTGGTCCATGTGGACGCGCCATTGATACAATCAGTGGGTATTCATCAACCGTAGCGTATAACCTTCAATGAAGCCGAGCCATGTACCGTCGTCATTCTGCTACTGGTATAGCCTTCGTTTAAGCACATGCAGAAACATACCAACAATGAAACTGCACTGGTGAAGAATAAATATTAATTACGCCTGATAACAGCTGCTTTGATTGCCGACGGCCCGATGGTATCGGTTTAAATAGATAAAAGGCAGCTACATCTATGCCATGGTACGTAAACGCGTATTTTCTAAGTATTTATCAAAGACATGAATCACTTTTTAGAACTTTTTTAGTATAAGTTTTAACGCCTGCAAACCGTGAGGTCCTTTAAACACTACAAACTGATGTGACGACCAAATTCAAATTCAAATGTGCAAAGTCCAATTCAAACGAGTTTGTTACCTAAACTTTCTCTCCCCTCTTGCTCAGTCCTTCCCTCTTCCTTCCTCCAATTATATAGAGGCATACAAAGACAATGAATGCTGAGAATATTACAAACCTGGTGTATGGTGTAAAACGGACTATCGGATAATGGAGCAAATGGGTAAAGTAATAATTATCTTGCAGTATGTTATTATTAGATTAAGTATACAAGACAGAATATCTACTAGAATCCAAGAAGCATAATTTCCAAACGAATACTGTTACTTTCTTCAGTCACTGTTTTCTTCTCATACAAATGCTTGATCCTTTTCGGAAAGAGGATCTATATACTTGGATTCCTTGAAACATAACGTGTGGAGGAAAGCGCCTGATTCAAAACAGAATATGAATCTTTACTCTCTGTGTATCCTTACGAGTGTCGAGGTCCCCGACCACAGAGCCGTCGCGTGGTCATTGCACCATGAAATACATCTCACTTTAAAAATTCGCCCTCTGCCATAATTTAAGTACGCACAAGTTTTGTTACAGCTTTAAAAAAATCATTAAGACCACAATGGAGACGGTGGCAAGTCTGTCGCTGTAGAATCAGTGCATCTGTACGGACAAAAACATAATCTATGTAAAGGTAATTTGTAAACCACGAGTTTTTAACAATTACAATACTTTTTAGTTTAGAACAAAAAACAAAAGACTATCAACTTGTAAAATAAATTACTTCTTCCTGTATACCCCGTTTACAGAATAAATTAACGTAAACATTTTGATTGGGATTGCGCGTGAGCGAGCGAGAACGCTAAGGGAGACGTCTTTTATGAAGTTTACTGCCAAAATACTACAAATCTATCAAGTCACATAATCCATCAAAATAACACTGACACGATGTGAAACTCTATGAAGGAAAAGCCAGTGGGAACCGCATTTTCCTTCCGACTGTATCAATCGGTGCGTTGCCTACCAACGAAACATAAAAGATTAATGTTTCCAATAGTACATTTTTATATAACAAAACGCCTGACTCACAAAAAACATACAACTGTGGGAACAATTGATTCGTACACAATGTGTTCAGTGCTATGGTAACAATTAGCGCTTCTGTACTGCCGTAATAGGTAATAGTTAAAGACGTTGATTGTCGCTCTTAACTGGCAATCCAACAATATAATCTTCTTGCTTCACACAAAATTATGAGTAATTAATATGAAAGTAGTCAATAATCAACGTTTTCAAATGTAGAATATACACACTGCTACAACAAAAACAGTAAATTTTTCTGTATGTCGAAACAGAAAAATTTTAAGGTGGAACTCTTTAAGGTAAATGAGTTTTTAGTTTAGAAAAATTGTTCCGTTTTTACTATTTAACTATATTGTTATTGTTAAGGGCCAGTAATTTACAGTATCAAATAACAAATTCCTTTCTGAAAGTTACGGAAATTTCTACTTTCTATTAGAAACATAATGTCTGAATTAAATACTTGAATTTTCAATAAGCCTTACTGTTAATTTCTGTTTGTCCGCACACCAGTCATGTCACAGACATAACTTTACACAATTTCTTTAATTGTAAGTATAATCTACGATTCATGAATGATTTAATAAAAATTCCTGATACCTGATATTATTCTTACAGTGGATTATTTAAATTATAAAAAATGCGAGAGAAACCCATCGTCAATCAAGGCAGAGACACAGTTTGTTACAAGCGACTGAGTATACTGTAAACGACAAATGAATAAGTCATTCTGACGATGGCAGACAGCAAATCATAGTGTCAATATTTATACCATACGTCTTACTTTATGGCCACACATGGCAGTCTGGACGAAAGGCAGCCTACAAACGTACGCATCAAATCCTCGGACACCTCCAACTCTAAACGGACGCCTATTCTAGCACGCGATTCCTACTTTGCTAACTTTCATCCCTCAATGCCCTTCGACTTTCTTCGCTTATCTCTTAAGTCTGAATCGTCCTTTCGTCAACTGGCATTCCCTACAATACTGCTGAGACGAATGAGTATCAGATCAGCTGAAATGAGGGTCTCTATTGTCACTGTCTTCGAGACACTCTGCTTACGATACACTGTTATTGTTATTCATATCCGGCGGTCAGTTCCACACATTAGAATTCATTAGACCCCAATATTTTCTTAAACTGAAACTTTCCATCCTGTCCGAAGTTTCTTACGTCACTACATTTCTTTTATGCTACATTCTGTCTTTCTCAATTTAACATATTTTGATCCGCAATGGCTGTGCCGTATTTGAGTATTTTTAACACTGAATTATGTATACCACAGCCCATCCCAATCTTGACATTTGCATGACTGTTCATATCGACTATGCTATATTTACCAGAACAACACAGGAATTTTAATAATTCGGTGGTTTTCTGTAATGTCTTTCAATAACAATTCGTAATTCATTCACTTTAATTTGTTTCCGTGCATAAACTTTGTGTCCTTTCTGTGCACTGTAAAACAATACAGAGATAGGGGGAACGAAACACCTTTGTTTGCTTCAACAGGACTGGATTCCAAACAATTTTCTGTGTCACAAATGCACCTAACGTTAAAGTGGCATACCATCAGAACTTAAAGAAGGAGGCACTTGGTTAATCAGACCTTATCATGAAAAAAATCTGCATGGCAGAAGTGAAATTTACTTACCAAACATAATTACAAGTACGATCAACGTAATAATACTCTTATAAACGTAAACAAAACGTTTCAGCTTAGCAAATGGCCGTGAAGAGCTCAAACGTCTTAGAAATATTGACACCCAGAGAACAATTTACACATTGCTTCATAAACATTAAACAACAATTTTCTATAACACAAATTTGTCTACACTGATTTTTAATTTACTTCAGATATTTCAGTTTCATACGAGAGACGGTTAGAAAAATAATACTTAGAAGTGAAAAAAAATCAAATCTTTTCCATGATAGCACTGTGCGCAGGTACAAAAGATTCGGCCAGTCTTCGAACACTAGGCTGAATACGGAATAATTTTGTCAAATCGTTTTGACTTTTCGCAGGTCGTCCTTGGAGCTCAGATATTAAAAAAAATGTATAATTGTGTATTACAGGTCGCAGCAAATTTGGCCAGAGTATTATTACTGCCTCGTTTTAAACATTAGCATCGGCAATCAAAGCAACGTTATCAGTCGTTAATAAATGTTTTTAGATACACTTGCTTTGATGGAATAACTTGATCCTCGAAGTGTAGCACTGACTTTGAAAGCCAATCAGTGTTCCGTTATTAAAATGTCTCCGCCAAATTGAGTCTACGTGGACTCACGGAGACTACGGCGTTCCCACAATTAGTCTATCGGCAGTTCACCTTTGGTACCGAACAAGGAATGTGGTGACGTATGCCATTCCACTGCACCCATCACTGTAATAATACACATTTAAAATACGTTTAACACAGTTTCGGTGTGACTTGACTGTCTCCACAAGGTATTTCTTGTAGCGAATAAAAACACTTTAACAAAATATTCAATGAATTACACTTACATATAATGTACGAACGTTCAAGCTAATATGCACACAAAATTACAACTAAATACGTCTTCTGAACGTCTGAACAAGGTTTTGTTTTCAGAACCAGTATTAGGCCTACCCCACCAACACAAGCACGCGCTATCATTCAGCAGAACCCCCGCTCCTCTGGCGTCTCGGCAGCAAAAGTGGTGTGCGTACAGTATTTATTCCCACAACCGTAACATATCACCATCACTGAAGCCGAATCGTCGCGTCTTCGTCACTGTGCTGTCTGTATGGGTTTTTAAGTGATATACGGAAACATGTAAAGAATGTAGTTGGCGCTAAAAACGGTGGTGGAGTTGATAACGTTCCTTTGATTGCCGACGTTAATAGTTAACACATGGCAGAAATACCATTTGTTGATAAAACCCAGTGAAACAGATACGGATTAATCAAAGTGGCTGGGTCAAAGTTCACGATTCTCACTACGCACCAATTAATCACAAACTACCGCTTTCGAACACAATCAATCGTTACTCTTATCCAAGCAGTCTACCTCTGAATGGAATCACTAGAAGGGAATGATTTTTCACGCTTTAGGGTGAAACTTGAATCAAACTTTTTGAAAAAAATTCCTCCTCTTTATTCTCTTCCCTTTATACAGTAACGCAACCATATTGCAACTTTCATTTGATTCTACATGGTTTTTTGACTTTTTGTACATGTGTGATAATACATTCTTTGCTCAACTGAATATCTTCCGCAGCGAAAATTAAATAAATTTACTTAAACGAAATAGTACTAAGTTGTTTAAGTTCTCCTTCGCTTTTCAACGTCTTCACAGCAAGTCAGGCAGTACTTGATGTCTGTATACGATTTAACTAACTGTACTTCGATTTTCTTGAGCTAATATTTAATATTCTTATTAAAACCCTTCTACACTCTCAGCCGAATTCCATGAGACCATATAGTTGTGACATTAACCAGTTTAGGAAAATAACAACAATAAGTAACCTAAGTATATACACGTAATTACCATCAAGTTTTTATTATAACTCGTATAGCTTAATGTTTGTAACTTCATGGACGTACATCCTTAATTAATGTTATCGTCTTAATTCTTAAAGGTTATCCCTAATCACGAAAACATCGTGTTTTTACTGTTGCAAGGGGGGAAAGTGGTCCTCACGTCTTTACGTTATCCTTTTACTGCAGCACGGCACACGAGTTCAGGCTTCAGTGAAAGAGAGGCATGATCTTTCAAAATTCTTTTGATGTTCTCAGAAATCATTTTCGTGCACAGTATACAACTTGGTGTGCAGATTATTTTAAGGTGTAAAAATCTCTTCACGAATCGATACAGAAAAATTTGATCAAAGCGGAATTGCAAGGGACCCAAGTTTGTCCGGTTTGGACAAGTCTGAATCGCCTGTTTCGGTCACAAAGGAAATACATCCACTTCACCAACCCTTCTTAGGTGTTCCTATACATCTATATCCAATAGGCTTGTATTGCTAAAGTTGCTTAGGAAACCTGCCATCCGGCATCCTATTCAGATGAACACTCCATCTAACTTTGTTTTCTACAATTAAATGTGAACTTGGATATTATAAATCTTCAACTCCTTGCATTTGTCTTTCTCTACATTGTAAAGACTACTTCTTTACAATGGAAATTATTGTTACATACCGATATTCTTTACTATGACTGTGAGAAGAAGTACTTTTCACGGCCATTATGCTTATGTTTTCTCGGTGTAACTAAAAGACGGTTAATTAAGAAATTAAGCAACGAAGGATGTGTAAAAGTACGTTGTACTGTACTAGCTGAAATACCGGATGTCGGAAGTTACATGCTGTCAGCCGTCGCTTATCAGTTGTAGTAACTTCACTCACGTTTACACAGCATAAGCATTATTAGATGGATTAAAAAAGTGCTGATTTCACAAACTTTAATAAGTACTTTAAAATTCCTAAACGATGGATGATTTCCATCTGGTGTACGATATTCCATAGTAATATTATTATTATGGCCGGCGTTTCGACCCCCATATTCTGGGATCGTCTCAAAACCTAAAATGGGACGAAGTAAGCTAAACACACACACACACACACAAAATACAACAAAAATTATAAAAGGTTATACTGTCAAATATCAATAATTACCACTGCAATTCCGATTTATGGTTACAATTTTATGGCCAACACTTAAGGTGTATGTTAATTCTAACGGATATAAAATTTAGATTTTAATAATAACAATTTTACTGGCGATTGTTGTGATTATTTTGATAACATTTTGTTTTATAATTTTTCATAGTAATTTTGAAGACGACCCCAGATTCCGGGGGGGGGGGGAGGTTCACCAAAGTCAAACAACACGAACATTCACGTACTGTGGACATCAGTCGCGGCGTTCTTTCCTGAGCCCAACGATGTCCCTTCTACCTAGTTTACGACTCGGTATCGTGAAGTCTTCACTCCCCCTACGGGTTCCTTTCACTGACCTGCAAACCGTAGAGTCAGCAGAAAACAAGTTATCAAGTTCACACGAACATTTTCAAAAGAGACTACAGTTATCGAGTCAAAACAAACTGGAGATAAAACAATTACTTGTGCCCCGTCAAAAGACCAAATGTCAACATACCATACTATAAATACGTACAGTCCCTGAAGACAGACAGTTTGTATTGTTTTGAACGATCGTTCGTAGGAGGAATGCCATTTTCATAAAATATAAACACAATTTCAGAGCTGACATAACCAGAATCCCTTTCCATAATTGAAAAATGACTTCGGCTTGCTGAGTTCCCTCGCCTGCTCACCCCTTCGCACGATTCCGAATCCGAAACCGCATAAACAAACAATTTATTCCATCAAATAATATCGCAGTCAATTCGTTATACAATGTAAGATAAATGTTTACGCGTTTCTTACAAGACACCACAGCGTAGCTAGTATTGTTTAACTGTAAAAGACAATTGATTGTCGATATCTGGAAAGGGCGAAAAGACGTAAATAATATCACAAGGCAAAACACCATTAATAAAACAGGATTTCACGCGCGTACCCTCACCCGTTATTATCTCACTCGACTGCCATACATTCAACCGCTAAGAGGCCATCATTCAATAAATCAATACCTATGCCATTAACTGTACACCTCTACCTCCCAATCACTTATGTACCACTATTTATTTCTTTTCTTTCATAAAAAGGTATATTTTGTCAGGCAGAAAAAATGTATATAAAGCCTTTGAAGAACCTTACATAACAGTGCACTGCTTATAAATGAAGACGACGCAAAAATTGTGTAACCAATAAAAAAGCACAAGGCCTACAGAACGCACTGACATAATGTTACAAAAGTGAACTAAACGATTAATAAATTTGGAAACACCTTCACCGTTGTATTATACCTCTTAAACAAGTTAAATTAAACGCATGTTTAATACAACTCTCTTATGTACCTCGAAGTAGGTTAAATAACATTACACATAGGCAAACGGCAGTATAAATACGGTAACTGATGAAATACACACAGGTACAGGCTACATCATATGATGTGCATATACAGACACAATTACCAACAACAGGTGATGAGAAATCTATTCGGTAGGTAATAATACATCGCTAAGAAATCCTACGTATAACACTTTCCTAGCGTTAATCGTTTCAGTGTCATAGTAAGACCGATGTACAGTGGAAAACGTTTAATGCGAAATGACGGGAATCAGCTGTTTTTCGTGTTAAACGCACTTAGTTAAACAAAACGAGATAAATGAACAAATATTGCACAGATTACTTACTGTATTGTGTACCAAAATAAGGCAATGAAGAATATTTAAAAAGTACGTATATATAAACGTTTTATTTATCCTCTTCGATAATTTTTCAGTTGATTTTTGAAAAAATGTGGTTAATTTTTCTTAAAATTTAGTATACACGCACTGTAGCTGTTCTTAATTTAGTCTTACGATTCAGGGTTTCTTGTAGAGTAAAGTAGTATGTCTTCTATAGCGATAACGTTCTTTTTTTTTAACAGTCTGTTATTTTCTTTTGCACACAATTCTCCACTACTTTATTTTCAACAAATTGTTCTAATTTATCAACATGGTCAAACATTTCACCTTCCGAGTTGGCTTCTAAATATCGACGAACACGGCTCAGCAAACGACAGCATTTCGGTAGCGGTAGGAACTAATTTTCACTGGCATTTGGGAAGCATTATTTCAGAAGATGTAACAACAAAGAATGACATCAAAAATAGGATACAACAGGGAAAAAAGGCTATTCGTTTGCTAAACTCGATACTTTGGTTGAACAAAATGAAACTTCAAACTAAACTGACAATTTACACAACTATTGTGGAGCCCATTTTAACTTATGGCTGCGAATGCTGGCAACTTTCAGATAAAGAGAAAAAGATGATAGAAACTGTGGAAATGGACTTCTTAAGAAGAGAGTGTAATATTTCTAGAATGCAACATGTTAGAAACGAATGTATAAGAAGGAAAACAGGGCGCATATTTACAACAGTAGAAAGAATAGAATCCAGGCAGTTGCTATGGTATGGTCACGTAATGAGGTTGGAGGAGAAGCGATGGCCAAAAGACAGCATTGACTTACACGCCACAAAACAGGAGAAGAAAAGGAAGACTGACAACACAGTGGAGAACAGGAATTAGGAAAAGCATGAGAGATCGAGCTACTGAAGACGATGACTGGAAAGATAGGGAGAAATGGCGATCGAAATGCGGGATGCGGGACTGTTACGACCCCCGCCAATAATAAATCATTTTCCGTGTCAAGTGCGTCGTCACTGTTCATCACTGTCACAGTTTTTACCCTGCCCTGTTTTGGGGCGTGCATGTATGGATTTACTTATTGTGCAGCTATTGCAAAGCCAACAAAATATTTTTTGTAACAACCTTTTTCGTGTTAACCGATATTTTGTAGGTAAAACTTTCGTGTTAACCATACAAACTGTAATTGTAAAATATTAGCAGCAATCGGGACCTGAGTCACATTTCGTGTTAACTGTTAAACGTTTTCCACTGTATACAGCGGTGACGTGTCATAACCTCCGCTGTCGAAGGTTTACATCCGGATCACTGTCACAAATAACCTCAACCTATTATCACCTCGAAAGAAGCCAACCCGTAGTGTCGTCGTCATTCTGCTGACGCTGTAGCATTTAAGTGGCGTTCAGAAAAATGACAACGCAGTGGAAAATCTGAAACGACTGAAAAGTTGTTTTGATTGCCGACGGTTATTAAAGCCAGGCAGTTCCACCATTAGGCATATAGGCCTATAGAATTCTTCCTTTTACGTAGCATGAATACATCCGACAAGAGTCAGATCAGTCGAGAAGTATAAAGCCGTCACTACACACAAAGTCGGTTGGATGTGAATTCAATTAAATTCTACCCCGTCAGTTAAGAGTGTAATCGTGGTGTTCCCTTTTAAAAAACGAAATACCTCCACACACACATACACACGCGCGCGCATACACACTGCTTGGCTTCAATATCGTTAAACTTAAGGGGAAGAACATTTCAACAAATAAGACGAAAAATAAAATTCGTCTTAACCCGTTTCCATCAGCATATTCAACCTGCGCTGTTTAGAAGCAAAATCATCGGGCGCTGTCGCTACTATGTCTGACAATCTCGTTGTCGATTTCACATTTTCTTTGGAGGCCTTATTTCCAATATACGCCCCTCAAGTGAAAGATAGGCACGTACAAATTTAAAAAAATTAAAATTATTTGAAAGCATATTTTGCACTTATTGCTCCCACTTAGGCGTTTTTCGTTTGATGTGACTGTGTACAGACGTACTTCTAGTTTCTATAAACAATGAAAGTGATTTATTTTTGGAATAAAATAGTCGCATACACATATTACAAATGATATTCGTTTTCAGTTGTTAACTAACATGTATCTAAAACACATGAGTACGTCCCTTTGGTCGTACATCTAAAGTAGTAATGTCCAACTGGCGGTCAGCGACTAGCATATGATAACTCTACATACTTTAATAAACAAATGAATAATAAAATACTATTTTAACTGAGAATAGTCTTGTAGGAGAAGCCTATAAAAAACTGTTTCACTTAATCATTAATACACGTACTGTGGTTTTCGTTGTATTTCTTTAATGCAATGTTTAATTGCTCTATGGTTTTTTTACACTGTTACACTATACAGTATCCAGTCTACTTTCTTCCATCCCTCGGCTAGACAAATCAGATGCGCTTCTCCTATGTTTCGTCCTTGCTACGTAATCAATCGCGCCTAGTATTCCAAGTTCCGTTTAAGTGCGTTTAGCTCGATGTGGACTTCCTTCTTCAGTGGCCGCAGGAGATCGACCCAGTTTTCACGCTGAATAAAATATTAAGTATCCAATATTTAATATCTTTTTTATATCTTCATTATTATACTGTCATAATAAAGATTGTACCGTTAAAGGTATGCAGTTACATATTTTAAATGTATGAATTTCCTCTTTTTACTTATTTACAATTTACAATGCTGGGTTTTTTATTATTTTTTTGACGTTTGGGCTGCATACGTGTCAAAAATTTATCACTTATGCGGCCCAACGGTAGATTCCTGAGTTTAAGTGCGCCCCTCAGGTGCTTTTAAGTTGGAAATCATTGGACTAAAACTGGATTCCACTGGTTTTAAGGTGGTACAAAAAACACAATGTCAACACGAGGCCTATTCTGAGAACGCGACAATGTACCTCCTGTGGCACGCAACAAATTGGTGATCAGAGTTTTAATGAAAATGCAGCCTTTTGTTAGGAAACGTCACATATAAGTGCCTTGTTACTGGTTTAGTGCCATGCAGGTAAAACGAAATGGGCCTATTAATAATAAAGCTGACGGAACAGTTTTATTTGTAAAATACTTCCGGTAAATGATTCTAACTTATTATTTTCCTATAACTACTGATCAAGACCTCTTCAAACCTTCTCCCGAATAAGACAGTTGTTTCAGACAATGAATCGATAACGTTAGTTTGTTTTAATAAAATGCGCTGCTTTTATACTATCGACATTCTTAATGAATATTTTTCCGTTTTTTTTTTCAGGTTATTCCATTTCAAATACGAATATGTACGTAAAATGTCTATATATATATATTGTAACATGACAGATGTATGCATAATATTGAATGGCAATTGATCATTAGAATAATGAAGTTATAATATTTAAATTTGGAAGAAAGCATTAAGTTTAATATAAATAGATTAATTCATAGCAACTATGGAAAGAAATCATTATTATAAAGAAAATACACGTTCAAATAAAAGGAGTTACTAGTGATGAGTCATCCAAGACCAGTCTCATAACCAAAGGTTTTCAAGGTATAACCCAGGAAGGTAAAAAAGTAAATAACAAAGCAGTACTGAATATGACCAAACCCACAACGAGGGAGAATAAATAGAATAGAAACCCTAAAATAAGCCAAGATCAACCAATACAGGTGGTGTATTTCTAAAATAAAGAAGAAGATGGAGAAGAACCCAAGAAACCTGATGGCATCAAGAAGAAGATGGAGAAGATACCAGTCCCAGAAGGCAGGAGAAAAGAAGACTGATGAAAGAAGAAGAAGGCAGCATCCTGAAGAAGATGTCATGCTCTTATAAAAGACACCCAAATCCCTATATCCCCAAAATAAATATTTAAAAATAAAAGTATAACGAAATGAAAACCACATGTATATAAATTTAAGAGAGAGAAGTGTATAAAGTAAAAGTTGCCTGTGAACTAAGATGAAACAATAATATAGTACCCATGGAACAAATCTCCATTGAAAAACGCTAACCAATTTATTATGTTAAAAAGACTATACGACCATTTAGCAATAACATAATATAAAAGTGCAAAGTGAACCAGTGATAGTTTTGGGTACTATAGAAAATGAACCTTGTGTTTCATTCTTGGCATCACAAACATTGAATGCAATGAAATATGCAATTTTCAATGACTTGAAATGTGTACTGTGACAATATGTTGTTCATCAGACATAAATCTGTTTAAAATAACATTTTGTTTTATATGCAAAAAGAAAAACAGATTTCATAATACTTTTTGAACTATTTATGCTATTTATTTATTAATGACAGGGTACAATTCCCCAAAGACAATGTGTAAAAGACGGTATAAAAACTGTAGAATCCTACTTATAATAATAGTTAGAAATAAGAATATAAATATAAGGTTTTTATGTATATAGTAAAAGAATGTTTAAAAATGTTTTAGATATAAGGCCATTTGTTTGGGTCTGATACAACTAACATCAGAACTATAAAAATAATTACTACTTGTAAATAGTAGGAAGTAATTAAGATGTTAGTTAGTAAAAACCTTTTTTGTAAACCATATTTCCATGTTAGAAATAAGGATTTTGTTGTAAAATGTCTGACTTCAAGACAACCATTTATTTAAAAAAAATATTCTTTATTTGGTTTAACTGTTATTTGTATTGTAACCAATACTAATTGTTATTGTGTAATTTGAAAACATGTTTAATTTATAATACTATATGTAAAAGTCAGAGAGGGTATCACACATCATATATTGTTTGTAAAGTTTTTGTAAGGAAAAAATGTTAAAAAACCTAGGCCAAAAGAATGGAAACCAAACTTCATCAAAACAGGGAAATTGCTCATTTAAATGCAAATAAACAAAAGGGGTTTAGACAAAATAAACTTGAGATCATGCCATATAATTGCACATACCATTTAGAGAGATTTTAATAAATTATATTCAGAATTATAAATAAAAATGAAAATGACTAAACTCAGAAATTTGGACATGGGAGTCATATATTCCAGAATAATGTTTCAGAATACAACTAATTCAGTTAATTACAAGAAAATAAGGGAATATAAACCTTTTAATACAGTATAAGATTATTAATATTAAATATAACTGATAAAATGGCTGAATTTACATAATGACAGGAAGTATGTTTTGACTTTTCAGAGTATACCAAACTGAAAGTAAAATTACTATTTTTGGACAGAAAACACTATAAAACGGCATTATTTAATTTGAAAATAAGCCGAATGAACTGAAAGATTAATTTAAATAACATCTAGTGAATAAAATTGATAAATAACCCAAGTTTAGGCATTTATATAGTGAAATATTAAAGTGCGCACAGGATGTGAAAATATATTTGAACAATGTTAAGGATAATATTATATGGGCTAAGAGTTTAATTGAAACTGAAGGAAACAGTTAGTTAATTATTGGCATTTGAACGGTTAACATGACAAACGTTTTGTAACGTGCCTAACCTAACTTATAATGGTCATATAAAGCGAGTGAATAGTACGTTATTGTGAAATCGCGAGTGACTTATAAAATACAGCTAGAACTCTCACATTATAACAGAAACAATCAAGAAACAATAAATAACACTAAACAATACACACCTACTCCGAAAAACACCACAAAACACCAGAAAACTGAATAATACATTAACCAAATTAGTGTCGGAATAGGGAAAAGTGTTTGAACTTATAATTACACGGATACACTAAATACAACCCAGAAACATTACACCAGGCACTAAACAACATTTAACAAGAGATTTGCAGACACCAGAACAGGAATACTGCCAGAAAATACATTATTTGGAACGAAGCAGGAACGAGCGACATTTTGATCAACTTGACGGCAGCCATCTTTCTTTGACAATTCCAATGCCTCTCCGTGCACATATCAGCTGTTGGTGAAAAACAATTATATTATTTTTAAATTTATCATTCAATGTCTGTGTTTAGTAATAATTATTAATTTGTTGTAACGTTATACTTTTTAAATATTACCCCGATTTCTCTGACTTTGATAATAATTGGCTGTTTAAAGAACCCTGTATGATTTTTATATAATATACTTTGTAACTTTTTCGATATCCTGAGAATCGATATTATAATCGATAAGAGTCAATATTGCTATTAATTAATAAAACATTAATATTCTTCAACACTAAATAGTTCTTTATTTCGTAAATATTACTAGTTATCACTAATATAATTCTAATTAATAATCTACCAGGACTTTACCACCTATAAGTGAAGATAACCTAAAAAATAAAAAGGTAAACAAGTATCGATTGGTTTGAAGACAATCTTATGAGTGGTGATAGTTTATTTAAAATATACCAAAACTTTAATAAAATTTTTCAGAAGAGCATTACACTTTTTAAAACTTCACAGCCCTATATTAATTAATTGATTATAATTAATTAATAAAAAGAAATTTTTTTTTAATTATTTTTTTTTTATAAACAATTTTATTTTAAATTTTTTTTTCAAAACAACAATTTTTGTTTTGAAACTTTCGGTGAAGCTGAACATATATTTCTTCATCAACATTACGCTACTCGACCGGTCTTGCTACCATTGAGACTCGACCAGCTGGGAAACTTAAGGAAGTGTTTCAGGCCAGTAAGACGTCGAGAGCCACACCAATTAAGAACATACATAATCAGATCAAATATTTATTACAATATATATATATATATATATATATATATATATATATATATTGTAACGGTACATAAACCAGTCCCCATAAATGATAACTCTTGTAATACCATCAAGGTCAGAAATGGGTAAACTATAACGAGCTCAAAATTAAATTGTATCACTAAGCATTATAAACGATTAAAGTGATATACAGTGACAAGTGAGTTATAGTGTACCCAATGAGGTAATATGTGAAGGTGAAGGGAACTTCTTACAGAATTGTGCTGTAGATGTGAGAATTATAAACTATGATAGTAGACTATGATGCTACTAACTAATTATGTATTTTGTTAAGTTACTGTAGTATTTATATTGTGTAGACAACAAAATTTAATACCTAGGTTAATTTTATATTTTTATAAAATAATTGTGTTATTGTATAAGATAACCCAGGGTTTGTTTTAAAAACATAAAAGATTTAAATATCAGATGATAATAAAAATTAAAATAATACTGTATGAGGGAAATGGCAGAAGGAAGTAGTGCAGTGTAGGAATACTATAAGAGATTAATAAATAATAAAATAAATTCATGTAAAGTTAATAATAATATTAAAGACTTATATCCAAAGTTATAAGAAAATAAACAGAAACCTATTATGTAAACCAAATTGGGAAAGAAACCAAAATTAAAAAGAATTATTTTTCTGTA
Organism: Magicicada septendecula; assembly: GCA_034769895.1. NCBI lineage: Eukaryota > Metazoa > Arthropoda > Insecta > Hemiptera > Cicadidae > Magicicada > Magicicada septendecula. The sequence goes on along the minus strand of CM068369.1, from coordinate 408,684,922 downwards.
AATCAAAAATAAATTTATAATAATTACAAACCGCCTATATACTAAAAAGTAAATAGCAGAACCAATAAAAAGATATATATAAAATTATGGGTTACTAAGAGTAACGAAATAACAAGTATTGTTTAATCGAATTTGAAATTGAAACCTGTCTGGTTGACAAAATGATGAGACAAAAATTTTATTAAAATATCCTTTCGAAACCTTTTGAAAAGCACAAAATTGTTACAAAATTAAATAACAGTATAAACATTATGTACTACTACCTTAGTTATCAAAGTTAACTTGCTATACTCCATAATAAAAGTGAAAAAACCATTTTGGACGAGTAGGCATAGCCTAGCCGAGTTCGAGTTTTAACGAGATAATATTTGCCGGACGGTTATGAAATTACAACCAAATACGAACACCACCTGAGAAACGGCTTCACCCAAGTAAGAACTTCAAGAAGAGAGGTAATATAAACATTTCTTTTAATATTTAACGAAGAAAACTCAAACTGAATGGTCGTGTAGTACAGAAACGATTAAAGTGTAATCACATGTTTTAATAAAAACAAACGCAATCTGCTCTCTTACGGACAACTCCAGAACTACGTATTAAGCGAAATAAACAAATAATTGAATATTTTTTCTATATTTGTAAAGCGTAGTATAATTATCCATTTCTGACCATCTCATAACAAAAAGAATTTACCCTTAACCCTGGGGAAATAAATAAAAGAATTATATGTTTATTGATGTTTAAATATAGTATAACATTTGGTCAAAAACCATATATTTTTTGACAATTCCATGTTTACTCAATGAAGTCGATATCATGTACTAGTTAATGAAAAGATCGATTGTGATATTTGTATTTTGGCGGAAGAGAAAAACCAATAATATTCTTAATAAATATTATTGAGAAATGATATTGAATAATAAAAATGTGTTTCCTTTATTGTAGTGGGTAGTTGTAGTAGGTTTCAGAATAAATAAGAAGAGGACGATCCACCGGGTCGTATTCTGCCACAGTGTCGTCTGGTTAACCTATATTTGGAGACTAGTGTCAAAATCAGCTGATTCGGTTCACGGCGAATATTTGAAAAATTTAGAAATCGTCTAAACCGAGGGTAAACAAACGGTACTTGCTCTCTCTTCAAAAGAAGGCTAAACCACTTCCCTACTTAACCCAAATCACACACACTCGATTTCTGCTTTGTTTGAGTAACATTACCAACAACTTTATTTAAACTTCAGTCTTTATAATTCATAAGTGGCGACTGCTAAGAGGTGTTCGGACCGATCGAGGGACACGCTCGAGGAGAACGTTACAAATTGGCGCTCAACGTAAAAGGGCTGTAATTAAAAAAGAATTTTGATATATTTAATAAATTAATATACCAAAAAATCTAATTATCGTCGGCAGTTATGAGAAAACAAGAAATGCATAATACCAGAGGCAGATCGAAGAAGAGGGCAGAAGAAAAGGAGAAGGAAGAAGGTGGACAGGAACGAGAGATAGAAATATTTACGGACAGTGAAATGGAACAACCGGTGGGTGATAAAGAAGAAACTGAAGCAATTATGAGCACGGAAAAGGAAATAGTGGAAGAGGATGCCCAAGGGGACCAACCAGATAAAGCGGAAGCCAGGAGAGAACCAAATTGGCAAGACATGATGAGATTTATAGCCGAGAAGTTTGATAAAATAGATGAGAATTTTAAGAAACAAGAGGAAAACTCGAAGCAAACCAATGAGGAAAATAAGGAGAATTTTAAGAAACAGGAGGAAAACTTAAAGCAAACCAATGAGGAAAATAAGGAGAATTTTAAGAAATAGGAGGAAAACTTGAAGCAAACCAATGAGGAAAATAAGGAGAATTTTAAGAAACAGGAGGAACAAAATAGACAGACCAATGAGAAAATAGATAGCATTCATGAAAGTTTAGTCAAACAACTAAATGAAAAAATAGAGACCATTCATGGAAATATCAAACAAACCATGAATGAACAATACCATGAACTGAAAGAAACTGTTGAAGGACAAAGAGAAGAGATGAATGCAAAATTTGAAGAGAATAATGAGAATTTAAAACAAATTGAGGGTAAGATGGAGAACTTCAACAAGGAATTAAGAGAAAATCTAGAGAGTAAAATTGAACTGGTCAGTAATACGCTTAGCCAAAGAGTAGATGAATACAAGGAAGAGGCAGAGAAGAAAGTAATAGAAACCAATCAAAGATTGGATAAAACAGAAGAAAAGATGGAACTAATTAAAACAGGAATCGATGCACGGATGGAAAAGGAGGAACAAAATAATCAAGTTCGTGTAATGGCCATACGCCAAGAAAACAATGACCAGTTAGATAGTATCAAAAGCAGTCTAAACTGTAAATTTTCGGAGTTTCATAAAACAGCAGAAAATGTAAAAAATCAGTGTAATAGCCAAGCAGAGAAATTAGATAATTTGCAACAAATACAAACCAATTTTCAAGGTGATGTAGATAGAATAAGTTCTAGATCTGCATACAACAGTCATCATGTTTTTCAAGATAGTAAGGAAAGTGTAAACTTTCGGGATTATCGTAGAAACCCACTCGAATTTTTAGGGAGAGTAGACGAAATTTTGAACAGATCAAAGGAGAATCGATGGAATATGATCAAAGGTATATTAGACGAATCTTTCAAAAACATCAATGATAATTGGTGGACGGCAATCAGGAACGAGGTGTGTGATTATGGGGGTTTCAAAACAATGTTCAAACTTAAGTACTGGTCGGAGTCAGTACAAAACATTATTAGGGACGATATTTGTCATGGTAGGTATGACCGTACAATGGGACAAACACCTACTGCTTACTTTTTGGGGAAGGTGTGTATAGCAAAGTATTTAGATCCAAAGATCACTGAAGAGTGTCTAGTGACCAAAATTGCGTATCATTTCGAAGAGAAGATAATCAGTGCCCGATTAAGTGGACAAATAAAAACTATTGGAGGCATGGAAACGCTACTAGAAAATTATGAGCAGGAATCTTATTATAGGAGAAGTAGATGGAGGTCAGGGAATACCGAGGAGCGGAGGAATAAACCACCAAGAGAGAATCGACCTAGAGTAAATTATGTGCATGCTAATAACAATTATTTTAATAACAGATATCGAGGAAGATGGCCTAATAATAACAGACAAAATTACAGACATGATTCTTATCACCGAGAAGAAGGTCCACAAAGGAGTATGAGTGCAGAGCAACCTAGATTCAGAGATAGTGATGAAGAAAGGAGACCAATAAGCAATATTCAACATAATGAAAATGTTGAATCAAACAATAATAATGATGGAAATAGGGAAAACGGGTACCAGCAGTGAGAAGATGTGATTGCCCGTCACTGCTAGAAACAACAGGGCACAGAATTTACCACAAACCCAATTATAATAATAAATTAAACAAACCAATAACCATTATCAGAAATAATTTTAAAAAAAATATACAGTCAGAGTTAATGGAAGAAAGAGCAATTAAAGAGTCATCGCCAAACAATGACATAGTCTATATACAAATAAACTTAAATGGAGTGTCAGCAGAGGCCATGATTGATACAGGAGCCAATATTTCAATTGTTGATCAATTAGAACTAGACCGTATTATTGAGCTAACTACTGAGAGAATACCTACTTTACCAATTAATAATTTAACAATTGTTGGTGCCACCGGGAAACAAAATAAAACAATCCAGGAAACAAGTGTCTTTGAATGTTACCACTAGTGGAATAGGAATACATATGGGATTTTTAGTAGCAAAAGGGCTACCGTTTAGGGTGTTAATAGGGTGTGATATGCTACGGCGACACACTGCAATTATAAATCTGGCCAGGGGTATAGTAACCTTGAGCACAGAAAATGGTGAGTTAACGGCTGAGATAATTGGTAGCCAAAGTGCCCCTCAGTGTCCGAGCTCATTTTTTGTTAGGGAGGATAATAGATTAACCCTAGGTAAAAACACAGAAGTAACAGAATCAAAGATTTGGCAAGAGAAGATAGAAGAGATAATTGAGTTTCAGAATAGGCAGGCACCGGAAATAATTAGTGTAGAACAAAAACAACAGCTTATAAAAATTTATAATAAATATAAATCAGTATTCTCAGAGTCACCAGGAAAAGCAAAAAACTTCTTGTGTGAACTAAAGTTCAAAGAAAATGTAAATTTTAACAAACGATCATACCCTATTGCTCAAGCTTTGAAAGAGGCAGCAAGGAAAGAAATTCAAAGAATGATATTGGAAGACATAATTGAAAGAAGTAGTTCTCCGTATACCAGCCCATTGGTAGCTATACCGAAGAAAGATGGTCAAGTAAGACTATGTCTTGATGCTCGGGAGTTGAATAAAATGCTCATTAACGATCGCACGTCTCCAGGTGAGATTGAAGAAATAATGAAAAAATTCTATGGATGCAAGTACATGAGTACTTGGGATGCAGTTTGTGGATATTGGCAAATAGAGTTGCACCCTAACAGCAGACAATATGTTGCTTTCATATTCGAAGGACGAAATTATCATTTTAAGCGTTTGCCTTTCGGATTGGTAAATTCTGTGGCCGTGTTCATCCAATGCATGGACCAAATTTTAGGTAAGGAAGTTTTAGATTTTACTACCATATATGTGGATGACATAGTAATTACGTCTTGTACTTGGGAGGAGCATTGTAACCGAGTGGAAACAGTATTAAATAAACTATTGCAACATAATATAACTTTAAAACTGGATAAATCTAAATTTATCACACATGAACTATCATTTTTAGGGTTCATTTTATCTGCTACTGGGATTAAACCATCTCCTGAAAAAGTAAAGGCTATCCAAGATTTTCCTAAACCAAAAAACTTAAAACAATTACAATCCTTTCTGGGGATATGCAACTATTACAGGAAATTTCAACAGAATTATTCAGAAGTAACAGCCAAATTCCAATGTTTACTTTCAAAGAAAAACAAGTGGAAATGGGAAGAAAATGAAGATAATAATTTTCAGATAGTAAAAAATAAATTTCTTGACAGCATCATGTTACATCACCCAAATTTTAATAAACGTTTTTTCATAAATTGTGATGCTAGTAACATTAGCCTTGGAAGTGAGCTCTATCAGGAAGATGAGGAAGGAAATCATGGTGTCATCAGTTTTGCAAGCAGAGTACTGAGTAGTTGCGAGAGGAATTATACAGTAACTGAAAAGGAACTGCTGAGTGTTGTGTTCTCATGTATAAAATTTCGAACATTTATATTAGGATACCCAGTAACTATCAGAACCGATCATAGATCAATTTCATTTTTAAAAAATTGTAAACTTAACCACGGCAGACTCACCAGATGGGTATTAATACTTCAAGAGTATAATTTATACTGGGAATATATTCCGGGTAAGAAGAATGTAATAGCCGACCGATTATCACGGATTAATCTAGAAAAATGAACTTATGAAATAGAACCAGAAAGTATTTGAAAAATATATTACATTATTAAGATGAAAAAGGAGTTACAAGATATAATTAATAAAATAAAAGTCGATCAACAAAGGGACACTAAATTAACAAAAATTAAGGAACGAATATTACAACATGACCCTATAATAATGAAATTTTTCTGTGTTTATGAAGAGATCCTTTTTATTCGTCCTACCATTAAGGATCATGTATGGAAGATGTATGTGCCAGAAGCAACAGAAGTAGCCCTGATTAAGGATTATCATGAAAGATATGGTCACATGGGATCACTCAAAGTTATTAAAGCTCTATCTGAACACTGTTACGTGAAAGCTATAAATAAGAGAGTAAGGGAAATAGTAAAAAACTGTAACATATGCCAGCTAGTAAAAGTAAATAATGATAAGAGAACTGGTGCAATGATTACAATAAAATCTAATAATAAACTTGAAAAGACATTCTTGGATATATGTGAACCTTTTCCCAGAAGTGGAGGGAGACATAAATATCAATATATAATCATATTATTTGATCATTATACGAAATATACAAAACTCTACGCTATCAGTAGAGCCACAACGAAGAAAATTCTAGAAGTAATCCTTAAAAATTACTTACCTGAGGTGGGAAAACCGGAAACAATTATAACGGATCATGGAACGCAATTTCGGGGAAAAAGGTGGAAAGAAGAATTGGGAAATTGGCAAATAAGGACCTACAAAACATCAGTGTACCACCCTAGTAGCAATCCTGCTGAACGCGTATTAAGGGAAGTTGGCCGAATTCTACGTACATACTGTCACCAAGAACATAAAAACTGGAGCCAGTACATCGAACCAGCTGAGACTTTCCTTAATTGGTCATACCATGACACTATCGGGACTAGCCCTTATCAGGTAATGTTTGATAAACCACCACCAAGAGAAATTACCTCGTTGATAAATTTTCCTCCAGAAGAGAGAGTAAAGTTCGACAAAGTGGAAATGCACAACAGAGTGTTGCATAAAGTAGAACTTCAACAAAAAAGGGATCAAGTAAAAAAGAAAAGATTGGATACATACCAGATGGGAGATAAGGTATTAATCAAAAATAGACAACTACCCAGTTCTATAGAAGGTATTGCTCGGAAGCTACTGTTACTTTATACTGGACCTTACCTCATAACCCAGGTGAAGGGGAATAATACCTACGAAATTAAAACAATTAGCAATAACAGAATAAAAGGAGTGTACAACCAATCGGAAATGAAACACTATTACGAAGAAAAAAACCAAGAATATTAGGAGAATTGAGACAATCAACAATTTATTTTCGTAAACGAGTAGAACCAAAATAAATTTGTTCTAGTGGGGGGGGCTTTATGTAACGGTACATAACCCAGTCCCCATAAACGATAACTCTTGTAATACCATCAAGGTCAGAAATGGGTAAACTATAACGAGCTCAAAATTAAATTGTATCACTAAGCATTATAAACGATTAAAGTGATATACAGTGACAAGTGAGTTATAGTGTACCCAATGAGGTAATATGTGAAGGTGAAGGGAACTTCTTACAGAATTGTGCTGTAGATGTGAGAATTATAAACTATGATAGTAGACTATGATGCTACTAACTAATTATGTATTTTGTTAAGTTACTGTAGTATTTATATTGTGTAGACAACAAAATTTAATACCTAGGTTAATTTTATATTTTTATAAAATAATTGTGTTATTGTATAAGATAACCCAGGGTTTGTTTTAAAAACATAAAAGATTTAAATATCAGATGATAATAAAAATTAAAATAATACTGTATGAGGGAAATGGCAGAAGGAAGTAGTGCAGTGTAGGAATACTATAATAGATTAATAAATAATAAAATAAATTCATGTAAAGTTAATAATAATATTAAAGACTTATATCCAAAGTTATAAGAAAATAAACAGAAACCTATTATGTAAACCAAATTGGGAAAGAAACCAAAATTAAAAAGAATTATTTTTCTGTAAATCAAAAATAAATTTATAATAATTACAAACCGCCTATATACTAAAAAGTAAATAGCAGAACCAATAAAAAGATATATATAAAATTATGGGTTACTAAGAGTAACGAAATAACAAGTATTGTTTAATCGAATTTGAAATTGAAACCTGTCTGGTTGACAAAATGATGAGACAAAAATTTTATTAAAATATCCTTTCGAAACCTTTTGAAAAGCACAAAATTGTTACAAAATTAAATAACAGTATATACATTATGTACTACTACCTTAGTTATCAAAGTTAACTTGCTATACTCCATAATAAAAGTGAAAAAACCATTTTGGACGAGTAGGCATAGCCTAGCCGAGTTCGAGTTTTAACGAGATAATATTTGCCGGACGGTTATGAAATTACAACCAAATACGAACACCACCTGAGAAACGGCTTCACCCAAGTAAGAACTTCAAGAAGAGAGGTAATATAAACATTTCTTTTAATATTTAACGAAGAAAACTCAAACTGAATGGTCGTGTAGTACAGAAACGATTAAAGTGTAATCACATGTTTTAATAAAAACAAACGCAATCTGCTCTCTTACGGACAACTCCAGAACTACGTATTAAGCGAAATAAACAAATAATTGAATATTTTTTCTATATTTGTAAAGCGTAGTATAATTATCCATTTCTGACCATCTCATAACAAAAAGAATTTACCCTTAACCCTGGGGAAATAAATAAAAGAATTATATGTTTATTGATGTTTAAATATAGTATAACATTTGGTCAAAAACCATATATTTTTTGACAATTCCATGTTTACTCAATGAAGTCGATATCATGTACTAGTTAATGAAAAGATCGATTGTGATATTTGTATTTTGGCGGAAGAGAAAAACCAATAATATTCTTAATAAATATTATTGAGAAATGATATTGAATAATAAAAATGTGTTTCCTTTATTGTAGTGGGTAGTTGTAGTAGGTTTCAGAATAAATAAGAAGAGGACGATCCACCGGGTCGTATTCTGCCACAGTGTCGTCTGGTTAACCTATATTTGGAGACTAGTGTCAAAATCAGCTGATTCGGTTCACGGCGAATATTTGAAAAATTTAGAAATCGTCTAAACCGAGGGTAAACAAACGGTACTTGCTCTCTCTTCAAAAGAAGGCTAAACCACTTCCCTACTTAACCCAAATCACACACACTCGATTTCTGCTTTGTTTGAGTAACATTACCAACAACTTTATTTAAACTTCAGTCTTTATAATTCATAAGTGGCGACTGCTAAGAGGTGTTCGGACCGATCAGAGGGACACGCTCGAGGGGAACGTTACAATATATATATATATATATATATATATATATATATATATATAAAACACAGGATCATGATAAGCAAATGAACTATGTCTTATGCATGGATGACGGACCTGTTTAAATTTATCCTCTTATCCTGTTTAAATTTGTCTCTTGTTCAAATTGGTTTTTTAGCTATAGTTTTTGTACTGTATTACCGATAAGAATTTAGAATAGGTCAAACTCTAAAAATTTTATTCGTCATTTTTCTATGTAATGTGTTTGTGAAAGTGTGCGCGGGTGTGCGAGTTATTAACGTTTTTCTATTGTGTCCGTTATAATTATCCGATTGACATGAGACTTGAACAAGACATAAAGTTTAATATTAGCTACAATTTCCCTATATTCTGTGATCTTCAAATAACTGTTAAATGTGAATTTGTGTTATATGAAATCTTTATATGAAACTCACTCAAGCGTGAAGTAATAAAATCCCAGATAATTATCTTTGCAGGAAATGCCAATTCCATGCAAAGCGTTGCATGAAGAAATATTCGGGCCATGTGCATAGTATCATGTGGCCGGTAATTGGCCTATTAGAACGCAGTAAAATCATTGAAAATTGTCTGTTGCCATGTGCAGATCAAAGTCAGTTCATTTTGAGCATTCGTCTAGTAAACGTGCGGTCCGCGTTCAAGAAGTTTCTCTTGCGTGAACACGTAAACGGTGCGAAAGGTGTACGAAAACTTGGAACTCTGTGTGAGTTATTCTACAGACCCAAGTAATTCAGTTTTCATAATATAATTGTGGATTTCAAGTATCCGTGTTAGTCAAGATTTCCTCATAGGTAGTTCTACCGACAGCGGTAGAACTGGTGACGCGAGGACACTTGAAGACGAGCCGGAAGGTGTGCGCCTATACACCATTTTTCATTAACACCCACGTTACACCTTGAGATACGTAAATAAGTAAAACAATATTAAAACGTTTTTTTAAAAAAACCTTTAACAATCAATAATCAGTGTTATCGCAGCGAGGCAGTGTTGCAGTTCGACGAGCAGGTTCAGCGTGTTTATCATCAGGACACCAGCCTAGCAGAATCCACGAGGGAAGGACACGCGTGATATACGCATCGCCTTCAGCCATCTCGCCGCATCAAATTGGAACACCTTCATTCAAGTAACAATTTCAGATCTGAACTTTATATAAACTGTTTCAAACAATATTTCAAAATTCATAGCTACTGTGTATGTTTAAAAATATATCGTACGAACTATTATTCAACTGGTGTGCAATAAATAATTATAATACCTCCAATATAGACTTGTTGATTTATAAAACACACACTTTAATCCTATGCGCAAGAATTAATTCAATTGTGTTGTCGCAATATATATATTGCGACAACACAAATTACTAAACTATTGGCGCATAGGATATGATAGTATGTGTATTTCAAATTACAAGTCTATATTGGAGGGTTTAAGATTATTTATTGTACAAACACAAGTTATAGTTTATATGGTATATTTGAAATGTACAGAATGTAATGTTTGATATAGAGTCTTTCTTTTAAAATGTTAAATAATGTTCATACGCAAGACGTGATACGTTACATAAGAAGACTCCCACGATGATGTTGTTGAAGAGAAGGGCCGGTCTTTGCGGTATAGATGGTTCGTCAGGTGTGGCTTACAAATGACAGACGTTTCACCAGAAACGTTTACAGCTGGGCTGGCGTCCTGTAACAGCTGGGCTGGTCCTACAACAGCTGGGCTGGTGTCCTATAACAGCTGGGCTGGTGTCCTATAACAGCTGGGCTGATGTCCTATATCAGCTGGGCTGATGTCCTGTAACAGCTGGGCTGATGTCCTATATCAGCTGGGCTGATGTCCTGCAACAGCTGGGTTGATGTCCTGCAATACCCACGATGAATCCGACACTTCGCACACACAACGGTACTACGGATTTTATTACTCGCAAAACTTATATAGAGTTTAAGACCAAGTAATATCTCAGGTGACAGTGAGTTTAATCAATAACGGTATATTTAGCTTATACCTCTCCGGCTTCTTCAAGTGTTCTCGCGAATACCAAGGTCTACCGCGATCAGCAGACCACCCTATGAGGAAATCTTGCACTAGCACGGAAACGTCTTGATGGAACTATTGCGTAACAATTAATGATACTGTCACTGCGGAAAATCTCACACAGTGATACAGTTACACTCACTTCTTACACACGTAAGACTACAATATTAATATCGTGTGTAAAGATATAAAATCAATTGTTATGCGTCACACGCGTTACTATCCCCGAAAAGTCTTAACAGATCCTTGCAAGCGGTAGAGTCTTGTACAAGGATTGTATGTACCGTTCGCGGTAGCAGCAGTGAAGAACTGCTTGTAAATTTTCGCACAATGCGTTAAAACACTGATGTGTGCAAATGTACTACACACACAGTTCTGAGTCTTCCCGTTTCACTAACGACGAATAGTTTTTACAACACCTTGCAAGCGGTAGAATTCTTGGACAAGGAGTGCACGTCCCGTTCGCGGTAGATGGCGTAGAAGAACTGTCGTAATTATACGCGTAATGCGTTTAAACACTCCTGCGTGCAGATGTACTACATACACAGTTCTGAGCCTTCCCGTTTCACTATCGACGAATAGTCTTTACAACACCTTGCAAGCGGTAGAATTCTTGTACAAGGAGTGCACGACCCGTTCGCGGTAGATGGCGTAGAAGAACTGCCTGTGTAACGACAGGCTTAAGAAAATTTCCAACCACCAGTCAACATTCTATTGGTGGATGGAAGTCACATGGTTAGTATAAAATGACCATGCACTTTTCATGCAGTAGAGTGCATTTACTTTGTAACAGCATGCATAGCGGTAATCAGACTACTCGTATCTCATGCATGACTGCCTACATACTAATAATATACAAGAACGTAAACAATAATCCGACAGGTATAGGGATTGTAGCAATACACATGTCTCAGTTCAGCTAATGTCAAAACAACGATAATACTTCACGCACCGCCCGGGAAACGTTTCCCACTCGCGCACGCGCGCACAGTTCCACTAACACAGTACATGAATAACCATAAATAATAATGCACAGTTTTTCTAAACTAAACCCTTAACCTTACTAAATACAATTGATAACAACCAAACTTAACCATCTACCAATATAATATGAATGTCCATTGTCTGTGTAATATATGAACTTGCCCCGCCTATCATGATCCTGTGATTCGTTGCAGGATTAACTCCTTCCCGCACAAAAAAAAAAATTTTTTTTTTTTTCTTTAGTTAACTAACAAAAAATAAAAAAATTTTTTTTTAATATAACCAAAACAACTTCCTAATCCTGAAATAATAATAATACCCTCGAACTAAAATCAAATAAACATCCTCAATTAATACTAACAATTCCAACTGTCACTTTGACAGAAGCATCAAATCAAAAGACACGTGGTAACCTTCAAACCTAAACAAACACACATGTTCTTGACACACAGATAACGACATCTTATGCAGGGTCATAGGGTACACAGACAACATTCCTTATCAAAACTAGATTATTGTTCATTCACAGAGCCATCTTACATACAACATTTAAACCTGAATTGACATATTTAAATCACTACACATTCTTACCCCTATATCCTGACATTTATTTCTGAGTTTTTTGTATAAATTTTTCTCAGTTTTGAAACGCACACGTTTACTTGGAAATACAGATTTGAATTTGTTTAATATACGCCGTAATTGCCTTATCTCGCAACTCATTAACTGAACCTTGGGGGTCGGTGAGCTACTCGTTATCTTATCTTTCGAGCGTCCCAGTCTGATAACGTGAGGTCGACAATCAACTTTAGCTGGCAATAATTCTTTCTGAACTTCCAATGCAGCATGCCGTTTATTCAATTTATCAACTTCCCAAATCATATTATGTCCGAGTTTTTTAACTCCAAGGACGGTCGCATCTACTTCCGTATCCTGCTCGTATGTTGCTTTAATTGCCTGTTTTTAATTACCTGCGACCCACACGCTCCTGATTTTATCCCTGTGTGACATACCGGCAGAATCGGCCTTTGTATAAAGTGGGTTTTACACCTCTTTAGCAACTGCTCGTCCAACAGCGATATTCCTGTGCCGCTGTCAAACAATATCTCGCCAACATAACCCCTAATTTTTGCTTCGACCACAAGATCGGTGCCATTTTCAATATTAATATTACCCTCATATCTACTACTATTATCATTATTATACATTAAATTATCCCTAATTGCTGCAGGATATAGGCCATACATAACAGTTTCATTCTTATAACTAACATTTTTCATACTTGATTGATTGAACTGCTTTTCAACTAAATCATTTCCAGTAACTGTCGCTAATAAGTTGGTATTAATCTGCTGAGTTGTATTTTTATGTTGTTGTGATTGCGGCTGATTTTGTGGTGTTTGAACATGAAACTGATTACGCGGCGGTTCATTATTATTTACCATAATTGTTGTCATCTTATTGTCACCAGTATCATTCACCTCTCCGTCCTCAGTAAACACCTCAGTACCTGATATTGATTCTTCTAGTACCTCATCATCAGGCCATAAGTCATAAATACCTGCACCGTTAGTATCCATACTAGTTCCAGGCTCTACTATTGGTTCGGAAATTTTATGTGTTATGCATACACTGTCCGCATCCATGATAGCTTCAGATCCTATCATATGTTCACGGTTCTCGCATGCTATATCTGTTACACTACAAAATATCACCCCACCACAGCACTTACCTGAAGTATGTTCCAGACTAACAGTGTTGTTACTACTAATTTCATTTCTGTTAGCCTCACTACAATCCGTGCAGATTCTAAACATTCGACTTTACCGAGATACGAACTACTAGGCCCTAATAAGGTGGTTTCTGTATAATCACTTTCAAGTTCACCTGCTACGCTACTGTATATATATATATATATATATATATAAATCCTTCAGATGTCACATCTTGGTTAACTTCCATATTACTTTCTTTGAGAGTATGTTCCACAAGGACATTTGGTACTTCAAAATTATCACAAGGTGCAATATTCTCAACAGATAAATCTACTTCAATATCAGCTGACATTTTCTGTAGTTTCGCCATCCTCTCCTTTCTATCAGCTTCCATTTCTTCCCAAAATTTCTGCATATTGGCGTCATGTTCTTCTTGACGGGCTTTATTTTCCTCTGAAATTTTCTGTATACTCACTTCCATCTTTTCTTCCATGGTTTTCATCTTCGCTAATATGGCCGCTAAAGCCTTCTCTATCCCTTTTGACTCCGCCATAGTGACCAAATTTCCGTTTAAAATTTAGTAAATTTAAATTTATTGATTTATACGCAAAGCAAGTTATTATTATCACAACAAGATTAGAACATATGGTAACCAGTTTATATGCACGCAGAAAAAGCAGTTCAAAATATCAACATGTAAATACCTTATCTAACATACAACAACTAATAATCTACCTCCAATATACTGATAAAATCTGTTCATATATGATATACAAGAGAATATGCACAATTGAAAATTTATATCCTCAGCTTTTCATATGAACAATACACATACAATTATCACGTTAATTAAATTTATACGTCGGATTTTTCCAACAAATTTTATATTCATAGACAAATATGTAATAGCGTAAAATTACCGCTATTTAACGAGCCCTACGTTGCTAAGCGCCAAAATATCTCTATGCGACAACACAAATTACTAAACTATTGGCGCATAGGATATGATAGTATGTGTATTTCAAATTACAAGTCTATATTGGAGGGTTTAAGATTATTTATTGTACAAACACAAGTTATAGTTTATATGGTATATTTGAAATGTACAGAATGTAATGTTTGATATAGAGTCTTTCTTTTAAAATGTTAAATAATGTTCATACGCAAGACGTGATACGTTACATAAGAAGACTCCCACGATGATGTTGTTGAAGAGAAGGGCCGGTCTTTGCGGTATAGATGGTTCGTCAGGTGTGGCTTACAAATGACAGACGTTTCACCAGAAACGTTTACAGCTGGGCTGGCGTCCTGTAACAGCTGGGCTGGTCCTACAACAGCTGGGCTGGTGTCCTATAACAGCTGGGCTGGTGTCCTATAACAGCTGGGCTGGTGTCCTATAACAGCTGGGCTGATGTCCTGTAACAGCTGGGCTGATGTCCTATATCAGCTGGGCTGATGTCCTGCAACAGCTGGGTTGATGTCCTGCAATACCCACGATGAATCCGACACTTCGCACACACAACGGTACTACGGATTTTATTACTCGCAAAACTTATATAGAGTTTAAGACCAAGTAATATCTCAGGTGACAGTGAGTTTAATCAATAACGGTATATTTAGCTTATACCTCTCCGGCTTCTTCAAGTGTTCTCGCGAATACCAAGGTCTACCGCGATCAGCAGACCACCCTATGAGGAAATCTTGCACTAGCACGGAAACGTCTTGATGGAACTATTGCGTAACAATTAATGATACTGTCACTGCGGAAAATCTCACACAGTGATACAGTTACACTCACTTCTTACACACGTAAGACTACAATATTAATATCGTGTGTAAAGATATAAAATCAATTGTTATGCGTCACACGCGTTACTATCCCCGAAAAGTCTTAACAGATCCTTGCAAGCGGTAGAGTCTTGTACAAGGATTGTATGTACCGTTCGCGGTAGCAGCAGTGAAGAACTGCTTGTAAATTTTCGCACAATGCGTTAAAACACTGATGTGTGCAAATGTACTACACACACAGTTCTGAGTCTTCCCGTTTCACTAACGACGAATAGTTTTTACAACACCTTGCAAGCGGTAGAATTCTTGGACAAGGAGTGCACGTCCCGTTCGCGGTAGATGGCGTAGAAGAACTGTCGTAATTATACGCGTAATGCGTTTAAACACTCCTGCGTGCAGATGTACTACATACACAGTTCTGAGCCTTCCCGTTTCACTATCGACGAATAGTCTTTACAACACCTTGCAAGCGGTAGAATTCTTGTACAAGGAGTGCACGACCCGTTCGCGGTAGATGGCGTAGAAGAACTGCCTGTGTAACGACCGGCTTAAGAAAATTTCCAACCACCAGTCAACATTCTATTGGTGGATGGAAGTCACATGGTTAGTATAAAATGGCCATGCACTTTTCATGCAGTAGAGTGCATTTACTTTGTAACAGCATGCATAGCGGTAATCAGACTACTCGTATCTCATGCATGACTGCCTACATATTAATAATATACAAGAACGTAAACAATAATCCGACAGGTATAGGGATTGTAGCAATACACATGTCTCAGTTCAGCTAATGTCAAAACAACGATAATACTTCACGCACCGCCCGGGAAACGTTTCCCACTCGCGCACGCGCGCACAGTTCCACTAACACAGTACATGAATAACCATAAATAATAATGCACAGTTTTTCTAAACTAAACCCTTAACCTTACTAAATACAATTGATAACAACCAAACTTAACCATCTACCAATATAATATGAATGTCCATTGTCTGTGTAATATATGAACTTGCCCCGCCTATCATGATCCTGTGATTCGTTGCAATATATAGCCTATATAACAATTTTATATTCGTGAATATTATTTTTATAGCTCCTATTATAATATAATAGTATATTATACTATGTCAAATACTACTATTCTCTGTATGGACAAATGTGTTGTCACTGGTTGGAAGACAAACTGCTATTGTCTTCTCATTTGTATTCACAATACGAATATAAAGGAAGACGCCTGGTTACTATTCCGTAATGAAAAAATTCTATAAAACTGTAAAATCATATTTGTCGCTGAAAAGTGACGAACAATTGTTTTAAAGCGAGATACTGTTTCTGAGGTATAATTTATAAATAATTAACGAAAATCTGCAGTGAGGAGCAAAAGCGTGTGTACGCTAAGAACCAAAAAGTCCGTAATTATAAAGACGATGTCAGGTACGAACGTTATCTTATAATGGATACAAGAATCGTAATAACAAGAGAATTAATTGCATATCTCCTCTGGCTAATTCCACAAAACCAATTATCCGATACAAAACAATAACACCCAACGAACTGCGTTAAGATTTACAGCAATTACTGTAATACTGCAACAGAACACACCGCACGGGAGGAATTCGTTTTTTTACAGTTTCAGCAAAATATTTCTTTCAAATGGTGGAGGTGCTATGGGACTGTAGACTGCTGGATTACGTTTTATGATTATGATTTTGATTGCAATTTTAGTTCCACATTCCACACAGTTTAAATATTGCTACTTGTTATACGGAAAAAGCTTCTGAAACCAGAATCACCATATCTTTACTCAAAGATTTAATTTATATACATCGTTGATAACCAACTCTATGAAGGTGAGGGCCTAAATTAGGATGACCAGATTTAAAATTTGGAAAAAATGGGACACTTCCTCCTCTCTCCCGTCCCGTGAACTCTCCTCCATGCCTTTTCAACTGCTCCAGCACCAACTGCGAGTAAAACAGTTTCTAGTTGAAGTTGAAATTAAGAATTAATACTGTTTAATATTATTAAGAATTATAAGTCTTTTTTCAGTTCATCGTTAAAATAAAACTTTCTTTTCGGCACTTTTATTGTTAAAAATACACGCATAGTTCTCACTTCTCTCACTACTCATAAGACACAAGCTATGAAACAACGTAAATAAACACGAGTTTTACACTTATGCTTACGGAGGTACCCAATGACGTTGTGTTCGTAAGCATCCCGCATCGATCGGCTACTGAAATCGACGATGGAAATTAGTACCGACAGAGCATGGAACAGAGTGCAGGTTGATATATTTGAATGTAACGCATTTTATTTGTTTTTAAAATCTATTTTTAAGCACATTTTACAAATCTGGAGTAGAAGTTTAAGGTTTCTTGAAAAAGTGAGCATTTTGCGTCCCTTTCATTTTTTCCCGAAACAATGGGACAAAAGCAAAAAAAAGAGGGGACAATCCCGTTGAAAACGGGACGTCTGGTCACTCTAGATTAAATCATTTCCATAATATTAATTCGAATTTTCAGCTTGGACGAATCCAAAATCACCGTCGGAGTTTGCTACGCTTGATAGCACCAGAAAGAAAAATTTACAGAAGTTGCTGCTCCAACAGCTCCATACTTCTATACCATGGAAAGTGTTATTACATTAACTAAAATTTTACTACACTAATGAAACCACATGATGAGATTCCACCGAAATGACTGGGCAGTTACGAAATAAATTTGTATACAGATAAACAGACATCCCGCGTTTTGTAACAGGAGACAACAATTTGATGCAATTTTATTCTCAAACGCAGAGTAAGGAGACAGGGTCAGAGAAGGTGAAACGTATGAGACAGAAATATCGAAGCGATTATACTACACCCTGTATTAATGTCCTGGTAGAGCGGAGAGGTATGATAACTCAAACTTGGAAAGGCGAGTCCAATAAGTTTATCGGGATGATATTAATCAGTGGCTGGATCCAAGGCCAAGGTCATACGTACGGCAATGTATTTCACTAAACCAAACTAATTATACAGATCTCGAGATCACACACGTGTAGTATTTGCTGGACAATTTTAACCTTTAATCAATAAATCCACACTGAATGCTTCTGCGGGTATTGCTCTCTCTCTCTCTCTCTCTCTCTCTCTCTCTCTCTCTCTCTCTCTCTCTCTCTCTCTCTCTCTCTCTCTCTCTCTCTCACGCACACGCGCGCGCGCGCGCGCACACACACACACACACACACACACACACAGAGGCATATAATTTAGACACGAATTATTACGAATTTTCTTAACTTCAGTACTTCACACTTCTCAACATATTATAGTATTTTTACTGGCATCACAATTTTTTACCACGTATTCACTTTAATGTGATTACAGTTTACAGTTACAGTACTTTTACACTGTATTTACAGTCTTACAAAGTTTTTATGTGTAGTTTCTTTCAAAGCGTTTTCATTACGAGGCTCTACTAATTTACCTTCCTTTATACTATCCGAGCTCTTCTGTTCGAACTGAGCAAATAATGAGGTAGCATATGCTCTTCTCCGTCTATTTGTCTGTCCTTTCTGTGTGTATGTTCAATTCCAATTTGCATACACGTAACAATCAACGGTCTTAAAATCATAAGCGTACGAACTACTGCGCATGAAATACAAAATTTCCTACAGTCACCATTACATATAAAAATACGCTAACATTTCATAAACCACCATTTCGACTGTCAGCGAACTGCCTTGCTAACTGGGTAATAAATTCATTCGACGCTGAGAACAAACTTTGTTTTGTTTACGGGCTGCAGTAATGCCAATAGTGACTAACATTACACTGCTCTCCGTTAGTTTTAATACTACGGGTTTACCGAAATGAGGAAACGGTTCGTAAAAAGTTTCAAGTGGAGTAGACTATATAGCCTACATCGTTCTTACGCCTCAGAGACTTGGACCTTAAGAACAGCAGAAAGGAATGAAAACTTGGGGCTTTCGAGATGCTTTGCTGTTGAAGACATCCTGGGCTGTAAAGCTGACGAACAAGGAAGTATCAATACGAGTAAACGAAAAGTAGACGCAGCTAAGAACACTTGCGGAATTGAGATATAGAATGGTTAGTTACCTGCTTCGCTGTAGGCCCACCAACCTAAGGGTTGATGTGAAGAAGAGAGATGGGGTTTACTCGCTTAGGCCCCTTTTATGTACCCGAGTTAACTCCGATTTTTATCGTGCGTCAAAAATATCGGAAGTTGGTGTGAACAAGCCAAGTCATCAGTACTGGAAATGGATCCGTGCGTGTTGTATGCCGCTTATCGGTTCATTTTTATAATCTTCAAAACGGGATCCCATAGTGCTCTCCCGTTTTGGTTTTCGTCAGTGAGTCTTTCAGTATTAATGTCTTCCATATTTATAAAACAATATAACGCTAAGGAAAAAAAAGGGAAATCATCTGTCCGCGCTTGAAATGACATTGATGTATAGAAAGAAACTAGGAAAGGAAGTCAGTACAAAAGAGTGTGAAATCCTTCAACGTCGACGTGCATGTGTATGGACGTACCATAAATCTAACAGTGCAGCTGGATGCTTGAAGAAACTAAGGGTTTGTTCTGGCTGAAAGGCGTAGAAAAACACCAGAGAGAAGTACAATTATGAAATACCAAGAACGCCAACACAGAGGTGATTGCACTAATCAACAGAGCAGCTGGACGCTTGGAGAAACTAAGGGTTTATTCTGGCTAAAGGTTATAGAAAACGCCAGAGAGAGAGTTACGATTTCAATACCGAGAAAGCTACAGCAGAGGTGAGTGAACTAATTAACAGGGTAGCTGGACGTTAGAAGACACTAAGGGGTTGTTCCGTCTAAATGGCATATAAAAACGCCAGGAAGATTTACGAGTCTGAAATCGAACATACAGTGACAGAGGTGGATGAACCAAGAGTGAGAAATAAAGAGGGAACGAACTTGACCTATCAGAAAACAGCTTTAAAGGTAGGTGGGTTTCCAAGAGTGAATTTTCCTAGAAGAAAAGAAAGAAGGACCAATTAAAACGGAGCAAAGTGAAATGTAGGAAACTAGTGGGGAATTATGTGTATTGAATATATACAATGTGCTGAGGCGCGATCGAGGGGTCTTTACTTAAAAATCGTGGAGTCTTTACTTAAAATTCGAGGAGTCTCTACTTAAAATCGGAAGGAGTATGTGGTAAATTTTCGTGGAGTCTACGATGAAAGTTCAAAGAGTTTACTTAAATTTTCCGTAAAGTCAACATAAGTAAATAGTTTGTGAAAATTTAGAAATCTATTCTAAATTTTTGTAGAGTCAAAATGAACGAACAATTTGTGCAACGTAGTTAAATATCGAAAGAGTGAGAACTAGCGTTTTTATTAGTTTATAACTCGTAAAAACAAAATCGGATCTTATCATGTGTTGCTAGCGATATAAACTATTGAAACGGAATAAGTCGTTTGCGAACTGTAAACTTACGTAACGAGAGTAACCGTTGTAAACTAGTGAACAGTACTTATACTAATATAAATATCGGAAGAAGCCGGATATACTTAGTTAAAGTGAAGTGATTAAAAGTGTTAATCAATCAATCACTACGAGAGCGAACCACACTATGATTCATCCAAATGATACTGTATGCAAAGAAGCTGGGAGAGAATCTACATCTACTAAGCGGATCTAAGGAGCAGGAGCTGGAATCACAGTACATCTGCACGCCGTAGACAGGAATATTCGTACCAACAGTAAAACTTTTATGTACTAATTACTATTTTACAATACACCTGTCTGTCCTTCTAAAAGAACTTACGTTTGAAGTACACAATAAAACTTAGTCATATGATTAGAATATAAAAGCGAACTACGCACCTTTTTAAAATAAATATATCACTTCAATTAAGAATATTTATTCATATCTTAAAATGAATCCATTTGGAATATATATATATATATATATATATATATATATATATATATATATATATATATATATTGTAGCATAACAGAATTTTCACCTCGAATATAACTTAATACAACCTTCAAAAGAAAAATAAGAAACAATCTGTAGTGAGTGATAACAAAATGGTTAAAAAATAAATTAAATAAATTGATCATTATAGTAAATCAAATGCTGACAATAGACTCTATAACAAAAAAACTCTTGGTCCAAATAAAAGGAACAATCAATATAAAACAATATACTTTCAACCACATGATGATTAAAACCCCAGTACATCATCAGTGTACCCAGTAAGATAAGCAGCAGTAATGGAAAATAATCATGGGTAACTTATTAAAATAACTACATCAAGGGATCCAAACATAAAATAATAACATACTCGTTGAAGGAGAAATAAAGAACCGACTAATTCAAGCTTAGTACAAGGAGTATAGTATTAGGGAAGGTTACTTCCTAAATCTCATGACAAATATGTACAATTTAATTAAATTCAAAATAATGACAAAACCCTAAATCCCAGTAACCCAAGTTACAGGATACACTACAAATAAGTTAAAGATTGTAAATTAAATATAGAGATAACTCCAGGGTGAAGAGTAGAATATTAAGTAGAAAGGATTAAAGGTTACCATTAGTGTAGGTGATAAAGAATGCCTCAGTGAGAAGGAAAGTGATATCCAATATAAACTATAATAGTGAAAGACAGAAAATACTGAAATGTTATTAATTGTATATCGAGTATTTAAATATAATATGTAAGGATTGTTTTATATTAATGTGAACGTAGAAACATGAACTTTCATTATATGTAATTGAAAATGTTAGATTATAAAAGGTTTTGTTATAGTTAAATAACGTTAATTATTGCTAAAGTTTTGTTAAGGTAGGAAAGGCAAGGAAATAATCATAATATCTTTTAAATTGTAAACCGTAGAAATAATACGGAAGCAAACTAGTTATAATATCAATAGCAAGGCAAAACCGATTTTGAGGTCAAATTCAACTTTTATTATGTAATCAAGTCCAAAGGGATAAATTAAATAAAACTGTATAAAATTAACAGAGATTAGTCAGTTTAGAATAAAGATACTTAATTATAATTATCACAGAAATATATAATAGTAAATGTACTGATCAGAGGATAAAATTGACTTTATTGGAAATGTGTAATATAATGCCTAACAGTGGACACAGTACAAATAAAATGTAAATTAATCAGTATCGGTGTGTTGTAACAACAAATTTTTAAAGACAAAGAATAATGATGAAATGAGTAATCTTATTTAAGGACAATGTTAACATAAAACGACTTGTAAGCCATTTAATTTATAATTATGTGAATAATAATAATAAGGCCTATAAGAAATGTCAAAAAATGTCAGTTTTAAGCTTAATTGAAACTAAAATAGGTCATGTTGGATATTGATTTATGTAAAATTAGAACAGGAATATTGCTACGTACTTAAATTTTCATGAAATTAAAAAAATAATTAAATTATAGCCATAAAATAGGAAAAAATGTCATATTTATATGAGATCAGGCCTGGACAAGACGAACAGCTGATTTCAGACAATGAGATAGGATACCAAAATATTTCTGGAATTACTATATTAAACAACGATTTCAGTTAGCAGTTGATTGTTAAACGCGAACCAGAACGGATGGGAACGTGCAGAAGGGAGATCCAAAAAATATAAAATAATTTGAACTAAATTGAAAGTACAATATAAAGAGTTACTGCAGTGGTTATAAACCTAAAATTAATAAAAATAACTTAACCAATTAACGAAGTGAAGAACGAGTTTTAGTTACAATATAATCAAACACCAATACACCAAGAATCATCCGCCATGTTGGAATAATTGAATTAATACTATTCCATTGAATAACGAACTTAACCAGATTTCGAACACTGAATACGACACTAGTAATACTGCATCAAACTATCTCTCTGAGCGAAAAGGAACATTACAACAGAAGCATCCAGAGGAACTACACTATCGCAGAAGAAGATATCCACAATTACATTTGGGTGAGAGGAAAAAACCACAAGCCGGCGTAGTTGGGCGAAATCCGAGGTTGATGGCGGCCATGTTTCAAAGTCATCTCGCCAGCAGTACACTGCCACGATGAATCAACAGCTACGCGACGTCATACACAGCTGACTGGTTCGATTATTTCTTTTTAAATGACATTATTTTCAAATATATTTTACTTTTACGTAATAGTAATTAAGTATTAATTAACTGTAAGTATAGTATCTTGTAACTTGCCTTTCCCTGACCATTTCGACAGTTCAAAGAACTCTGTTAATCAATTTTGTAATTTTATATACTTTGTTAGTTAACACTATCGACCTGTGAATTGAGTCTCAGTCGCAGCACTAGTCGATGCACATAAGATTATCGCATCACTTCTTATATAAATGTCATTATTGTTTCTAAACACGAGTTTTCCTAATTATTTGAGTAATTAAAATTAATTTATTTCATTTCTAATTTAACTTAGAAGGTAATAACTAAAGAAATCGAGAAGAAGAAGAAGAAAAGGAGCTGAGTTAGAAGCGAATACAATTCGACCCAGCTTTGACATAATCGGATTAACACAATAGAACAAATATTTATTTACCGAGTCTAGCAAATTAACACATGGAAATAAATTAGTATTAATACTTCTAATTAAATAATAAAACTAATTAAACAATTAAAATATATAAATAATATTAAAAAAAGAAAACAATTTTTTTAATAAATTTATAACTTGTAAATTTTCTCAAACATAAATTTTATTTGTAACCCAAGGTGTTATTACAAATTGGCGCTCACAACAGTGGGGCATAACATAAACTCGAGCAAATCGTGTTTATTACAATATATATATTGTAATATAATAAGTAACTAGATGTAAGTGTTACTCATGCTTAGATACAAAATCAAATGAACCCTGAGATATAGCGATCTTAGCATATAAATTGTCTATTGGTAGAAATCATGTTTAAAATAATTAATGATAATGATATGTTAAAAGGCACAGAGAACTGATATTAATGACAGTTAATATAAATGTAATAAATGTGTTGGTTAGACTGATAAATGTGTCCTGTTTCATTTATTAAAGATTAACCTTATGGATTATACAACACAATTACTTGAAATAGTTTTCATGAGCACCAACAAATAAATTAAAGAATTAGTATTCATCACTTCTGAGTAAACAATTAATACATGAGTTTCATACTATTAATTTAACAACTACCAATAAGAGTATAAAAATGACACCCACAACTTGGGACACATAAAATAAGAGTTGCAACAAATTAATAAAGTCACACCACGACGTAAATACCACTGATTACTTGGTACAACTGGCCTCGCCGACGCTAGGCAGGAAGGTTGGTAGCACTGATGTCTGAAAGTCATACGATAAAAAACTCGCGCGAGTGCATAAACGGAACCATTACGGCTCATGTATCTACACAACTCATCCGATATTTTATCGGATGCGTTTCCACGATACATTTTTGAATTCGGAACGATAAATTTATAGTACGACAGTGCATAAAACGGCCCATTTGTTTCTGTTGTTCTACATGACGTACGAGTTTTTATCGTAGATTATCGTACGATATAAATCGGATCCATAAAAGGGGCCTTAGTGAAATGAAACAAACGCAACAGGTAATCTGATACGGGAACAACAAAGTATTAGTACGAAAGTGGCCGTCTCGTCAGCTGAAAGATAATATAACTCATAAAAGTGCTCCAAACCAACTATTCAAAATGAATAATGACCGAGTCGTGACAACGGACCGAGTGTCAGAACCAAAAAGAACGAGTTGTAATCACAACAGCAGGTTTACAAGTTTGAAAATAATCTTTGAAAGAAAGGTTTGAAGAACCATACAGCACATATACTATGATGAGGTGCGCAGCCATTTGGGTGGTCGTGGTTGACTGCCTTGCAACTGTGACGTGATGTTTTCGCGCACATATCACACAAACATAACTCAATCATTTACTTTTAAAATAGGCAGTTTCCCTTCGCACCACCACTGAAGATCACACATACTAAATGCTCATAAGAATTTGTTAGCAAATTCTTTTGAAATGTGTTATGCTATAGCCATGTGTATGAACTGGTTGATATTTTTGTACTCTCAATTATCATCATCATCATTATTGTGTTCAGCCGATTGGTAGGTCTCGTACACTACTGTTGTCTCCAATCCCTCCTTTCCACCTATGTTGTTTAATTTGTTTACTTCCTCTCCTCTTCACACTGTCTGTCACCCATAACATCCTCCTTCCTTTTCACATTACTCCTTTCACTGTGTCCTCACGAACAATCGTTAACATTCCTTTCCCTCTTTAAGTCCTGTCCACTTTCGTTTTCCCCTTCAGGGCTATGACTTTAAGCGTTCTATTTTTCTTTATTCTGTTCAAAATCTTCTGCTTGCCCACACCGTCAACCCATTGTTCTTCATACACAAATCTAAAAAGCAACCAATTCCATTCTCTCTCCTTTTCCCCATAGACAACGTTTCACATCCGTATAACACAAGGACCCACACTTCATCACAGTGTATAGCCATCGTGCATAAATTCTCAATATATTCAACGCTGAATATGTAATCCTAGATGAAACAGTTAGTCGGATACCTCATTCTTCGGAGTCATCGACAGGGGAAGACATACACGTCCGCCTGCTTCCCAGAATGCTACTATCAACGTGTAAGTGACGCACAGTGGAACCACATAAGTACGGTATAGAGGAGTCCGTCTTGTCTGATCTGTTGTCGCCACGACAATATTCCCAGCACCTGGTATCTGAACATAAAATTTTCATTACCCGCTCTAAAAATTCGGACAGTCATCATTCTTCAAGTTATCATTCACAACCGTTGATTTTTAATGAGTCATATTTACCAATAAAA
The DNA here is from genome assembly GCA_034769895.1 of Magicicada septendecula. Classification (NCBI taxonomy): domain Eukaryota; kingdom Metazoa; phylum Arthropoda; class Insecta; order Hemiptera; family Cicadidae; genus Magicicada; species Magicicada septendecula. The sequence goes on along the minus strand of CM068369.1, from coordinate 408,658,737 downwards.
AGAGACCCAGCAGTCTTTATTATTTGTTATCATTCTGAATAGTTCCTCTTATCATTTCAATACATGTCCTGTCATTCTACAAATTTCCGTTAGACAGCATCTTGATCGCTTCACTTTTCAAACCAGTACCTATCACTACGAAACAAAATACAAAAAATAAAGAATTACTATTGCATATTACAATGGATGGATGGAAGGGAGATTTAACGGATAGAAAAAGAACACTGTAAAATTATAATGCTCGCTTACCGCATTCGAATCAGTATTTTGAAGTACGATAAATTCCCTTACCTGTAAAAAGAAAAACAACTGGAGATTAGTTTTCTAGTTCATTAAAAAAATTTTGCAACGATAATACTAAAGAAACATGCGATATCACTTGAATTATACAAAAATGTTGTGTCAATTATTTGTAGTTATTAATAATATAGAATGCATATCAATCATAACACGACAGTGAACTGGTAAGATATGAATCAGTACAGTTAGTAAGATATGTCAAAGAGCGTTCTACAAAGTGAGCGGACATCACATTGTGTCCTATTTTAAAAATCGTTATTTTATTGTATTAAACCGAATCACTAGTTATAATGCCAAAGTTATTAATAAAATACACAATAGAAACTTTAATTATATATCAAATGTCATTCGTCGGGTTAACACAACCAGACTTTTTCTCACATATATCGTTCGGTTAGCCTACTGACCGAAACTAACATACTGTCCGACGAACTAACACAAAACAAAACACATTTTTTTTGCACTAAACTTTCCAAACGTTTTCCTTTGAAAGAGTGACATACCTCTACTCCTTTATTTCTAACAGAAGAAACCTTCTGTTTACGAGAAAAAGTGCCTTTGACATAAAAAAAAAACTGACACCCTACAAAGAACGGGAACAACATAACCCAGGGAAAATAAGACCGAAAATAAATAACCACAAGTTTAATTCTTGGTTAACAAAACGACGGTTTGAGGTACATAAATGCTTTCTTAAATACAAATTTTCTCACCTGAAATAAGAAACACCAGAGATAATTCACTGGAGAGCCAGAAAGTGATACTACTCTATAGAATGATATTACTTCATTCTATTGGGTCCATCAAATAACTTCACTCAAAAAGTAGCCAATTATTTTTACAAACTGTCGACATGTCGAAATGTACAGGAAATCCGTCCCGTTTGTATATTTGCTACAGTACTGATAAATAAAACGAATGTCTGCACTTTGTTGTGAAAGGATTCACGAGTAATCTTTTCTGACCGTGTTTTATGGTGCCGATTTTCAGAGAAATTTTTCGAAGTTACGATTAGTACTATAAAATAATTGGGAATTGCACCACGTTGTTGGCGACAAATATAAAATTTCTCTCACTTGCTTGCACCTCTTTTTGGAGTGCCAAATATAACTTATTTGGGTTTCACTTGTAATTATTATTTAAATTTTAAGTATAAAATGCTGGGCGCCAGAGATACATTAGGAATCTCAGGGTGTCGTTAATAACAACTCTTATGTTCAGATGCTACTTAAAGATATTATATTTACCATTTGAATACATTTAATATATATAACATATAATATTATCATCATTTCAATTTGACAGGTTAATTTCTTCTCAGTTACTACTAACTTCTCATCCTTAGTTAATCATTACAAGAAATTCATGAATACAGTTAATATCATTTACCATTTATGAACGCTTAATTAGTCCATTGACTATGCTTTCAGATTTATTAGATTAATTACACATTAAATATTATTTATCATCAATAAAAGATTAATAAACACATAAACATTATTTATCATCAATAAGAGATTAATAAACACATGAAATATTATTTATCATTAACAAGAGATGAATGAACATATGAAATATTATTTATCATTAATAAAAGATTAATGCACACATGAAATATCATCGATCATTAACAAGTTACTCTTGAAACTAGAAAATCTCCTTCTTTCTCAACATAAATTACCATTAATCAATTACATGACTTAATATCTAACATTTCAGAAAGATCAAACTATCATTCAAAATTTATATTAAATATTTATACTTCGTACTCCTATTCTAGGTCGTAAGATATAAAACTCTACAGCATCTGAACAATTCGTAGGTTCTTTTAGAATGAAACGGGTTAAACTGAGTTGACAAATATATTACATGCAATTATCTGATTACACCATTTAATGTGATACGGTTACTTGAATTGGATTATCCATTTCTCCGTCTTGCTCGTTAGGCACTTTACACATCACAACACAATTTGTATTACTCTGCTTTTATTTTATTCACCACACTCGCGATAATCATTCGTCTCCACGTCCTCCGAAACTTTGACTTTTCATACGGTCGCGCACATAATAAATAAGACTTCTTCGCACTTGATGCCGCGCACATCATAAATAATACTACTTGACTGAAAGATTCTCCGACTCTTGATTCTGACTGTCGATTGACGATTGACTAATTTACTGAACGACTGAGTAATTAACTAACTAACTGATTTGACTGATCTGACTGTTTTGACTGACTTTACTGATTTCACTGACTTTTCTGATTTCACTGACTGATTGGGACTCCCTTTGGATTTCACTGACTGACCCCTTAAGTTCCTGCATCAGTTACTTTTATAGTTTCACCTAAACTTCCCTTACTGCCGCTACTCTTAAAATTACCATCATTGGCTGAAATTCGAACGTGTTGCCGGTAAATTTGAAATTGTCCAGTAACCACTCCGAATAACTTCGCGCGCAGAGGTGACGCTTTCTATGATTGGTGAAATCCTATAGACGCGCACTTTTTACCGCGAGACCGTTTCTCGTTAAAAAAGGGAAATCTGCGTTCTCCACCACCCTCGTTTATTATCATTATTTTATTATTATTATTATTATCATTATATTATCACTCTTTGTATTTTGAAGGCCGAAAACACCCTAAATCTAACGGTACTGCATACTTTGCTGTTTTTAGCAAACAAAGCGTTTTATATCTTTACGACTTAGAAAGTTGTACTTACAATACAATTTCACACTGGGTCGGCGGCAATGTGTCGCCTTGCCAATACACACCTCTCACTTATATAACGACTATTCGGTATAATTCTCATCTGTATGTTTATAATATTAACATTACTAAATTTAATATTAATAGTCTTCATCGAAATATGTAATTTATATAAGTGTGTTTTACTATACAACTAGCTGTAACCGATAGTATTACGTTACAGTACAATTATCGAAAAACAAGAATACTGTACTACGTAGTTCATTGTAACATAATTGACAAATCGTACACAAGGAAAGAAAAGTGATTTTTAATTATCCGGCAAGAACTAAAACCTATCTTCTAATCCCACCGGCTTGTGAGTTCGATTATGACACCAATTAATTAGTGATGTCGCATGTACGATGAACAGTAACTCACGATCATACTATTTAAAGTTTAAACATATATTTAAAGTTTGCGCTTTAAATAAAACAAAAATGTATTATATACTTTCAAAATGCTTATTTATCATTATTGCATAATACAAGAGATGTAATTGCCAAATTATAAAATTGACATTTATTCAGTGCTCACATACGTTATAGTAACCAATTGAGTGAATTCAAAAATAAATATTAATAATAATAGGCCTACATGTGGCTACATCCCTCTGACAGAAAGGAAACATTTCTAGATTACATGTATGGCCGTGTCAGTTCTGATGGACAGTGCTTGCGAGTGAAGCCGTTTACATTATCATAACACTGACGGCTGCACGATATGACGGAACAAATACACAGTATAAATAATGCTCTCTTCAAAACTGTGAACTTTATACGGGTGTGGATATAGCACGGTCACTGACAGATGGAGTCAGACAAAGAAATCCAATAACACAAATGGTGAAGAAGGAGAAATAATTTCTTCACTTCGCCAATTTAAAACATTTTTAATAAATTAGTCAGTTTTAAAAACTACCTAGAACTAAGTATCGACAGTGATTCTTTTATATCATCAGTCTGAAGCAAACCTTACTATCACCAAACTATATATGAAGAGCGGGTGTCAACTTGAAAGTACGTTTCGAGAAGGGAGGTAACTAGAATGTGGGCAGAGATAAGGACACAAATTTGTAGAGAGGATGTCATTACGAGCTTGGTGTAACGAATGAAGATATCACTTATTGAGAGAGATTAGTTAAATAGATAAGAATTAAGGGATCACTGGCGGGGGGGGGGTGATGATATTAATCAACGCTGCCGGTTGGAAGTTTACAGCGCCCCGTTCTCTCACTACACCACCAATTAATCGCAACTGGCTGCTGTCAAACACAAACACGCACAATCATTACCCTTACCCATTCTGTATGCACTAGAATTGGGTGATTTTTCACGGTTTTCAAAAAAGCTGAATCGCTGAATCGACGATATTTTCCCTCTAAAAACGTTCTTTATAGTGTGGCCGTAGAGCATGTTTCCCTTTATTTCAAAAATTCTTCATGTTCCGGTGAAACACTTACCAGTACAGTTGTTAATATTTCTGTTTACCGGGCTGTCCGGGCGTGGTCCGATGTTTTTACTCGCAAACGTTTCAGCCACTCCAGCGGTGGCCATCTTCAGTGCTTAAAGGACTGAAACACCGACATAGCCTTACCACAGTACTGTTGTTTACTGACCGTAGACCTGTGTCAGTGTTTCAATCCTTTAAGCACTGAAGATGGTCACCGATGGAGTGGCTGAAACGTTTGCAAGTAATAACATCGGACTACGCCCGGACAGCCCGGTAAACAGAAATATTAACAACTGGGACGCCGGCCGTGAAAGCCTAAGACAATAACTTTCCAGTTTACATTTTTTTTTCTTTTTTTTTCGAACATCTAAGGACCACATGACAATTTCAATTCTTTACTCTTTGTTCTTTCCTTTTTTCACAACATTCCTTCATCTTCTCACTGTGTCTCTTCTTCCTGTCTTCAGTCCATTTTGAACCTGCGTTTGTCTCTCTCCTACCTTGGACTTCCTCCATTTTTAACAATTTTGTCCGAAAAACTCCTTCAATTGCTTCTTCTGCATGTATATTATTTTTTTCGAAATCCTTTTGGACTTCTTTAATCCAAGTTGATGTTGGACTTCTTCCCCCACAGATATTTGAAGATCTGCTTTGTCAACCTATTGTCGTCCATTCTATATAAATGTCCAAAAAATAATACAACTAACAACAACAACCACAATAGACATATACGTGACATAATCATAGACACAGAAACAGCTGTACAAAACACGCACATTACCGATCAAGACCCAATACGACACGACATAAAACGAAAACTCCAACGCACACATATACAACCAAAAAGACACAACAACGAAATAAAAACGCTTAATAATCTAAACAAAAGTTACTTGAACACAACATAACAATATTAAAAGCTGATAAAGGGAACATAAACGTCATAATGGACAAACATGAACTAAACACTAAAGTTGAGAATTTCTTCAACGAAAATAATATAACGAAAATAAATAAAGACCCCACACTAAAATTTCAAAAACAGATTAACAAATTTATAAATAACACAAAACACATAATCCAACCAGAAAGCACCTTAAACAACCTTAAACAAATCAAACCTAACCCCCCAAAACTAAATGCTTGACCGAAAAAACACAAACCTAACATTCCCATCAGACCATTAATAAACAACACACAAGCTCCATCCCACAAAATCGCAAAACACCTAGACAAAAAATAATCAGAAAAAACATTAATCTCAGTAACAATACTTCTATCAAAAATAACATAGAACTAGTCAAGAAAACCGAACACATCCACATCCCACACAATTCAACATTAGCATCTTTTGATACAACCAATTTATACACCAATGTACCCATTAAAGAAACCATACAAACACTAGAACATTTACTCAAACAAAACAACACGCCCAAAACACACATACATGAGATCATCACACTCACCAAAATAATAACTGAGCAAAATTACTTTACATACAATAACACGATATACACACAAACAGACGGTCTCCCGATGGGATCCCCCATATCAGGAATACTGGCTGAAATATTCATACACAACATAGAACAGAACCACATAATAAACAACAACAAATACACCAACAAAACCATTTATTGGGACAGATATGTAGATGATATATTACTTTTATTCAATGGCAATACAAGACAGGTCTAAAACTCCCACAAATACATAAACACAATACACCACAAACTAAAATTTACACTGGAAATTGAACAAAACAATAGTATAAATTTTCTGGACCTAACAATTAACAAAACTAACAATACACACACGTATAAAATATAAAGAAAACCAACAACTGACACGGTTATACACAACACATCAAACCACCCAACACAACATAAACATGCGGCCTTCAACCATATGCTCCATAGACTAACTAAAATACCATTACATAAACAGGACTATAATGATGAACTCAACACAATCAAATACACAGCAATAAAAAACAGATACAACCCTAATAAACAAACTACACAAACACATCATAAACAAAAACAACAAAACACAAAATACCAACAACACACAACAAACTAAATACATCACTCCAACACACACAAAATCGCCAACACATTCAGAAAACACAAGTACAAAATAGCATACAGAACAAACAATACCATCAGAAAACACATCAATGATACAAACATGGACATAGACAAATACAACAAAACAGGTGTTTACAAATTAAATTGTAATGATTGCAATAGTTTCTATATAGGCCAGACGGGAAGATCTTTTTCATCTCGTTACTCTGAACACCTAAAAGCTTTATCCAACAACAATATACATTCCGCGTTTGCCACACACATACACACAAAAACCACACCTACACCAACATAGATACTAATCTTGAGATATTACACTACTTACCCAAAGGTCGAAAACTTAACACAGCAGAACAATATGAAATATACAAACACCACACAACACAACCAAACAACATACTTAACGACCAATTACAGTATAAATCACACACATTTTTTGACACAATTATACATAAAACTAACAATAATTTGGATCCCCGCACCAATCCCCTTCCTCCACATACCACCACCACTATACCTTTCAAAATAAAAACCGTTACAAGTTAATGGCAGTCTGTCTCAAAGCTGACGAAGGCGCACATCACGCCGAAACGCGTACGAGAAGAAAAGACAAGTAAGCTTCAAAAGTTGAAAGTTTCAATATTCTATATTAGTTTAGTGCTGTGAAAAAAGAAGATGAACAATCAGAACAACTAAAAAATAATAGTCTTCTTTTTCTCATTGTTTCTGTTATATTTTCTATACTTTGATATATTTCGTCATTACTTCTTAATTTGCAACCTTCTGAAGTTTTTTGTGGGCCTAATATTTTCCTAATAATTCGTCTTTCCAATATTTCTAGTTTGTCTAAATTATAATTCAATGCTAGACATTCAATTGCATATAGGCATTCTGGCTTCACTAATGTACTGTAATGCCTTATTTTCGCATTTTTAGATATGCACTTTTTATTGTAAATATCTTTAGATATACCATATGCCCTTTCCATCTTATGAATCCTTTCTTCTATAGCAGATTTCCAGTTTACATTTTATTATAAAGGCAAATAATAAGTCGTTGTTTTCGTCATTTGTCACGAAATTTTCTCATTTAACATTTCAAACTTCCAGTCCATTGGTGTGATATTCACGGCTTGGGACCCCGACGCTCGTGACTGTCTGTGCGGCCCATGAAGCATTCTATTTAAACACATATAATGCTAAACTATCACTTTATTTTTCGTGTATTCTCATGCAATCTGCACCTTTCATTTAGTTTGCAGATTTATACGAAAACTTTCAACTCCAATTCATATTCTTCAACGGGACTACTATCTCACACTCTAGTTTGCCTATTTTAATTTGAGCCTGTTTAATACTTACTTTCCATGTTTTGTGTTATATTAAAAGTTTAATGCTATTCAGTTTCTTCGTAATTTAGCAATATTTATTCCCAAAAATATTTTTGGAATTAACAGAGTGTAATCTGTTAAACAAAATGTGCTGCACATCTCTAACTGATGTTACCTTAAAACATGTTTATTCACAGATTACGCGCTTAAAACCCTATTATATGGACAGAGGTACACATGAAACACCGAAATTCACTGAGTATGTCTATACCGTATGTGTGTTCCGTAATATATGAAACATCCTATGGAATAAGAAAGTGGACATTTCAGATTTTTAAATATATTAATTTTCAAAACAGTATTACAATTTTTTGTATTAAAACACCACGTATTTCTGTAAGTAAAAGCGCTTTCTTTATAATGTGTTTCTTAATAACCAATAGTATCAGATTGTCTGGAATATTGTAGCCAAATGTTTAAAACTAGTCGTTTTAAATTATAAGTGCGCGCATGCGTGTTGAGTAAAAATACATAGTTTAAGCCAATCATTTACCGTTGGCCTCACATCAACAGACAGCTGTTCTAGCCAATATAGACGTCACACCTTTCTGCCAGTGAATATAATGTTATGATTACACGGTAGTTGTACGCTTCAAACAACATTAGTATATCCGGTAAGAGTCGACTCAGTCAAGCGGTATGAAGCCGGATGGAAATTCAAGTCGGGGTTTTATCTTGTCAGTTCGGAGTGTTCAGTCTAGCATTTTTAAAACGAAAGAACATAACAAACTACTCGATTTCAACAACGTCAACCTCAGGGCAAAAAAAATCACAGAATAAGAATAAAAACGAAATTCGATTTAGCTTCAAGCTATTCCATCAGTACTTGCCGTGAAAACGGATGCAGCAGCCGCTGTGTTGAATCTGTATATAGGTAATCGGGCCAATGGAACGTCAAACACTATGTCCTCAAGCCGCAGTGGGTTTGCCAATTTCTCTACAACTCTTTTCAATACAGTTTACCCAATCCTCTCTCAATCAGTACATAAATGTGTCTAAAAATATACAATGGAATGGCACTCTCGTTGGCTGGTTGAAATAACAGAATAAGGACGGAGTAATGATGGAAGAATCCACGCAAATTGGATGCTGAAGTGGCAATTACTTATCGGACGTAACAACATTGTGAAAACGTGATTCAGCTCTATATACAAAACCTCGCTTATGAAGAACCACACATCTCGCCTTCTTTTGTATTCGCTTATAAAAGTACTTTGAGCAGTGATTGTACACGAGTATACAAACGCGAATAATTGGTCAAATTTGTATTTTCAAAGCGTGTCGGTAATGTCCTGGAATCTTTCATGACTCACACTTACTTTTATTATCAAATATACAGTACTGTTAGTGCACACACACACACGAGTCCAATCTCACAAATTGTTGGACCACACACACGTCTTATTACATTTACGTGAAAATATATGAATTGAAGGAATTACATATTAAAATTTATAATGTTGTAAGAATCACACAATATATATTATTACACTGTGGCCTGGACAGAAAGAACGAACAGCTAAGTTACCAAAAATAGGGACTACACTTAAACAAATCAATAAATCAGTTGTCATACTCTCCAATTAACGAATTGTTAATCAACAGTTAAACGAAGAATTAAAGCAAGTCAACAATCGAATTTCAAGTGAGGGAAAATTTTGGAAAGTACTAATGGGTCTAATGGATCAAAAAATCTTCAGTGCCTGATGGATCAAGAAGGAGTGCAGTTGAAGTCTTCCCGATTACTACCAGGTCTGGCCAAATCATTTTTGCACTGGATCTCCGCTGTTTCAGTGTTATGAGAAGGACTCCATTCTGAACCGAGAACACCTTGTAAAGTGTGTGTGATGTTAAATGAATATGGACGGGACTTTAACACCTTACTAGCAAGTGGGAAGACGAATGCCAATGTGCCAAGTGAAATAACATTAAGTAAACAAATGCACATTTGGGGAGGAGGAGAAGGAGTACCATTTAAAGCACCAAGTCCTCTCGTTCGTTATAATCACTTTTGTTCTTTTGCGAACGGCGACGTTGACGTAAAATTGTAAAATTGATTAACTAATCTGTATGTTGTTCCTCACAGTCTTGGTTACTGTGTATTCAATGTGCCATGTACTCCGTAAATACATGCTGAAAGACGGTTACCAACCCAAGGTCACTGTGTGTGCTAACATAGAAAACGTTCTGGAAAGTTAGCTTTGGCAATTTGTTGTGCGCCATTCTTACGATAAACATTCTTCTTATCGTACGCCGCTGCCATTATTACATCGCTTACGATAAACATAAATTCGCTCGAGTAAGGAGAAAGTGCCATGCTCCTCCCGAACATCGTTCCCAAGTTGATTTCGTTCAGTGCAACCCTATACTCGGAGGAACTTTATTTCTGCTGAATGAATACTGTTTTCATCACTGTGTGTAGTCTACAGTAATGCTGGTATCGTTATCATCTTATAAAATGTCAGTTTTGCCTCCATTCAATAATGCTGTCCAAAAGCTCTTTTATCGTTCTACACAATCTAGTTAATACATCCACCTAATATCCACATCAGACCCAACAAGAACGTTTGTACTGTTATACTAATTTTTATGATGAAAAATTAGAAACCTTCATAATTCCAGCTATGATGCCAGTGTTCTACCAGCACCACACAAACGTGCGTCTCATAACGTGGTGTGAATGAATGCTCGCGTGTGTAAACAATTTACTTAACGCCAACAAATATTGTTTTTGGGTTTTAATATTTACATTATTCTTGTAATAGTATTTAAATGTTTAGAACTACGCAGAATTTTAAAAATATTACGCTATGTACAAAACATATATTGTGGGAATGGGGATTTTTATACCAAAGTGGGGAAATTTTGAGCAGTTATGTGGGAAAAAGAAGTTTGATTGACTTGGTAACACTGGTCACAACACTCACTTCAGTGCGCACAACGGTAAACGTGGGGTTCATTGGACGCCAGGTGTTCCTCTCGCATTTCTCCAGTAATCCTATTTCAAAATTCCGTCGTTCGTGTCTGAACACACTTTGACACTTGCATCGTTTAAACTCACAATCCATCCGTAATTCTCACAACCCACTGTTGTACATCTCAAAAATTCAACCGCTTTCTTGCTACAGTCTATTTCTTGATCCATATATAATTTATTTCTTTTTCCTCAAGATGTTTTCCCTTATTTGGAACATGTTTCGGGACACTTATTGTTCCCATCCTCAGCCATCTCCAAAAATGTAATAATTTTCAAAATACTCAAAATCTCCGGAGTTTTAAGCTTTTTACTCTCTGAAATTTACTTGTTACAGTCTACTATAATACTACTGTACGTATATGCTTTTGAAATACGTCTCTGTAGACGCCTGTTAAGAATTTCTTGGGAAAGTCACACTGGAAATGACATCGTACTTAAAAGAACGGGACGTGAGTCCCAATTACTTGCGACTATCAGGAGAAGCAAAATTTGCAAACTTGGTACATATACAAAGACGACCACGATATTCTCTACTAAGACCCATTCTAATTGGAAAATTTGAAGGTAAAAATTGGACGGGAGAAGGGAAAAACTATCTTGGCTCCGTAACCTCCGACACAGTGTGCGGCCCATACAGGCGTCAAGGATAGTAAAGGCGCCAAAAATTTCAGCGAGGAGGAAATATTTGAAAAAAAAAATTATTATTCATTACGGTGATTGTATTAACATTTCTTTCGGTGCTCAGTACGGGTATTCTCGCCAAATTTTTATGACTGTCTGGTGCTCCTGACGTAAAAGTCTCAAGTCATTTTAAAATGGTAAAGTCCTCAGAACGGTTTCGAATGCCTATGGCTGTAACTAACGGGACTAGCACTGTGCATACAAGGTCAATTGTTTATCGTTATAAATGTGAGACGTATCATTATAAGCTTCGAGGCGACTGCGGTATTGCCATGTCGCTTCACTCCCCGCCCTCCCCGCCATTGCCTACGCATAACCGAGTGTAATGTGCGACAACGCTGTTGGGCGAGGGACGAGGAAGAGCTGTTACTATTGCGTAACCTCGAAGCTTACAATGCTAAGTCCCGTACTAAGTTATAAGTTATAGTTATAAGTCAGCAGCTGATACAAAGACAATTTCATTCAGTGCGTCTGTAATATGTAAAGGCTGCGATACTTGACAGTTGCTTATTTTGTACTTGAGATTTTGTAATTGTTGCGATAAGTGAACAGGAAAATTCATTGCTGAGGGGAGTTTAATTATGTACCAAAATATATTTAATATTTTTGTTTTATAAAACTGTATGTTTAACTGTTAATTTACGTAAAACTATATAAGGAGCAATTGGCAAATGATTTTCTTCACAAATAACATAAATTACTTTACTTTATTCCATATTATTTTTGATGTTGTTGTTTTTTTCCCTTCTTGTATGTTTATTGTTTTTAATATGTTTTTTGTAATTCCTGGAGTTTGTTCAATAAACTTATAATAAATATATATAGCATTTCAACTCACTGATATGTTTTTATAAGGTGATTTTTTATTGGGGAGGGGGTGAGAGTATAGGGGCGCCAACTAAAGTTCTGCACACAGGCGCCGGACACTACTGGCGCGCCTCTGCTCCGACGATGGTCAGGCCTAACTCCTAAAGAATAATTGCAGTCTGCATAAGACAGAGAAAAATATAAGATATAACTGAAATGTGAATCGTCAACGCCTGACTAGGCAGGACACTAAAAGAGAAAGTCTATCGAAATTTCCTTTTTACAAAACTTAAACGTTATCTATATATACATAAAACTCAAAGTCTGAGGATTTATGTGTACTGAATACAAATCCACACCGTTACTACACCGACTGCCACAAAATTTTGAACAGGTAACTTTTGACACAAGGCGAAAAATATTGTCTAACTTGGAATTTGATATTTTGCCCCGTTCGCACGATTTAGGCCCTTTTAATAATACCTTTTTGTTGACGCGTATAAAGATGTCAAAAACGCCATGGAGACCAGAATTAATTACCATAGTAACAAGTAAATAAACAAATGATATTTAGCGGCATCAGCACTGTACCTTTATCCGTTCCTGCAGTTTTTAATGTTTTTAATACGCGATTGTATTGATATATTTTGTAATTTTGTATACAGATACGTCTATATATTTTGTAATTGTCTTAAACGATTATAAAATTTATGTTTATACGTATTTCTGATGATGCAATGAATAAGTAATAATATATATTAAATACTACTACTAAAATGTCAAAACACCATGGAGACCAAAATTAATTACCATAGTAAAGTAAGTAAACAAAAGCTATTTAGCGGCATCGGAACTATACATTTATCCATTCCTGCAGTACATTTTTGATGTTTTATATAATATGCGATTGTATCGATATATTACGATGTGGAAAAGAAGAAGTGTACTAATTGTAAGTGGTCATATTACTTAATGCAAAGCGAAAATACGTGTTGTTTTCATTTGTGAGGTTAGGTGACAACGGTTTTTGGTTTTTAGTTTACTGCTGAAGTAAATAAAAGCCATGGCTGAGGAAAACATAACGTTTAACGTGTTATACAATGCTTCTAACACAGTAACACTAAAAATAAAGAATTAGCGTTTTTGATTTAACAGGTACTTTATAAATATCTTCAAAGGCTTTATAAACGAGTACTTTTAAATATCCAAAGGCTGTTGCACCAACATAATAATTTAGTACGTGTTGAAAACAGCTTTGGAGAATTTGACTAATGAGTACAAAATTGTTATATAGCTGACAGAACGCCATATAGACATAGACAATAAAAATTATATTAAAATACTTATTAAAAGTCAAATATTCGCGTGCGAAGCCGCGGGTAACAGCTAGTTTACTATAATCCGAAACTTTCGACGAAAATATGCGTGTACGACTTTTCAAGGTTATCATCAGCTTACACGTCAGGCTATAATTTTAACAGCCCTCATTTAACAAACTCTCCTTAAAGCCACCGTAATCTTGTACTCTTTACCACCATACGCTAGCCACGCATAACGCTGGTTCACAATCACGGATTACACACAAAGAAGGGATTAACTCAGTATCAGAACCTAAACACACAACCACCTACGTACAGTTTAATATATTCATCCGACCGCTTATCGGATTAGTGGTCAACTATCCGAAGTTTCATCCGCCAAAACACTGTCTTTAGTGCAAAACAGTCTTCATCTGATGCTTTATATTAATATCATTAATTTAATTAATACGCAAGATAAACGTAAGGACGTCACGATTTGTTCATATCGTGTATCTTTACGATCCGCGAAACAGAAAACCTTCCACTGACCAATCTTATTACTTCATGATAATATTTCAAATTAAATTAATACGTCTTAAAAATTCATAAACACGTTTTCATAAGTCCCGTTGATTTTGGCGGCTACGCTAATAGCGTTTTTGCTGCCTTTTAACATGATTTGAATGGATTCTTTTAAAAATTGACCAAGGTGTAAACTTCTGTTACATTTTAATGAAGAAAGTTGTGTTAGTGGTTATAATCACAAACAGAATTATTACTGTTGCACACCACTATAGAAAAATTATTCCGATTAGCGCTTTCAAGCTTCTCAGCTCATCGTCAGATCGGCATTCTGACGTCAGATCAGAATTCCGATCTGATGATGAGCTGAGAAGCTTGAAAGCGCTAATCGAAATAATTTTTCTATAGTGGTGTACAACAATAATAATAATTCTGATTCTGACATCAGATCAGAATGCCGATCTGACGATGAGCTGAGAAGCTTGAAAGCGCTAATCGGAATAATTTTTCTATAGTGTTGTGCAACAGTAATAATTCTGTTTCTGTTACATTTGTTTCAGTATTTATCGTATAATTAATTGGGGATGTAATTGATATTTGTAGTGCCCCACGTTCTTTGGGAGCCAATTTATATAATGTGCAATTATGCTAATTTATGGAATTAATTATTTAATTATCCAATTAGGTTAATTTATGTCAAATTAATTGAATTTACGTGATATATTAATTACTTTGATGTTAGTGACTGTGTTCATTAACGATTAGCATAATTACTGCGCTGAGACTCTTATAGTTGTATAATAAACGATATAGAAAATTTTATTACAAATCATTCAATTGACGTTAATGTCTGTTACAAGGTAAAATTGACAATAATGAACGCATAAATACTTAGCAAATAAACACTTCTTTATTTAACATTATTCAAATAAAGAAACTTCCGATATATGGAAATAAATTATGTCCTGTAAGTACATTCATAAAAGAAAACACATATATATAAGAATCAAATTACAATATGAATTCATTACGTCGTTCGCTGAAAACATACACATATATTTAACACAATGAACATACATAAACATAGACAATCAACATATTAATCTTACACTAATGCGTTCATTTTGCCTCAGATGAGTAGCTTTATTTTAAAATTACCATAATAATCAATTTAAATTCTCAAAGGGTGATTTCTTTGAAAAGAGTCAGGACAGTAGAGTTATTATTACAATAATAACATAAAGATTTACAAAGGTGTGGGAGTTAATCCCTATTACGCCCCGTGTTCTGGAGCGCCAAATACAAAGATATAAGGAGTTATTTATTATGCTAACCGTGATTTAACTAATCTGTGATTGCCGAACCCCACGTTCTTTGGGAGCCAAATACAAAGATATGCCACGCGTTGGGCAGCCAAATACAAAGACTAATGCTTGGGGATTAATTATGGCAACAATAATTAATTATTTAATTGTACTAATTTGCAATATGAGATCGTGTAATCACTCAATTAGGTTACTCATATCAACTGATTGAAGCTAAGTGACACGTTAGTTCTTTTATGTTAGCATAATTACTGCATGGAGACTCTAAGTATTGTATAAATTAATAAAACTACTATAAATCATTCAAGTGCCATTACGTTCTTGTTCTGAGGTAACTTTGACAATAATGAACGCATATATTCTGGATAAAATAAACACTTATTTATTAACATCATATCATTAAATAAAGAGACTTCAATATATAAAATATGGATGATTCCCTGTAAATACATTCATAAGAAGAACACATGTATATATATATATATCAAATTACAATGCGAATCCAATACGTTGTTTGCTGGAAAACATACACATACATATATAATACAATCGATATATAGAAAAACACAAATAGTCAAACAATAAATCTTATACTAATGCGTTCATTGCTGCCTCAGATGAATAGCGTTAATTATATTTATCATATTTAATTTAAGTACTCAAGGGGTGTTTCTCGAAAAGAGACAGGTCAGTAGAGTTCTTATGATAAGAATAGCATAAAGATTACTTGTAAAGCGATTTATCCGATATTTCCATCGGAGTAACTCCTTCTCGTTGGTGGTCCATATGTGGGAAGCTGCGTAGCTGTGATGTCACTAACACTCAACACACGCGGAACAGATTCACTCGCGCTGTGTGTGTTTTCTGTTGATTCGGCTGTTACTGTTCGAGTTTATGAAATCATGTGTCGTGTGGGTAAGTTCATCATTAACTATGGTGTATATATCTGTCTGTCTATTGTTGAACTTCTTGTGTGTACATTAATGTATAGTGTCTTTGATACCGTGGTGTAATTGTTCCAAATTATATTGTATCGCTTCGCCGCACTGTACAACGTTACGATTTCGTTGTCCGGTAATACATTAACAATAGTTCTGCGCGTCGGTTATTGATGAAACTGCGATTGGTTAGTTCAGTTCTGAATTTGAGTATAATAAAGAACTCTAGAGTTATTAAGCACTGGCGTATGTCGCATGATTTAGTCGCTGTAGGTACACTATTACCGGATACTCGCTAATATCGAAATGTTTAAGTCAATTAATTATATAACCGCGTAGCAGAGTTTCAAAGTCCCACTGCTGTCCGTATGTTAATCGAACTGTATCAAGACTTAGAAAATTTAGTTCCGTGAAGACTGTTAAAGTATACGATTGAAATATATAAGACTGACGAAAAATGTATGAAGACTGACGAAAATTGTATGAAGACTGCTTAAAAGTACGTGAAGACTCACTCGCCGCGTGCCCTGCAAACAGTTTTTATCAAGCATCGTTTACCACAATGCAATCTTCTGGAAGACACGCCTCAGGTCGAACATGATAGGACAGAAGATCTCCTACCCTTATGCCAGACTATCGTTCTTCACTTCGCATTCGACGTTCCCGTTGCCATGATGACGACGGTCCTCTCCACCTGTTCTCTGGGTAGACGCAGGGTTGTGATTGGGTATCCCGTCTCCCCACAAGTTCGCGTCGAAAGCCTCCGTACTCTTTTCCTGGAACAGGAGCAATTTCTCGGTTGTCGATCAGGTCTTTGTCTAAGCGTACTCCGGCCCCTGCTGCAGTTCTCACGCGAACAATGTGTCGTATTTCGTTATTGTTTCACTATCCTTGACCCTTTTTTCCGATATCTATCCTGACGCAGCGTGTCGTCGTTTCCAAAACGGCACTCCTTCTCCCTGTCGTAAATATCAGTTGTCGCCAGTAAGACGTTCCCCCGCTGTGCACAAGTTCGATTCTATTCTTTAGATATCGATGTCAGTTCTCATACAGGGTAAATACCATTGTGTATTTACGCCCTTTTCTTACTACTGGTACACTTCAAATTAACCCGGCAGTGTGTCCGTCACAGTTTCTCTCTAAATTGGTGCTTGACATAGTTTCTTTTCATCTTGCATGTTGCAGGCTGTAAATCTCGGTTGAGTCGAGTCTGTCACGGCCAACCTTATTCCCCATTGTAAAGTCATGTGAAGCGTATTCGTATTGTCCGAAGCAAACGTTCACTTGACACTTCGTTACACTGTTCTTTATTTATTGCTCGTGGCCTGTGTAGGGGTGTCTAGCTGTATGTAACGTCTTTTCGATCATACTAAAATTTTTTTTTATTTTTGGTTGTTACAGATTTACTTGTGAAATGGATTATCCAAAAACTCCATCGGCGAAACTCCTTTCCATTGACGATCCAAATACGTAAGGTTGTGTAGATTCGATGCTTATCATCACTTAACACTCGCGGATAAGATTCACTCGCGGTGTGTGTGTCCTCCGTTGATGTCAGCCGTTAATATGAAAGTCTATAAAGTTTGTGTTGCATGAGTGCATTCATTGCTAATGATCGTGTATATATAACTGTCTATCGTCAAACTTCTTCGTGCGTCTATATACGTTAATGTATTGTGTTTAGTTTACGTGATGTATTGTTCTATTCGGTATTTATAACACTTCACACTGCGCTACGATACATTTCCGTAACTCGGTAAAACATTGACGTAAAGTTTTGTGAGTCTGTTATTAAATGAAGACTGATTAACTCAATAACTTGTGAATAATTAGCTTAATTCTTAACAAGCGGTAGCTGAGTAAAACCGAGTAACTGAAAGTTTTTAACAACTGAAGTATACTGCATAATTGAGTCACTGCGAATACACTATGACTGACTAACTTGTGAATAACTGAAAGTACTACGATAACTGACTAAAGCACTGCGTAACTGAGTTTCAGAGTAAAACTGAAATATATATTGAGACTGAAAATGTATTAAGACTGAGAATTATATTAAGACTGCTGTTCCGCGTGCCCTGTAAACAGTTTTTATTAAGCTTCATTTACCATAATGCAATGTCCTGGCAAATACGCCTTTGGTCAATCACGATAGGTCAGATGAATTCCTACCACTATGTAGAACCATGGTTCTCGACCCCTGATTCGCTGTTCGCGTTGCTATCATGACAACAGTCCTCTCCACCTGCGTCCTGGGAAGATGCTGGACTCTGGTTGGTTATCGGGCATCCCCTCAAGTACACGACGAAAGGGCTCCGTACCATTTCCTAGAATGTAGAGCAATACCGCGCCTGTCTATCAAGCTTTTGTCCATGTATGCTCCGGAGGTCTGCAGTTATTCTCACGCGAACAATAGTCGCATTTCGTTATTGTTTGACTTCCCACGACCCTTTTTCGTCAATTAGCAGCTCCATGCGTGTCGTCATTCCCAAGATGCCACTCCGGTCTCCCGTCATAAATACTAGTTGTCACCAGTAAGATGTTTTCACGCTGTGCGCACATCCTAGCTCCATTCAGTCGATATACACTGTTTTGTTTTCATATGGGGTGAGACTCTCCTAAACCCTTTGTGTGAGTATCCCTTTTCTTATTGCTGGCACGCTCCAAATTAACCTTACAGCGTGTGTTCGCTACAATTTCTCCGTATCTGGGCCACCGTACTGCATCTTTTGTTTATTTTGTTGTGGGGCTGTAAATCTCAGTTGAGCCGAGTCTGTCACAGGCGATCCTTACTTCCTATTGTAGTGTTGTGTCAGGCATTCTCTCATTGTTCTTAGCAAGCGTCCAGTTGACACGTTGTTAAGTTGTCTATTTATTTATTACTTCTGGCTCGGGTTGGGGTGACTTGACTGGTGTAACGTACTTCTTGATCAAAATTTAAAAAATTAAAATTTTTGGTCATCACACGTACCACGATGGAATGCTTAGCCTCATAAGTCGTTGTTGCAGGCCTTATAATGCCCTTTGATAGAACGAACAAATTTAACATCTATTTTATACAAATAAGACCAGAAATAGGTAGGTTCTTATGTACACATCTGTGGTTAAATTCACTGTTGGGTTACCACTTCTACAGATGACTGTATACGTCGCAGGAAATTACACATGACAAGGGTGTCTGAGTATTTGCCACTGATATAAACAGACGTATAATACTGATATATACGCAAGTATAATTGTTAAAAGTCTAATTCTTCCGCACCGAGCCGCCGTGTGGTCATTCTTCCCGATTTGTATTCACGAATGTGACACACCACCGTATTGCCGAATACTTATCAGCAGCAATAATGATACTGATAATAATAATAGTTATTATTATTATTATTATATATTAAAGTACTAAAACTACAAATCAAAAAATGGATGTTACTGTGAAATGAAAGCCCCAATGGGGATAACAGCCAGAAAGCAAAGGATCGAGGAGCATAATCTTGATTCTTACAATACGGTGAAGAAGAAGAGGAGGAAAATAAGAAAGAGAAGCGCGACCGCGACGTGAAAGTTTAAAAAATTGTGTAACAAGTGTGTCTTATGAGAATCTCTGCTTCGTATGGATATATTTCAAACGTACGCTACAGGATTGTGTACTTAATAAGTCAGAAAGTTATCTGAACTAAGACGAATTAATCACTCAGTTTATCCGTTGGTAGGAAGCAGTTTAATATTAAATAAACATTGACGATAGTTTACATACAATTTCCTTGACGGCGCTAACGGATCTGCCAGTACTGTTCAAACTTAACAACAGCAACGTTGCCTGGAGTGTTAGAAACAACTTTACTCGCGTGTAATTTTGTTAAGTACTTTATTACAAGCTCTATACGTAGTGTAAATAAAACTACATTAACACTTCCCAGTTTTAAAGTGTATTGAATTTGTAATATCGTGCTTGAGTGCGAGCTTAAGCTTGCGTATGAGTTTAACTGGAAGAGTTTTGTTGATTTCTGGAGTTCATCAACACGTTTCCAGATTGATTTTAAAGAAACCTTACCTCCTTCTTTACTTTCCTTTTAGTTTTTTTTTTACGTTGTGTGTTGAATATTACGTATGTAGGTCGACGCGACACTTCCGTCCTCGAAACGTTACACTATATGCACGCTTTTACGACCAAATATTGTTTTTCTCTGTAAATCTTTATCTCTACGAATTGTTGCGCACGGTACATAGAATATACGTAGAGAACACGCGCAGGCCGCTGTGAAACAGTGACGTCACGTGTACCTACGGCAGCGCCATTTAATACGTCTGTGTTTGCGTTTTTCCAATGTTCTACAACGTATCGTACGTTAATGCAATATGTGGACATGATAAGAAATAATCATGTTTTAAAGTTTAAATGTTCATGACATTTTTTTACATTATACTGGATTTAAAGCGAGACGCCAATAAATGAAAACCAATATGTTTCTAAACAAACTCGTCTGATTAAAAAATAACTGAACATTTTATTTTTTTGCTCGATTAAATAACTTTATAGGGCACCTTAAAACAAAACCTTAGTTGCAAATTCATATAAAATATTCAATATTGCAATAACGTAATAAAATAATAAAAAAAGAAATATAGTGAACTGTAATACCCGTAGGTATGTCTTCAGAAGACTGATTTTTACACCTTCTTTTTAAATGTACATTGTTCATGACAAATGGAAATTAGCTCTTTTTCTTTGGTAACGAATGGGTTGAAATTTTAATAACTGAACACTTTGATTGATAGAGAAGAATTTTATTTTGTCGTTTAAGGAAAGAATATTCTTTCAACTTTGATTCCATTGAATCTCTACTGTTAATACACACTCACCTGATCCATTATCATTTTATTCAATGATTACCGGAGGAACACTTGTAAGTAGAACACGAAAGCAAAGATTTTATTATTTGTTTACTTTCTTGAACTGAACTCAGTACCCGGTTAGTCCTTTTACAGACGAAACTACCGTACGAGCTTTCTTTAAAATATGTTTTTGCAGAATGTTCAGTAATGCCGATTTTAGCAAAGTCACGTAGAAAAACGTGTTCATCCAGTGCCAGTTGTTATAGTTTATTATGTATTTACATTTATTTTTATGTAAAGTTTAGATGCTCGTATTTGTTTATATTATTTTTTTATTTGTCAACTTTCACTTCATTGATATGCTGACATTCGTTGCTCACTGTCAGTGTGATTATACAGCTCACCATAATAGCAGAGCATAGGATTTTAACGTAATATTGTAGAACGCAAATTCATATTTCTCATAAAACGTCGTATAATAAAAACGTGCCACAACAACAATAACAATGGTATAATTATAATAGCGCGTAGTGCCGATCACTTACTAACTGAATGGAACAGAAGTGACACGTGACGTCACAGAAGCACCAGTCTACTGCCCATCCTACTCGTGAGATTCCCTATCGTGTACTTTAATTACCGTGGAACTGTGTACGATTAATACACACGCGCACTGATTAGAGATTCTGTTGAAGCTTTCCGTTCTTTAGTTTTCTCCCCAGTCATCCCCGTTCCCACATTAATCTTCATTAATGCTCCTCGACAACAGGTTTTCCTAACCTCTTCACTACGCGTTTTTGTGGTCGTTCTCATTTCTTAGTCTGCTGGCTGACATTCTTTTAACATGGTCGTACCAATTAGTTGCTGTTTTCTAGTTTCGTTCCTTTTCAGCGACCACAGGATAATAAAGAGTGGCCATCTGTACCGAGCGCTGAATCAGTACAGCGCCCGAGCACCAGTCACTCTTGTGCCATACGCAATCTTATACTATCCTATTTCATACAATCAAAGTAATTGTGATAACTTTTATTTTCACTTTCTTTATAAAGTGCAAAAGTGTTGTAAAACATAGTTTGCAATTTTCTACATAGCCCTCTTAATGACAATTTCATTAACGTACGATACGGATTATCACAGTTGGGTCTAATCGAAAAATCCTTATTAAGCCTATACGTTAATAGCAATGGTCGAAAACCTAAATTAATATAAATTGTAGTACTGTGTGTACAATAACTAACGCACAAATAATACAAATAATGGTAATGGATCAACGCTACTGTATGCATGTACGTATTGTATCATGTAATGAATGTTATTAAGGGCTCCAAACATTTCAATTTGGTTTTTGTTTACATAGTAGGGACATAAACATAGTAAACATAGCAACTAAACTAATTAAACGACTAAGTCTTTTATTTACAATTTTTATGGAAAAAATTCAAAGTGTAATGCAAATTGTATAAATAAAGAAATTGCGAGTGCGGGCACTGACGGTGTCGGCCGGTAGGGCTTGGCGAGGGCAGTCACATTAGCGGCAATCTACTGCCCAAAACGTCAAAACTAGCAGTCGTATAAAAATTTATGAAATAAAAATTTTTCCTACAACTATCCCGCTGACAAAATGTAGCAAATCTAAAACAAGAAAATTTCCTCCCAATTTTAAAATATCGAACGTATTGTAATTTATGGAATTTATTTTTATACGAAAGGGATGTAACTGTACCATTTAAATAGCACTACCATCATGCCTCATTCATTCGCTAGAAATGTGTGAAATTTGAAAATTTTGCAGCATTTCCATGGGCGTTATATACCATAGTACACATTCGAAGGGCATACATTTTGATGTTTCACGTTTACGTCGCTGAATTTCCAATTCCACGGCCAACTAATATGGCGGATCCGGCTTCACGGCCATTGTAAATAGTTAAATGGGAATGTCCTCTCTCTTATTTTGTGCTCGCTGTTTATTTTACTCCCATCAGTTCTATGAGCCTATCATTCCGTACAGAGTCTGTTTTTTTACTACTCTAACAAGATCTCCTATAAATCCATCTCAAGAACAGCTACGCTTCGACGTAGGCTATATGATTTTATCATCATTCGCGAATTATCTCCATTTTTCATAATGCTGTTTAATTTTACGTGCTACATACTGCATTACCATATTATAAATTTAAACCTAAATATCTCGGACAAAACAAGCAGGCTTTCTTGAATATCCAACACGCCTGCTCTTTCTGTTTGTATCTTCATAGATTAGTGTTATTAGTTTTGTAAATAAACGACAATAATTATTATGACTAACGCATTTTTACCATTGACAGATGTGATTCAACAATGAAGTATGGACAGTTCCTGAAGATACGTGTGATCTAGACAAGAAATTTTATCACGTGAATATTCGTTGATTTCATGAGACGCCGTGTCGTCATATTTAGAAAAACAATGAATCAGTCAAACGTTATAGAAATGACAGAGTATAATAACAATAACAGGTTCAACTTATTACAATCTGATTTACATAGATTGCAAACACAAAAGAAATTTCGAATTCTTCAATTTCCTAAAATTGTGAGAAGGGGAGTGAAATTTCCTCGATATACTCACAAATGGATTTTCTGAGGAACAAAACAATTACGATGTGTTTTTCATATTTTAACATATTCGTTATATCCAAACGCAATTTTTTATACTTCAAAATAGTCCTCAATTACCTCCATTAGTTTTTTAGGACGTTAGACGACAAAAGTTGTAAAAGTTAACGTTCACGATTTAAATATATGAATGAGGCTATAGTGTGAATTTATGCTGAGCCGATCAAATATTTTCGGCGCATGAAACGAAGCGATCAAATGTCACAAGGAGGCACAAAGAATGAATTCTATATTACTTTGTAACTCTGACAATATGTACATTTCCTATAGAGCCAGAAGGAAAGTGGAGATTTCAATCGACATACAAAGCAACGCGCAGCAAACGGGTTACTCGTTGAAAATGTTGGAATTCAAAAAGGTGAAAAGTCAAAACTAAGTGACATTCGCAAACTCATAACATAAAATTAAATACGTAGGCGGACTGATGTGCCAACGACGTTCATATGTAAACACGCTAAGTTTGATATATTAAACGATGCTCTCGTGACAGAAATGTACATATGGGCAGATACGACTTGTCACAAAGACAAGGCAACGGAAATAGATTAATTTACAGATTTGCCTGGACCACGTATACTGAATGTTACGTCAACTGTACCACAAATAATGTTTACTAAACAGTTCTGTCATTCCCTAGTTATTACTTTTAGGCCCCGCCCTACTGTATAATTTTACTCACAGTTACAAGAGTACTAGTTTTCACTACTCAAAACAAATTTCTTCAGTTTGTTCTTCTTTTATCGTTCAGGGATACGAAGGTACGCATGCTTGTAATCGAAGACGGCATGAAATGTTACGATATAGTTAAAGTCAAGGAGTCTGTCATCCGCGATCTTCAGCGTACAAAAGATCGATTCTATAGGCCTACATATTCAAAAAATTACTAACTAAAGCAAATACTTGCAAAAGGTCGGTGTACTGGCTTTCACACATCGGTTTCAGAATATTTCACTCCACAACTCGAGTACCAAAGATGATACCGTTATGGGTCTGAATGCGAAGCTCGCTCTCTCAAGCCACTCCGGTATACTAGTTTTCTGTACTTTCTGGTAATAAATTTTAGGGCTTTATTTATGATTCAAAAGAGAAAGCTTGGATGCTTCTACAGGCTTATTTCACAACAACAACCATTATTGTGTGTTATTACGTCACTGGAATCATTTGGAGCGCCTCTGGAGAAGCGCGAAATCCACAGAGGCCGCATCAGGCCGTCTAACTTGCAGTGAAAGTCATCTACTAAAGAAAGATAAACTTCAGCTTGCATAAAAGCAATTAATTTTTATAACAATTATGCTAGCTGAACTTCTTCAACGAAAGAAGATGAACAGATCCACTGAAAATAAACATGAAACGCGAAAAGTATAATGACGTCTGGAACTTGAAACTTTCAAGGATAATTAGGTTGTCCAGAATCTGAAAACGCACGAAACTGCCATTTCCACCTGCTCAGAAACTAATGAAAAGTTAAAGGACAGAATGGGCTTACCAAAAGAGAGTTAAAGTTAAAGAAATTAACGTTAAGACATTATGAAAAATTGCAGTCCGACCCGCATACAAACTCAATGTTAACTTTATGCATGATATCTCAAAAACTATAAGAGGTAACAACTTAAATTTTTTTTTATTTTGAAGGTTGGCTCCATATCTAGTTCCGTACGGAGGGTTTTCAAAATAAAATAAAAATAATGTATTTTTTAAATTTTTTTTAAAAAGTACTTACAATTTTAATGAAAAACAATTTATTAAAATTTTTTTTCTCAGCCTGGGATGTAAATTTTGTAAACCCTGTAACGAGCAGAAAATTTTAAAAATTTTAAATTTTCACCTCGGCAGAGTACGTTCACACGAGGCAGTGTCAACGACTTATGGTGGAGCAATAAATAAGGAGTAATGAGAAGGTGTCAGTGAAGCGTTGCTGACTTGACAATAGAAACACATTAAGTTCAATCCAACTATAGAATTTGGTGGCGTAAGATGACAGGGAAAGTTTCGTCCAGAATTATTGCTCTCCGCAGCTGCAACAAAGTAAGCAAGGACATTCACACCCGTACCGAGAATTGTAGCAGATGTTGACCATGTTACGTCAGTAGACGATAAGCGACAAAAACGAGTGAGACTCCATACTACAATGAAACGGATGCGCTGCACCTTAAGAAACAATACTGGAAGATAGGCTGACAAAGACTACAGTCATGTTACACAGCTGGAGTTATCGTCTAATTGACAGACAAGAATTTACGAAGGGAAAGTTGGGGTGACTTCAACAACCAGCAGATGTTCAAAATTGTTAATAGCCAGAAAAAAAGGGGTTAGGACATAGAACAATGCGCCAGGGAGACTGAAAGTACAGATAATGGGAATCTATAGAAACACAGAGTTTACTCAGACAATAGACTGATCGACAAGTGCCTAATAGCCATAGTTTCGTCGAAACGGGTCAACGATCGTCAGGGCGAAAATCGGGGAGACGTAAGGACCTATCAGAGGCCTTCAGCCAGCGAGAAATTTGATGGTGAGGAACGTTCCCATAGCAACCGAAACGAAGAACCTATCGGAAGATCTATGACGTAGAATGTTGACATGGTAGGGCAGTATTTTCCAAGAATATCACAAACTGACCAATCTCGAAATGAAGTAGGCGTGAAGCGCGCCAGAGACAAAATTTTGAGGTAGGGACGAATTAATAAAACTATCTGCCCAAGACAGAGACAGTCAGTGATACTCAATTTTTGGACAGTCTACACTCAATTTTGAAACAGTTATACTAAAGTTTTACAGTCAGACTTTTCAGACAGTTTACATTCATATTTTCAAGTAGTTTAACTTCAAGTGCGAGAGACGGTATATCATAAACTTTCAACAGTTTACGCTAATTATTCGGAGTTAGTAATTATTCAAGGTTCAGAAGAGTACATTAAACGGCTGAACGCTAACTCGAGTTCGGAAGTTAGAACGGTAACAAGTAATTTAAAAGACTTAATAATACATTCATAGCGCGGTAGTGATACTTAACCGCAGTGCGAAGTAACGGACTTAGTTAAAATTATACCAAGTGAACAATCAGACCGTTACACCAACAGACATCATCACTTAACGATATACAAATCATTTGAACTTAATATCGTGTACGACACATTATCAACAACATAATGAACACGAAACATTAAACAAACTAATAAATTATATGAACGTTTAATGAAGCAGCGACAAAAGAAACTAGACATGCATATTGACAGTAAAACGAACTCACAGCATACACAGTAAGATGAAAACATTGATTGAACACTGAATTTAAATTATTCACATATACAAACGCCCACGCGAGTGATCGGAAGAGAAGTGTTAAGAGAGTGTGATAAAGCAGCTTACGACGGAATGTGTCTACGAGCCATCTACATCACCAGAACGAGACTTCGTCAACAACTAATGGACATTCAATAACCAAGTAACCATTACTATTAATTATTTCTAATTGATAACTTCTACTGACCTGGTTTCTTTCAAAGAATTCACACCTGAGAAAATTATTAAGAAAAGTAATGAATAAATCTAAATAAAGTAGTTAATGAACGTATAAACAAAAGCATATTTGGGATTTAATGAACGCATTAAATAAGTAGAATATTGAATTGTAATATTATTTGATTTATATATGTATGTATGTTTTCTTTTTTTTCAGCATATATTGAGGCATGTATTTGTTTATTAGAAATATGTATGTATTTCAGGTACAGCGACGTAACCTATGTACTATTATAATATGTTATGAATGATAATTAAACTAGTATTTTAGTTGATCATAAATATGCGTTCATTATTACCAATGCAACCCAAATATTAACCTAAAGTTTGAAGGAATACAATTAGATTTTAAGAGTTTCTTGTGTTCAATTAAAGTAAATGAATCGATAACTATCATCTATTAAATGATATCACGTATGTGTTGATGAGAATCAGAATAGTTAGACATGATGTTAAATGGTTGCCTCACACGCAGCATGAAAAGAATCAATTAAAACAAGTAAATACACATTATTTATTGCACATGAGTTTATATAAAATCCAGTATATAAACTGTGTTCCAACACGCGAGCATAGATAGTCAGAGTCGTCAATAAGATTCAATTATACACATACATGTAAGAGATCGATAAATTTTGTATTTAAGACCAAACACAATAACAATATTAATTACCACAAGTGTGATTTACATTTACTACACATTTGCATAAATTGACATTTATAATTTACCATTAATCAAATATGCACATAAAATTTATAGATTTACATTTATAAATGGCGCTTCCAACGCGTAGCATAATAGATTATAAATTTATAATAATTTATAAATGGCGCTCCAAGATCGTGAGGCACGACAAATACAAGTAAACAAGTATTTGCCACGTATGTAGATTACACATTTATAATTCATATTTATAATTTATAAATGGCGCCCATTCGCACGGCATGATACGTATTAACAAAGATTGTTAACACGTACAGCTTTGGTAAAGAACAGGCAGTAGAAGTAGTAGAGAAAGTAGTGTCATAGAAATAGAAGTAAGATAAGTGTTATTAGTGTAAGTCAGTTTGAATGATTACGCGCAGTAGGGCAAGAATGGCGAGCAATTCAGACAGTGTAGAATTTGACATTAATAACCAATTAGGCGCAGTAAATACAGAGGACAATACTACACCTAGCGAACCAAGTAGTGTGGTGGAGAGTCCAGAAGATAGGGCGCGAGGACAGACATCGAAACTAGAAGATGGAACTCTACAAATGTTGATGGAGTTCATGCGTCAACAGAGAGAGAAACAAGAAGAAAGTAATAAATTACTTAGTGAAAAACTAGAAGAAAGACTAGAGAAACAAGAAGAGAATTTTGACAGAGTATTTAGTGAAAGTAATAGAAGACTAGAAGAGAGTTTTAGAAGAATCAATGAGAACTTAGATAAACAATTAGAAAAACTTGACAAAAGTTTAGATAACTATACAAAAGAAATTATGCAAGATAGGAAGGAACAGTTCACGCTGTTACGCACAGAGATACGTGGATACACGAATGCCTTGAAAGCGGACAGTAATGAAGCCCAGAAGAAGCAAGAAGAAGTGGTGAATGAGAACTACGAAGATATGAAGAAAGTACAAGATACTGATAACACTGTCGATCTTACAGATGTATCAGATATCAAGAAATTATCAACTGTGGGATCTAATGCGAATGTCATTAGCAAACCAAGGAAGAAGTGGATTAAGAAGAGAAATGACTTTATTTCTCGGTATCTGGCGGTATCGGAGGATGATCCAGACATGGATAGAGATTATAAAAATCTATTACTACTACCAAGTAGAAGGCATAAAAAGCACAAATTAATTAACACGGGAAGAGGTACTGCATCAGTGAATCCTATGATGAAGTATCCAGCCTGTAAAATAAGCATGGATCGGCGAAGTAGTCGAGCTGCATCAATAAGAAGCATGAAGGGAAAGTTTAATTGAAACGAATACCACATGTTATAAAGCTGAAAACCAGTTCACGCAAGCCATGGATGACGTAAAGCGGAAGGACATACAAGATCCGTATACATATTCATCATGGACAAGGAACGTTATGAGGAAAAGGAGAGGAAAGAATTTCAACAAACTACTTAAAAATGTTGTAAGGAATCGTGATAGTACTGAGAGGAGAGTACGAGCGCTCGAGGTAAGATTTCTTAGAAACTTAAGAAATAAAACTTTGTTATATAAGTACACGAGGAGCGAGCCGATTGTCGAACAACAGTGTTGTACGCAGGCCTGGAAACGACGACATAAGCAGACCGGCGCGTGTTTACTTAGAGAAAGTTATTGGAGGAAACGGCAAAAACTACTCAACGTATACGTAAACAATGGTAGTGCCGTTGAGGAGAGTTGTCTAAGGCGCGGCAAGCAATTTAACGCACATTTACCCGAGAGGGGTCGACGCAAGGAAAGGTACGACACATTTCTCACTCACTCAAATGGAAAGAGACAGAGAATGGTAAAAAATCTTAAAAACACCAGTACGGCACATCGTACCAGCGTAACGGGAACGACCGACCGGCTATTAGGAAAACATGTGACGCAAACCCCTAGGTCAAACACCTTACTGTTTACAAACAAAACCACGTGCGTTAGTGACAACACAATATTGATGGGACATACAAATATGTCATCATAAATATAACTTGAGAATAAATAAATGAAAAGGTATTAAGAAGGCGAACTTCAGAATATTTGAAAATGTAATGATTAAATCTGAAAACATTGAATAAAATACATTAAATACATTGGTTATATGAAAACGCATAAACCAAAGATGGTAATTAGTGATGAATATTGATGAATGAAGAGTGGGAGATTAATGGAAAAAAACAACGAAGCTACATGTGTACTCGTTGATTGCAATGATATAGTAATAAATTAAGTCCATGGAAAATTTAATGCCAGACAATTGAAAAAATATTATGAATCAGAGAATTGAAGATGAAGGAAGAGGAAGAAATCGAAGAAGATGTCTTAAGAAGCGAGCTGATGCTGATGAATCAACTGCGTTAGGGTAATTGACGCGGTGATATCATTCAAGCTGGCTTAACCAAGAAAGTTATGTACTTTAATTGTTGAAACATAACATAAAAATGTATTTAGTTAATTAAGCACTAATTAAATGTTAGATAATAAGATAAATTAACATTTAGTGTGACATTTTATAAAAATATTGCAGTGAATGCAAAGGACATTTAATTGCTATTATTTGATTTATATGGTAGTAAGTTACAAGGACAAAGAAAAAAAATGGACACTTAAAATCAAATAAGTGATATTATTCAAAGGAACTAGATAGTAAATGAACTTTATTAATGTGAGTGTATGTAATTAGTAGACTAGGATTGTAAATGATGCTATCATGAAGTAGGTAAATCATTAAAACTAAATGTTATACGTGTATGTAAATTATTAAGATAATCACAATTAACGTAGCGATTGTGTCAATTAACAATCTAATTTTAAAATAACAGTTTAAAAGATTTTATTGGTAAGATCATTAGTAATGCACAAAGGTGTATATGTATAGGAGATTTTCTTTGATATCATGTAAAGGTTACATTGAACCGCTTAACTGTTTGATAATATCTTGTGAGTATGATATTTTAGAAGGTAAAATTTTATTCAATTGATGAAATTATTTAATTGCTTACGGAATTTATGATTTGTCTTATAGTTATAAAGATAAGGTATTTATATGTAAATTCGACAATGTGAAATGCGTTCAGCTATCCCAAATAGCCAGCAATAAATTCAGAGAACCGATTAAAACCAAAAGGGGGTGTACCACTGGTAATATAAGCTTTTGAAAGTAGGTTATTGTGTATACCTTCCCCTGAAGAAGATGGACACGGCGAGGCGACGGACAGGGCGCAGAATTTAGATTTGAGTTGTTCCCAGAGGTCACATCGTCAAATCGAAATTGAGGACACTGTAACGAGCAGAAAATTTTAAAAATTTTAAATTTTCACCTCGGCAGAGTACGTTCACACGAGGCAGTGTCAACGACTTATGGTGGAGCAATAAATAAGGAGTAATGAGAAGGTGTCAGTGAAGCGTTGCTGACTTGACAATAGAAACACATTAAGTTCAATCCAACTATAGAATTTGGTGGCGTAAGATGACAGGGAAAGTTTCGTCCAGAATTATTGCTCTCCGCAGCTGCAACAAAGTAAGCAAGGACATTCACACCCGTACCGAGAATTGTAGCAGATGTTGACCATGTTACGTCAGTAGACGATAAGCGACAAAAACGAGTGAGACTCCATACTACAATGAAACGGATGCGCTGCACCTTAAGAAACAATACTGGAAGATAGGCTGACAAAGACTACAGTCATGTTACACAGCTGGAGTTATCGTCTAATTGACAGACAAGAATTTACGAAGGGAAAGTTGGGATGACTTCAACGACCAGCAGATGTTCAAAATTGTTAATAGCCAGAAAAAAAGGGGTTAGGACATAGAACAATGCGCCAGGGAGACTGAAAGTACAGATAATGGGAATCTATAGAAACACAGAGTTTACTCAGACAATAGACTGATCGACAAGTGCCTAATAGCCATAGTTTCGTCGAAACGGGTCAACGATCGTCAGGGCGAAAATCGGGGAGACGTAAGGACCTATCAGAGGCCTTCAGCCAGCGAGAAATTTGATGGTGAGGAACGTTCCCATAGCAACCGAAACGAAGAACCTATCGGAAGAACTATGACGTACAATGTTGACATGGTAGGGCAGTATTTTCCAAGAATATCACAAACTGACCAATCTCGAAATGAAGTAGGCGTGAAGCGCGCCAGAGACAAAATTTTGAGGTAGGGACGAATTAATAAAACTATCTGCCCAAGACAGAGACAGTCAGTGATACTCAATTTTTGGACAGTCTACACTCAATTTTGAAACAGTTATACTAAAGTTTTACAGTCAGACTTTTCAGACAGTTTACATTCATATTTTCAAGTAGTTTAACTTCAAGTGCGAGAGACGGTATATCATAAACTTTCAACAGTTTACGCTAATTATTCGGAGTTAGTAATTATTCAAGGTTCAGAAGAGTACATTAAACGGCTGAACGCTAACTCGAGTTCGGAAGTTAGAACGGTAACAAGTAATTTAAAAGACTTAATAATACATTCATAGCGCGGTAGTGATACTTAACCGCAGTGCGA
Organism: Magicicada septendecula; assembly: GCA_034769895.1. Lineage (NCBI taxonomy): Eukaryota > Metazoa > Arthropoda > Insecta > Hemiptera > Cicadidae > Magicicada > Magicicada septendecula. The sequence goes on along the minus strand of CM068369.1, from coordinate 408,625,976 downwards.
AGTAACGGACTTAGTTAAAATTATACCAAGTGAACAATCAGACCGTTACACCAACAGACATCATCACTTAACGATATACAAATCATTTGAACTTAATATCGTGTACGACACATTATCAACAACATAATGAACACGAAACATTAAACAAACTAATAAATTATATGAACGTTTAATGAAGCAGCGACAAAAGAAACTAGACATGCATATTGACAGTAAAACGAACTCACAGCATACACAGTAAGATGAAAACATTGATTGAACACTGAATTTAAATTATTCACATATACAAACGCCCACGCGAGTGATCGGAAGAGAAGTGTTAAGAGAGTGTGATAAAGCAGCTTACGACGGAATGTGTCTACGAGCCATCTACATCACCAGAACGAGACTTCGTCAACAACTAATGGACATTCAATAACCAAGTAACCATTACTATTAATTATTTCTAATTGATAACTTCTACTGACCTGGTTTCTTTCAAAGAATTCACACCTGAGAAAATTATTAAGAAAAGTAATGAATAAATCTAAATAAAGTAGTTAATGAACGTATAAACAAAAGCATATTTGGGATTTAATGAACGCATTAAATAAGTAGAATATTGAATTGTAATATTATTTGATTTATATATGTATGTATGTTTTCTTTTTTTTCAGCATATATTGAGGCATGTATTTGTTTATTAGAAATATGTATGTATTTCAGGTACAGCGACGTAACCTATGTACTATTATAATATGTTATGAATGATAATTAAACTAGTATTTTAGTTGATCATAAATATGCGTTCATTATTACCAATGCAACCCAAATATTAACCTAAAGTTTGAAGGAATACAATTAGATTTTAAGAGTTTCTTGTGTTCAATTAAAGTAAATGAATCGATAACTATCATCTATTAAATGATATCACGTATGTGTTGATGAGAATCAGAATAGTTAGACATGATGTTAAATGGTTGCCTCACACGCAGCATGAAAAGAATCAATTAAAACAAGTAAATACACATTATTTATTGCACATGAGTTTATATAAAATCCAGTATATAAACTGTGTTCCAACACGCGAGCATAGATAGTCAGAGTCGTCAATAAGATTCAATTATACACATACATGTAAGAGATCGATAAATTTTGTATTTAAGACCAAACACAATAACAATATTAATTACCACAAGTGTGATTTACATTTACTACACATTTGCATAAATTGACATTTATAATTTACCATTAATCAAATATGCACATAAAATTTATAGATTTACATTTATAAATGGCGCTTCCAACGCGTAGCATAATAGATTATAAATTTATAATAATTTATAAATGGCGCTCCAAGATCGTGAGGCACGACAAATACAAGTAAACAAGTATTTGCCACGTATGTAGATTACACATTTATAATTCATATTTATAATTTATAAATGGCGCCCATTCGCACGGCATGATACGTATTAACAAAGATTGTTAACACGTACAGCTTTGGTAAAGAACAGGCAGTAGAAGTAGTAGAGAAAGTAGTGTCATAGAAATAGAAGTAAGATAAGTGTTATTAGTGTAAGTCAGTTTGAATGATTACGCGCAGTAGGGCAAGAATGGCGAGCAATTCAGACAGTGTAGAATTTGACATTAATAACCAATTAGGCGCAGTAAATACAGAGGACAATACTACACCTAGCGAACCAAGTAGTGTGGTGGAGAGTCCAGAAGATAGGGCGCGAGGACAGACATCGAAACTAGAAGATGGAACTCTACAAATGTTGATGGAGTTCATGCGTCAACAGAGAGAGAAACAAGAAGAAAGTAATAAATTACTTAGTGAAAAACTAGAAGAAAGACTAGAGAAACAAGAAGAGAATTTTGACAGAGTATTTAGTGAAAGTAATAGAAGACTAGAAGAGAGTTTTAGAAGAATCAATGAGAACTTAGATAAACAATTAGAAAAACTTGACAAAAGTTTAGATAACTATACAAAAGAAATTATGCAAGATAGGAAGGAACAGTTCACGCTGTTACGCACAGAGATACGTGGATACACGAATGCCTTGAAAGCGGACAGTAATGAAGCCCAGAAGAAGCAAGAAGAAGTGGTGAATGAGAACTACGAAGATATGAAGAAAGTACAAGATACTGATAACACTGTCGATCTTACAGATGTATCAGATATCAAGAAATTATCAACTGTGGGATCTAATGCGAATGTCATTAGCAAACCAAGGAAGAAGTGGATTAAGAAGAGAAATGACTTTATTTCTCGGTATCTGGCGGTATCGGAGGATGATCCAGACATGGATAGAGATTATAAAAATCTATTACTACTACCAAGTAGAAGGCATAAAAAGCACAAATTAATTAACACGGGAAGAGGTACTGCATCAGTGAATCCTATGATGAAGTATCCAGCCTGTAAAATAAGCATGGATCGGCGAAGTAGTCGAGCTGCATCAATAAGAAGCATGAAGGGAAAGTTTAATTGAAACGAATACCACATGTTATAAAGCTGAAAACCAGTTCACGCAAGCCATGGATGACGTAAAGCGGAAGGACATACAAGATCCGTATACATATTCATCATGGACAAGGAACGTTATGAGGAAAAGGAGAGGAAAGAATTTCAACAAACTACTTAAAAATGTTGTAAGGAATCGTGATAGTACTGAGAGGAGAGTACGAGCGCTCGAGGTAAGATTTCTTAGAAACTTAAGAAATAAAACTTTGTTATATAAGTACACGAGGAGCGAGCCGATTGTCGAACAACAGTGTTGTACGCAGGCCTGGAAACGACGACATAAGCAGACCGGCGCGTGTTTACTTAGAGAAAGTTATTGGAGGAAACGGCAAAAACTACTCAACGTATACGTAAACAATGGTAGTGCCGTTGAGGAGAGTTGTCTAAGGCGCGGCAAGCAATTTAACGCACATTTACCCGAGAGGGGTCGACGCAAGGAAAGGTACGACACATTTCTCACTCACTCAAATGGAAAGAGACAGAGAATGGTAAAAAATCTTAAAAACACCAGTACGGCACATCGTACCAGCGTAACGGGAACGACCGACCGGCTATTAGGAAAACATGTGACGCAAACCCCTAGGTCAAACACCTTACTGTTTACAAACAAAACCACGTGCGTTAGTGACAACACAATATTGATGGGACATACAAATATGTCATCATAAATATAACTTGAGAATAAATAAATGAAAAGGTATTAAGAAGGCGAACTTCAGAATATTTGAAAATGTAATGATTAAATCTGAAAACATTGAATAAAATACATTAAATACATTGGTTATATGAAAACGCATAAACCAAAGATGGTAATTAGTGATGAATATTGATGAATGAAGAGTGGGAGATTAATGGAAAAAAACAACGAAGCTACATGTGTACTCGTTGATTGCAATGATATAGTAATAAATTAAGTCCATGGAAAATTTAATGCCAGACAATTGAAAAAATATTATGAATCAGAGAATTGAAGATGAAGGAAGAGGAAGAAATCGAAGAAGATGTCTTAAGAAGCGAGCTGATGCTGATGAATCAACTGCGTTAGGGTAATTGACGCGGTGATATCATTCAAGCTGGCTTAACCAAGAAAGTTATGTACTTTAATTGTTGAAACATAACATAAAAATGTATTTAGTTAATTAAGCACTAATTAAATGTTAGATAATAAGATAAATTAACATTTAGTGTGACATTTTATAAAAATATTGCAGTGAATGCAAAGGACATTTAATTGCTATTATTTGATTTATATGGTAGTAAGTTACAAGGACAAAGAAAAAAAATGGACACTTAAAATCAAATAAGTGATATTATTCAAAGGAACTAGATAGTAAATGAACTTTATTAATGTGAGTGTATGTAATTAGTAGACTAGGATTGTAAATGATGCTATCATGAAGTAGGTAAATCATTAAAACTAAATGTTATACGTGTATGTAAATTATTAAGATAATCACAATTAACGTAGCGATTGTGTCAATTAACAATCTAATTTTAAAATAACAGTTTAAAAGATTTTATTGGTAAGATCATTAGTAATGCACAAAGGTGTATATGTATAGGAGATTTTCTTTGATATCATGTAAAGGTTACATTGAACCGCTTAACTGTTTGATAATATCTTGTGAGTATGATATTTTAGAAGGTAAAATTTTATTCAATTGATGAAATTATTTAATTGCTTACGGAATTTATGATTTGTCTTATAGTTATAAAGATAAGGTATTTATATGTAAATTCGACAATGTGAAATGCGTTCAGCTATCCCAAATAGCCAGCAATAAATTCAGAGAACCGATTAAAACCAAAAGGGGGTGTACCACTGGTAATATAAGCTTTTGAAAGTAGGTTATTGTGTATACCTTCCCCTGAAGAAGATGGACACGGCGAGGCGACGGACAGGGCGCAGAATTTAGATTTGAGTTGTTCCCAGAGGTCACATCGTCAAATCGAAATTGAGGACACTGTAACGAGCAGAAAATTTTAAAAATTTTAAATTTTCACCTCGGCAGAGTACGTTCACACGAGGCAGTGTCAACGACTTATGGTGGAGCAATAAATAAGGAGTAATGAGAAGGTGTCAGTGAAGCGTTGCTGACTTGACAATAGAAACACATTAAGTTCAATCCAACTATAGAATTTGGTGGCGTAAGATGACAGGGAAAGTTTCGTCCAGAATTATTGCTCTCCGCAGCTGCAACAAAGTAAGCAAGGACATTCACACCCGTACCGAGAATTGTAGCAGATGTTGACCATGTTACGTCAGTAGACGATAAGCGACAAAAACGAGTGAGACTCCATACTACAATGAAACGGATGCGCTGCACCTTAAGAAACAATACTGGAAGATAGGCTGACAAAGACTACAGTCATGTTACACAGCTGGAGTTATCGTCTAATTGACAGACAAGAATTTACGAAGGGAAAGTTGGGATGACTTCAACGACCAGCAGATGTTCAAAATTGTTAATAGCCAGAAAAAAAGGGGTTAGGACATAGAACAATGCGCCAGGGAGACTGAAAGTACAGATAATGGGAATCTATAGAAACACAGAGTTTACTCAGACAATAGACTGATCGACAAGTGCCTAATAGCCATAGTTTCGTCGAAACGGGTCAACGATCGTCAGGGCGAAAATCGGGGAGACGTAAGGACCTATCAGAGGCCTTCAGCCAGCGAGAAATTTGATGGTGAGGAACGTTCCCATAGCAACCGAAACGAAGAACCTATCGGAAGAACTATGACGTACAATGTTGACATGGTAGGGCAGTATTTTCCAAGAATATCACAAACTGACCAATCTCGAAATGAAGTAGGCGTGAAGCGCGCCAGAGACAAAATTTTGAGGTAGGGACGAATTAATAAAACTATCTGCCCAAGACAGAGACAGTCAGTGATACTCAATTTTTGGACAGTCTACACTCAATTTTTGAAACAGTTATACTAAAGTTTTACAGTCAGAATTTTCAGACAGTTTACATTCATATTTTCAAGTAGTTTAACTTCAAGTGCGAGAGACGGTATATCATAAACTTTCAACAGTTTACGCTAATTATTCGGAGTTAGTAATTATTCAAGGTTCAGAAGAGTACATTAAACGGCTGAACGCTAACTCGAGTTCGGAAGTTAGAACGGTAACAAGTAATTTAAAAGACTTAATAATACATTCATAGCGCGGTAGTGATACTTAACCGCAGTGCGAAGTAACGGACTTAGTTAAAATTATACCAAGTGAACAATCAGACCGTTACACCAACAGACATCATCACTTAACGATATACAAATCATTTGAACTTAATATCGTGTACGACACATTATCAACAACATAATGAACACGAAACATTAAACAAACTAATAAATTATATGAACGTTTAATGAAGCAGCGACAAAAGAAACTAGACATGCATATTGACAGTAAAACGAACTCACAGCATACACAGTAAGATGAAAACATTGATTGAACACTGAATTTAAATTATTCACATATACAAACGCCCACGCGAGTGATCGGAAGAGAAGTGTTAAGAGAGTGTGATAAAGCAGCTTACGACGGAATGTGTCTACGAGCCATCTACATCACCAGAACGAGACTTCGTCAACAACTAATGGATATTCAATAACCAAGTAACCATTACTATTAATTATTTCTAATTGATAACTTCTACTGACCTGGTTTCTTTCAAAGAATTCACACCTGAGAAAATTATTAAGAAAAGTAATGAATAAATCTAAATAAAGTAGTTAATGAACGTATAAACAAAAGCATATTTGGGATTTAATGAACGCATTAAATAAGTAGAATATTGAATTGTAATATTATTTGATTTATATATGTATGTATGTTTTCTTTGTTTTCAGCATATATTGAGGCATGTATTTGTTTATTAGAAATATGTATGTATTTCAGGTACAGCGACGTAACCTATGTACTATTATAATATGTTATGAATGATAATTAAACTAGTATTTTAGTTGATCATAAATATGCGTTCATTATTACTAATGCAACCCAAATATTAACCTAAAGTTTGAAGGAATACAATTAGATTTTAAGAGTTTCTTGTGTTCAATTAAAGTAAATGAATCGATAACTATCATCTATTAAATGATATCACGTATGTGTTGATGAGAATCAGAATAGTTAGACATGATGTTAAATGGTTGCCTCACACGCAGCATGAAAAGAATCAATTAAAACAAGTAAATACACATTATTTATTGCACATGAGTTTATATAAAATCCAGTATATAAACTGTGTTCCAACACGTGAGCATAGATAGTCAGAGTCGTCAATAAGATTCAATTATACACATACATGTAAGAGATCGATAAATTCTGTATTTAAGACCAAACACAATAACAATATTAATTACCACAAGTGTGATTTACATTTACTACACATTTGCATAAATTGACATTTATAATTTACCATTAATCAAATATGCACATAAAATTTATAGATTTACATTTATAAATGGCGCTTCCAACGCGTAGCATAATAGATTATAAATTTATAATAATTTATAAATGGCGCTCCAAGATCGTGAGGCACGACAAATACAAGTAAACAAGTATTTGCCACGTATGTAGATTACACATTTATAATTCATATTTATAATTTATAACCCCTTCCGAACGGAACTAGTAATTGTTGTCAAAAAGATACAAAAAAAATTTGGTAATGATATCTCTATTAGTATTTGCTACAGCTTACATCAAAATTGTCAAAAAGCATATTTTCAGAAAACGCAGAAAACAGTGAGGACTAAACAAAAAGTAGGCATACTTACAAGAATAGTTATACTAGTAATGCCCAGAACTGTAGGATGGGTTGTCCTGGTCCTCCTCATATAAGTCTTCTAACTTCCTTTTTCCCAAGCTTCTGGCCTGTCGGATTTTTTTTTCAAGGTCCAACGCAGCCTTTTCCGCCTTGCGAACACGAGCTATATCAAGTCTTTTCATAGCTTTCACCATGTAAGAGCCAGCTGGCAACCCTAAATGTTCCATAATTTTAATTTTAGTGACATAACCCTCACTGTAGGTTGAAACTGCCTCAAATGTTCCAAACTTTAAGGTTTCTATAGAAACAAATGTTCTTTTCGAGATACGTGCCCAAATCACATTATTCAGTGACTCATTTGGATTTTGAGATTTACCTGAGAGGAATTTTTCTAAGAGGCTAATTTCAGAAAGGTCTCTGAAAATGGTTTCATCTCTAACATCACAGCTTCCGACAGGTGGAAATGTTTTTGGTGGTCATAGTGTTCTTTTATTCGGAGAGACTGGTTGAACTTGCACCAAGGGTCTTCATCCTTTGGGCACAGGTTGTGAGTAGGTTTGGCATTGGTTGATTGTACATGAAAATAAATGGCCCACACAGCTGTCCTCATATCTTGTACACTCTTTGTGTTTCTTCGAATGGCCAAGCCATAAAATATCTGCAATTTTTAAATTGCAGCATCTGTCAAACGATTTTTTCCACCCAGCTTTTTGGCGTCCGCTAACTCAACCCCTCTTTTTTTCTCTTTCAATTTACGAAGCCTTGTTCCCATTCTTTTCTGGATGTGTCCTACACATTCCAGCTTTTTTATGACTTCATCTGGGCCATATGGCATAGAATTATTAACTGTTAAAAAAGCAATGGTGTCACCGTCTCCCAAATACTCTGTATATTTCACATTATACAGCAAAGTCGACCTGTGAAAAATGTTTAGGGCACCATCGACTTCCATCCCTCCACTAGTTCCCTACATAGTTAGCTTTGCACGAATCTAAATGCACTTTATTGTTCTTATCAGGACACAGGCAATATTTACTCAAAACATGTACATCTAAAACTTTGCCTGTATCAACAGAAGTCACCGAAACTATGCCATTCAGTGAAACATAGCCTCTTCTTTGCCATGAGCCGTCTACTGCAACACAAAGTTTTCTACTACCTGGATCCTCAGTCTCATTGACAGCTTCTTCCACTGCTATTTTCATCTGTTGTTTACACAGGTCTTCACAAATACGGCCCAAGAAAGCCTCATGCTTTTTGAACTTCGACGGAGGAGCAGGTAGGTTCAATATTCCATAAAGTGACTGCGCTGGAGTTTCGCCTTTGCCAATGGTCCGTAAACCATATACTAACCTTAGGTTTAAATCATAAAAATTTGGTCTTGCTTTAGGCCTATTTCATTATTGATTTCTGGCATGCATACTTTATCACAGTTTATAAAACTTTTATTAGATTGGTCACATACTGTGCAAGAAATAGTAATTTCCGTCGCAAGACCCACCAAGGTTTTGGTTGACAACTTTAGGTAACTATGACATAACCTACAAACTGCTACCTCTCTCAGTGTGGTTTCAAATTGGCCTAGATCAAGTATTTGGTATTCCAAGTTTTCCTTTTTGCTCTCATAGTAAGAAAAGTTCTTACCAAGCTTTTCTTTGGATCTTGAAGAAGTCTGAGAGGTAGTAGACACAGGAGATGGTGTGCTATGTTCTCTAGCCTTAAATTTTCCACCACCTTTTCTTACTTTGTAACACGAATTTCTTGACCCAATCTTCTTTTTATTTCCCATGATGATCACTTCAATCAATATTTTACTGTATAAAAACACACACTGACTTCACTTCACTTCAAACTAAACAAAATAATAGCAACTACAACTCTTGTACAACTTACTTCAAAACATAACCAAGTAAACAGAACACACAAACAGCTGACTATAAAACACTACAGCAGAGTAGCCAACCTAAAAATTGCACAGAATGAAATTTCCCTCGTAACTTAGATAAAATTACTATGTGTGAACACTAATATTTCAAAAGTCACTCAATTTTGTCGGAAAAAGGTCGGAACATATATTACAGAAACATTTTTTTCAAAGGCAAATAATTTTTTTTATTCTTAGTGTTATATATGGTTGTAAAGAGGAGATTTCAGAGAATAATAATCAATTAAAACCCCAAAATTGAAAATAAAAAAAAAATTCCGGGTCGGACTGCCCTTAAAGGGTTAAACAAAAGTGGGGCTCGGCAGAGCAGTGGGTTGACTCCTGGCTGCTATTCCAGAGGCAAACAGTTCGTTTCCCATAAAATTAAGGTACGTTTTCCAGTCCCGAGGAAGACTCGGTTTGTGGATAAATAGTGCCTAGGCTAACAAGCTGGTGTAATCATGAACGGTTGAAGAGAACTGCTGGCCACACTAACTTCTTTGTATGCCGAACGGCTCACATTAAGCATACTGTTACGACGGTCTACTGATCGTCGTAGGTACAGTGGGAAACAAAATACAAGACACCAATTAAGTCACTAATCACCAGCTTTAATTATCACAATTAAACAGTTTATAATTAACTCGTACAATACTTCCAGTTAGATTTGTCTACACGCAATGACAATGTCTATTTTTAGAGTTTCACACAATTATTAACACAATACTACTTCACTTCGACAAACACTCAAGCCGCACTAGCGAAAATCCCTCACGTAACTGAACTGACAACCCGGCTGCTATGGCTTTATACACGCCGCGCTGAGGTCCAGTACAGCTTTCCCTCCTTACTTCACGCCGGCGGCTTAATGCGTATCTCAAGTGTTCCTGGAACTCACTAGAACCACCTACTTGAATGACGCAACAGCTGCCACACAGGACGGGGGGAGTGGACAATGTTTTGGATTGTTCGGTAGGCTTCTCACAGCATACACTTCCTAACTCCTGGACTCCTTAGGCGGTTAAAAAGACACCATTATTATTATTATTACAAACGGATCGAAACATGACCAAATAAACAAACAGAACCAATACGGAATTGCGGTTTTTTTATCTAAAACTGTCTACTTAGCTATTTAGATCTAATATTAAACTGTAGTCGTTATACGAGAATGTTGATAAATATACACTCATCGCAATACACATAATATTTGCGATCTGGCCATAAGGAATCTGAAATGACTGACTGTATATAAGCAAGGTTATTCACATTAAATTCAAAGATGTCAGAATGAAACAACAACTGGAATGTGACTAATGATCACGTTAAATTATTCTTAATATTTGACGGTTACCGGCTACCAGTACAAAATAAAAGCGGGTAATGCCACAAGCATTACAATCTTACCAATCAGATTGGCGGCATAATTGAAATGGAGCAAATTGACATCGAAAAAACTCTCTAACACACTGAAAAGTGTGTAGTTAAATAAATTCTTCAGAAATAATAACATTGATAACGAGTACTACTGTAGACTGTCAAAGATATTCTAAAAAGCGTTTCTATTTGCCGCTGTGAAACTGGTGACATTTTAAAGGCAACAGAGACTAAGGAGAAATCACTGGAGTTCGTAAACAGAACCAAAATGCCTCATGCACGTCAAAACGAATATTACAGAGATGTCGTAACCCCACAACAACTGAGGCCTACATGCAATGGTCACCCACAACGACGAAAGATACCAAAAAGAGCGTAGAAATTATCATTTTTGGCAGGACGTCCAAGCAGAAATTATTGTCATAAGCGATAAAATGGCGAAAGAAACCCACGAAAAACTACCTACATGGAAGATATCACAGAAATATGTTTCACAAATAAATAAAATATGTTAAATTGAATAAAACACACAAGTAAAAAAAATTAAAATTAAATGAATTTTAGAACAAACTAAAGTATATCAAAAGTTCTATATATCACGGTTATCGTTTAATTCATTTCCACACATATTTAAATTTATTACGAAAAAGTGTCAGGATATCTAAAATCAAACACAAATTACACACGATCATCTGGATAACATAATTTTCAGCGTGTAAAGTTCTTTAAAACATCAACTCATTTGAATTGGAATTGATACCACTTACAGAAGTGTTTTTATCAGCGCCTATCCGTGCCTTGTGGAATGTGAGAGATTACTGCAGGACAGACAAATGGCGGCAATATATGAGTGGTGAAGACGGAAATCACCACGCCTTTGATTAATGTCACCCTATATTTGAGGCCCACCCCTTCGCTTTGTATCAGCGGACGTTACACAACTTCATTCCCCTCAGCAGTCACCTTCACTACTGTCTTACACCCAGCTAACAAATCTTTCCGTCACCCCCTCCCTCCATCCACGTATAATGTATACAGCTGTGTGAGTGCGACTTTTTTGTCAAAGACAATAAATTTTCTGCCACAACGATGCCGACATTTACGAGATAAATCCTCTCTCTGTAATGCCGCAAACAAGGGGTCACCGCGTGAGAGCGCGCACGCGTACAACACTACTGCACGAAGTGTCATCCCACATTCAAACAAAACTCACCATGCAAAAACCCACAAAAGTGCTCTCCACAGCGTTGTGGATACCGTGGAACACGAATACCATAAAACACGCAGGCCTACATTTTCACCAGAACTACATAACCGCACATCACGTCTACCTTATTTATGTCTTGTGTTCGTTCTTAACTGAGAGGCTTACATAACAGTTTATACATTTTTATTTGTCTGATAGTTTTTAAAGGTTATCTCACAACTAATGAAAATCAAGAATATGAAACATATTGTTAAAACAGAAAAAAATGTCATTATGATGCTCTTAATGACTTTGTTATTCAACTGATTTCAAAAACGTTACCGAAAGTAAAACGCTAACGACTTAATTAGTTTTCAAAAAAGTATTAAAAAAATTTTTTTTACTACTTATATTCCGAAAAATCGGTCACGTCTTCAGTACAGCAACAAAAATTACGTCATGAAAACTAAGAATCATTCCAAACTCTCTTAAGGCTAAATTCTTACCACAAATTTCGCATGTACTGTACTTAAGAAAATAAAATTTCTCACCTGCTGAAATTATAATGAACACGCCACATAACGAATTCCACTCTATAAACGCTTTCGGAAGTTACGCCATGATCACGAACCACAGAAGACGATAGATGTGTCGGGAGCGCGCGTCGGAGTGAAACCGTGGCTTCTATAGAAATATTTTTTAGACACGACGGGTGACACTATGAGCAGTCAACTCTTTGCTTCTCCGTAGTTCGCCCATCCGAACCGCCTCGTTCCTACGCCGACCAAGCGCATCCGACCAAAATTCCTATACACAATCGACTCGAACGGTTGGAAAAGCAGCCACACATACTTCAAGAATATTAGGCTTATATACAGATGAACTTTGCCGGTACCTTCTTACTGCAAAAAGTTTGTTCGACAGATGTCCTATTGCAAATGTGGCCATGTCAACTAGCCCGTGAACGGTAAGGATAACATGGAACCCACGCACCGGATGAAACGGTTATGTCCGTCCTTGTGTTTTTTACCAATTTTGTAAGTACTTGTTACGTACATGAACTAGGTGACCTTATTCGTAATGAAAACAGTCTCATAAACAATAATAAAAAAACTGTATTAAGCAACCTATAATATGTTCTTGTTATAACTTTCTGCTTATTGTTAATATTATTATTAATATTAGTTTAATGAAGAAAGTTGTGTTAGTGGTTGAAATCACAAGCAGAATGATCACTGTTGCACACCACTATATAAAAATTAACCCCATTAGCGCTTTCAAGCTTCACAGCTCATCGTCAGATCGGAATTGAAAGAAATTATGTGAAAACAAACGCTTCATCCCATCTCACCCCACCCTGCTCACACACAACAAGCTATAATTCAAATGTCCCTTCCCCACCCCCTGAGCCCTGTCGCTCCATCTGGACAGTTACATATTTTTCTAGCAAATTCCTTGTGTTTCAGTCTTGTGTGTGTGTGTGTGTGTGTGTGTGTGTGTGTGTGTGTGTGTGTGTGTGTGTGTGTGTGTGTGTGTGTGTGCATTCCTTTTAAACTTACCCGTCTCCCTCTTCACACACGTGGGTCAGTCACACACCCTTATTTTAGAACCTCCAATTAGTACTATGCAATTTAATTCTTAATCTTACCTATCTGTCCTCTATCATCTACTTCTTAATTATGTTATAAAATATTTCTTCATTAACAAATTTAATTTTAGTATTAATTAAATTGTCTAACCCTTTTTCTCTTCCTTTCAATATTTCTAACTCCTCCCTCAGCTTCCTTTCAACTGTGTTATTTACTACTTTTACAATTTCGTAGTCTTCCAAAGGATTAACAAACTTATGGTTGTCTTCTACAAAATGTCTTGCATATAACGAATTGGTTGTTCAATTACCTTCTCCACGTTTGTGGTCAGACAACCTGCATGCGAATTTTCGTCCTGTCTCACCTAGGTACACTTTGTTGCAGTCTTTACATTTTAATTTATAAATTCCGCTTTTATGTAATGCTGGAATTTTTTCTGTATTTTTATTCCTTATCTTATCAAATACCGTTTCACATTTTTTAATAGCTATATCTACTCCGTATTTATTAAAACATTTTATAATTTTTCTAGTATGTGAACCTATGTATGTCAATGACCCTGCATAATTCTTTTGTTCTGGTTCTATTTTAGCTTTTTGAATGTTAACCCTTTTCATAACTTTATCCACTATGTTGGTGTTATAATTATTATTCCTTACAATTCTCTTTATCGTTTTTAACTCCCTATCTTTTGATTCGTTCTCTTTTAAACACTTCTGAGCTCTGTAACAAAATGAATTGATTGCCGCCATTTTATATCTATAAGGGTGGTAAGACTCTCTTGGTATAATTACATCTGAATACGACTCTTTCCTAAATATCCCAAACTGTAGTTTCTCATTATCTTTAATTTCTATGTTTAAATCTAAGTAATTTATTTTCTTACCTCCTATCTCTTCTTTAAATTGTAAGTTTTTATCCTTATTATTTACCTCATTTATAAACTCATGCATTTCTTCTATGCTTCCTTCCCAAATTACTAATACATCATCAACGTATCTAGACCATAATTTTATATTGTCTTTATACTTAGTGGAACTTATTAATTGCTTTTCAAAATCATTCATGTATATCTCTGCAAGAATAGGGGATAATGAAGACCCCATAGGTAAACCTTTTTTCTGTATATAAAACTTGTTATTAAACCTAAAATAGTTCTGATTTACACATTCTTTAATTACTTTAATCAACTGCTTTTTATACCTGTATTCTCCCATATTATTATCGTTTATTAACTTAATAACTTTATTTACCAATATCACAGTAAATAAAGTTATTAAGTTAATAAACGATGATAATATGGGAGAATACAGGTATAAAAAGCAGTTGATTAAAGTAATTAAAGAATGTGTAAATCAGAACAATTTAAGTTTAATAACAAGTTTTATATACAGAAAAAAGGTTTACCTATGGGGTCTTCATTATCCCCTATTCTTGCAGATATACATGAATGATTTTGAAAAGCAATTAATAAGTTCCACTAAGTATAAAGACAATATAAAATTATGGTCTAGATACGTTGATGATGTATTAGTAATTTGGGAAGGAAGCATAGAAGAAATGCATGAGTTTATAAATGAGGTAAATAATAAGGATATATACTTACAATTTAAAGAAGAGATAGGAGGTAAGAAAATAAATTACTTAGATTTAAACATAGAAATTAAAGATAATGAGAAACTACAGTTTGGGATATTTAGAAAAGAGTCGTATTCTGATATAATTATACCAAGAGAGTCTTGCCACCCTTATAGATATAAAATGGCGGCAATCAATTCATTTTGTTACAGAGCTCAGAAGTGTTTAAAAGAGAACGAATCAAAAGATAGGGAGTTAAAAACGATAAAGAGAATTGTAAGGAATAATAATTATAACACCAACATAGTGGATAAAGTTATGAAAAGGGTTAACATTCAAAAAGCTAAAATAGAACCAGAACAAAAGAATTATGCAGGGTCATTGACATACATAGGTTCACATACTAGAAAAATTATAAAATGTTTTAATAAATACGGAGTAGATATAGCTATTAAAAAATGTGAAACGGTATTTGATAAGATAAGGAATAAAAATACAGAAAAAATTCCAGCATTACATAAAAGCGGAATTTATAAATTAAAATGTAAAGACTGCAACAAAGTGTACCTAGGTGAGACAGGACGAAAATTCGCATGCAGGTTGTCTGACCACAAACGTGGAGAAGGTAATTGAACAACCAATTCGTTATATGCAAGACATTTTATAGAAGACAACCATAAGTTTGTTAATCCTTTGGAAGACTACGAAATTGTAAAAGTAGTAAATAACACAGTTGAAAGGAAGCTGAGGGAGGAGTTAGAAATATTGAAAGGAAGAGAAAAAGGGTTAGACAATTTAATTAATACTAAAATTAAATTTGTTAATGAAGAAATATTTTATAACATAATTAAGAAGTAGATGATAGAGGACAGATAGGTAAGATTAAGAATTAAATTGCATAGTACTAATTGGAGGTTCTAAAATAAGGGTGTGTGACTGACCCACGTGTGTGAAGAGGGAGACGGGTAAGTTTAAAAGGAATGCACACACACACACACACACACACACACACACACACACACACACACACACACACACACACACACACACACACACAAGACTGAAACACAAGGAATTTGCTAGAAAAATATGTAACTGTCCAGATGGAGCGACAGGGCTCAGGGGGTGGGGAAGGGACATTTGAATTATAGCTTGTTGTGTGTGAGCAGGGTGGGGTGAGATGGGATGAAAGGTTTGTTTTCACATAATTTCTTTCAATTCCGATCTGACGATGAGCTGTGAAGCTTGAAAGCGCTAATGGGGTTAATTTTTATATAGTGGTGTGCAACAGTGATCATTCTGCTTATTATTAATATTGTTATTAACAGATAAATCTCCTTTATTTATTTTATTTATTGATTCCTTTAGAACGATATAATACACGGACCTAATATTCCATAAATGATCAGAAACATTTTTCATTAACGACCGTCTAATCAGTCTGGAATACAGGTA
Organism: Magicicada septendecula; assembly: GCA_034769895.1. Taxonomy (NCBI): domain Eukaryota; kingdom Metazoa; phylum Arthropoda; class Insecta; order Hemiptera; family Cicadidae; genus Magicicada; species Magicicada septendecula. Next base: position 408,609,576 of record CM068369.1, on the reverse strand, counting down.
CAGTATTATTATTTGAAAACTTGTTTATATTCCGAAGTCGGTCATGCCTTCAATACAGCAACAAAACTGACAATCACGAAAACTAACAATCTTTCCAAATTATCTTGAAGGTCAGAGATGTTCTTGTCGGAGTTTCATACAGCTAACAATTATTGGAATGTTCACCAGCTTTAAAAAAAAATAAACCGTTCGTCCCGACAAAGATAAAGTTCTTATACGATTTCTCCGTACAATATTTTCTCGTGTGAGAAACTATCTCCAAAATGATCTCACGGCTCATCCACTGACCATCTGACAGTTCAAATTAATATAGGAAGAGGGAGAGAAGACGAATAAGGAAAAGGGAAAAAGGAACTAGAGATGTGACTGCACTCTGATTAATAGCAACCCCTTTCACTCTCCCTTCTGTGAGTGCTTGCTTTGTATTTCAAACATCACAACTTCATTCCACTGTAGCAGCAGCAGCAATCACGCCCCCACACAACTTCCTTATAAGCTAGCTTCCTTCTCTTTCGAGGTCAATAACCAAGCAACAGCTTCTGTCCCCACTTTACCGCAATACACTCGGTTCTGTGTGGTTTTTTGTTGGTCAAATACAATAAATTCTCTACAGTTTGGTATACACAGAGGGTAGGGCTAAATCTTTCTCGGTAATAGCACAAACGAAGCCGTTAAGTCCCTGCGTACCGGCGCCCCTCTCCAAATGTAATTATGGCCACACTTACGACATCAGTATTTACACAGCACTCCTACACACACAGCCCCTATATTAATTTATAACACGTCTCCACACGCACACACTGCGGCATTTCTGTATTACGTTTCGCGTTTACTATAGTACTTCCCGGGAAAACATCTGTTGCCAGCACCAGCACCATCGACAAACTTTAGCTGTGCTATTCCCGTCACAAAATAGTTTATTAACTGATACGCCAATGAAGTAGCAACAACTGTGGTGAATGGACTCTTAGAGAGAGAAAACAAAGTTACCACTTATTTTAGTGAGAAAAAATGAAATTTAAAGTCAAGTCCAAAAAGAATATTCATATTTCTAACGAAAAATATCCCACGGTATCGAAAATGTAAAAACTACAATCTTTGTCCGCTTCCAGTTTATCTAACCAATCAGAATGTAATCCTCATTATTGAAAGCAATCATTAAAAAAATAAAATAAAAAACCCTACTAGCAATTCAGTGAAAACTAGTGAAACAATTAACCGAAAAATTGGTAATATATACCCCTCTATAAAAAATAATTATGATAACCCGGTTTCATGAATATTCAACACACACGAAACATTCTTGAAAACACAACACTGTCACCAAAAAGTGATGATATGTCGTTTTCTACACGGGAACTTTATACGCGAAAATTTAGTACGCATCTAGAAACGCTTAGCCTCTTGCCACGGAACCGTAGAAAATGTTTGTGGACTCCGTCTGTGAAGAACGCATTTTGTGATGCAACTGATCGCCTTGTTGGGGAAGAACAGCAGGATACTGAAAACATTAAAGAAGGCCAGGCTATGACTGTTCGAAGAAGACCGAATATGCGGAACCAAAGTTACTGGCCACGGAAACTGGTGGAAGACGGTGGACGCGAGAGGTCACGAGTGAACCTCATACATTGCTGTTTACGAGTTTGTTACCGAAATTTAGTGATTTCCCCCGGTTAGCCCGAAAATAATGTGAATTGTAAATATAGCGTACTGGAAATCTGCATTTTAAATCGCATTCTTCTGTTAAAGTTTATGAGTGTTTCACCATCCCTGGTGTCGAACTGGGCCCACCTTTAAAGATTCACTAAATGTGATCCGGAAAGTATACGATACATACAAGTTGTATTAGGGATGTTTCCGCTGCCTTTTGTTATACTCCAAGATACAGTTTTACGATCTTTCCAGCCAAAATTAATGTAGAGAGCTAACACGTTAAACCTGCGTACGCGTCAAAAACACGGCCTCACACATGAATACGTAGAAACCTGTCAGTTGTAAAACATGGCCCACTTTATATAAAAAAAAATATATGCCACTGATTACACAACAAGGCGGCTGTACAATAGTCTATAATTAATTAGCAGTAAGGACTATTTGATCATCGTCTCCCCCTACCGAGTGGTAGGGGAATATTTGTATTCAACGCAGTCAATAAAACAACGCTGAACGCGCGCACCGCCAAAGGGTGCACACCCTCGACCTTCCATACCCTCAATGACCCACTTTCAATTAATTATTACTGTTTCCAGTATTTGTTCTACATCAGCAAACTGTGTGCTCGAAACACACTCACGAACTCTCTCCGCTGCTAAACTAAAAACCATCTAGCACTATCTTCTACATACGATGCACTGTATGTCTCTCAAATATTCCTGTTCTCTTGTTTCTCACTAACTTATACCAGTGCTCTATCCATCTCTTCATGGTATTTTACATTGCCTATTGGCCCCTTTCTTTTCCAGATTTTACTTTTTTAACAAACTACTAATAAAGGCAGCTCATGCAACGATATAACCACTTTCAAATTTATTAACCACTGGTTATAAACAGATCAACTGTCGATAGCATATAACTACATCAACATAAGACGTAGGTAATGTTACAAAAAGACAACACGGATTAATTTTACTTTTCACGGTGTCAATGGCATTTACATTGTACCAACATTAGGCCCTCACAGTATAAACGCTATTTATACTATACTAACATACTTTACACAGTATCAACGGTGTTGACACGATACTAACATTACACGGTATCAACTGTATTTACACTATACTAACATTACACGGTATCAACGGTACACTATACTAACATTACACGGTATCAACGGTACACTATACTAACATTACTTTACACGGTATCAACAGTATTTACACTATACTAACATTACACAGTATCAATGGTGTTGACACTATACTAACATTACACGGTATCAACGGCACACTATACTATACTATACTAACATTACTTTACACCGTATCAACGGTATTTACACTATACTAACATTACACGGTATCAACGGTATTTACACTATCCTAACATTACTTTACACAATATTAAAGGTATTACATTCTATTAACGTCACATGGTATTACCGTATTTACGACGTACTAATATTACTGTACACAATAGTCTATGCATAGTACTTACACTGCATTAACTTTAAATGTTAGGCATTAATGTTAAGTTACACTTGGCGTGACGCTCAAATATTACAAAACGACAAGTCTTCAATAACTAACAACGCGTACTACAACAGGTTTCTGAGACAATATATGCGTGCATAGAAATAACTGGTTATATTTTGTTTTCCGCAACAGCATTCGTACTGCCTTGGCCAGAAGGATGACAGTCGGAAGTGTTTCATCTAAAGTGTTCTTAATTGCGCGTCACTTTCCGACACTGTCTCTGTGTACCAATCAGACTGCACTGTTAGTAAGATGAGATTACCAACTTCAGTCCTCGTTGATGCCGTTTTGCCATAATTAATATTCATCAATCGCAGTTTATCACCTCCAATGAAACTGATCCGTCATGTCGTCATCATTCTCCTGTTGTTTAATGATGTGCAGAAACATGTCAACAACGTAATATTGCATCAACCAAAAGAACGACAATCGGAACCCTCTGGTTTAACACTGTGTTCTTAATTGCGTCTCACTTTCCGACCACTGTCTCTGCGCACAAACCAGATCACACCGTTAGTAAAAAGATATTACCGTTTTGAGTCCACGTTCCCCCTCAATGCGGCCGACCCGTCGTATCGTCGTCATACTTCTGTCGGTACAGCCGTTGTTTAATGATCTGTAGAAACATGACAACTACTGATGCAAGATAAAACATTTAATACGGGAGCAACAATTGTTGTGATGCAGACTGTCATCCTATTAGCCGGGGGAGGTACTGCACGAGACTGAACTCTGTGTCTCTGATGGAGGGGATAACGTATGAGGGAGTGTGTTTGTGTTTGTGTCGTCAGTTTGTCAAGACCAATGATTCATGACCTGCTCACAGTCAGACTGACATCCACTCACAAAGGCGATCAGACATTACAGACTTTGTAATTTTATTGCAGTCTGGTTTTCACCGTTGCGGAATTAACTGCGTTCAAAGACGTATTATTAGTTTTGTGGTTACAGATAAGTACTTTTCAAGTAGTCGTGTTATAGTAACAATAAAAATTGCTGAACTATCATTTAGGTTTAGTGTACTTTTAGTTACTTTCAATTAGTAAGTGAATTATCCTATTATTTGTTAATTCGTAGCTGATTTGTTAATTCTTCAAGGGTCATCGAAAGAAAGAAAAAGCTGTTTCATTGTTCACAGTGAAGGTCTCGAAATAATTACTAATAAAACTGAAAAATATGATGAAGAAAAACAACCAAAATCACTGACTTACTCACTGAATCAAGAAAGCAACGAGCTGCTTATTACTGTAATAAACACGAAGGCTTCGTTAATACTTGAGAAAGCAAAGCAAACGTAGTCCAGAAAAAAAACTCTCCACACCGGGAAAAAACTAACACATGTGAGAAAATGAAGCGTTAATTGAAACACCAGAAATTGTAATGATGCGTTACAAGTACCGTGTGCAAGTTAAACGTTTTCTGGAATCCGGGAGAAAGATAATTTTTTTTTAAGATGAGAGGAAAGTGAGCGTTGAATGAGTTTTGATAACGTAATGTGAATCGGCGTTTCTCAGTAGTAGTCGTCTGTTTACAACCACTGCGTGTGTCTACGCTCTCTAAGTCACATTCCTGTCAGGGATATAGAGTTCAGTCTAAAGCAGTATACGCGCCTCTTGCTCACGATACGTATTGTTCTACAAGGGGCTCACGACCTATTCACTGTTGAGAGCAATTATCGTAAACATTAACGTACCGCGTAAGGAATATTTAAATATCGATAAAGTTCACAGGAGCACCACACGGCTCTGCGTTTTAGTCACGCCGAGTCGACTTCCTACGCGATTTAGCGGGTCCGTGTTCTAAATTTACATGAATAAACTTTGTCACTCGTAACGAGAACCCAAGAGGAATAACGATATCTCAGAGTAAGCGCTGTCACAAGGGGAACTAGGGACTTCAACAATACACACTTCCTTGCTCAGTTGGCAGTTTTATAACACTTGATTAAGTACCCTGATATCACTTTAAAACACCCCTACACACACACACACACACTTCTTTGCTACTATTAAACTCATAAAGAGTTGTAGATTTATTTTATTTAGATAATCCACCGTCCTCTTACTGTGTAGCTTAGGGTAGGAATTCTAAAACAAATTATCTAAACTAATTTGAAATATGTTGGAAACACTCCATAATGTTGTTTAATTTTAATCTGAACACTAATTTCGATCTACAACATACACGCATACACTCGTCATGTATTATTTTCTTCTACAATATCGAACATCGGAACATATACTGTCTGAATGTATCTGTAACATTTCCCAAGCAATACTATGAAATTAGTTAAGAAATATATCCCCCAGTACCTAGTGGGACTACAGTAAATATAATTAATCGTTCCGAAACCAGTCACATACTCAGCAGTGCCAGGTTCACAGCGGTCTATGTGATTTCCGCGGATGATCCTTAATCGAAGAATATTAAACTAATCGAAGAATATTAGTTCACGATTTTACTGCTGAACGTCAGTAGTAGCTGAACTCAAGTCTTATCGGTTCATAACGTTAAAGGGAGCGTAATCTGTAACGCACTTAGGAGCACGTAAAGGTTGTACGCATTAACAGCAAACTAGGAACAATCACACACTTCATACATATGTGCATGTTAATTAAGCTAATTAACAATTGATTTTTCTACCAGCTGCTGTTTACGTAGAAACACAAAGTGCAACTGACACAACCACGATCTAAAACTATCAACAAAATTATTTATTTATCCATGTCAATTCCAAGAGGAAGCGCACAAGGTTGGACCCACTGGAGAATCTCGCAAATACAAATACTAAGATACAAAGGATGTACAATTTAAAATTGATGCCTTTTTCTTAAACTGTACATACTTCAAATGATTATGTTTTATTCGCTTAATACGATTTCTTTTTTCTTTTTCATTCTGTCAACTTTTGAACGCCATAAGGAACTTAAAAGATATTTCTCAAATATCTTTAGAACGAATACGACGTCTATGATTACAATACATCGTTATATATAAAATTATTGCACCAACGTACGGTGACAGCGTCGTCAACGACACTTAAAATTTCCAGCCTGTGTTCTTGAAAAAAGGTAATACATTGATCATGATCACCGGTAGACTTGCAGGGGGGTGCACGCAGAACACGATGCACTGAAAAAATAGTTTCTTGACCGTTCAAAATCATATTTTTTATTACTTTCGACTATCCTATTTAGTGACTTTAATACAAGTCCATTAAGAGTTGACAAATTCGAACTCCAATTCTGTACACGACTTTTCCCGTAGCTTTTTCCCTACGCCACTTAATTCATAAGTCAAGAGGTTGCAAGTGTACTCCTTGTACCCGCTCGCGGTGCCTATGTCGTCAGTCCGAGAGGAGCACACGAGACGTTATACAGACAAAGCGGTCTCCATATGCCGCTGTCCAAACGGTTGTAACAATTATAACAATTACAAAAGAGGAAGAAAAACTGGTTAATTAACGTTTCTTTACACAAAATGAATTAACAAAAATTTGATCTGTGTACAAAAGCCAACAGAGGCATTTTTAAGCTATTAAACACCGTTCGATAGGACGTGAGGAAATTCGAATACCGATCTTGTAGGCCTACACAACGTTCACTACTCTCGGCAAATGTTTGTTTTTATCAGTTTCAATTATGAAGTGCGCTTGCTCCAATTGCAGAAGCTACACTCAAGTGAAGTGCCTCTCAAAGGTTAACAAGAATGCAGCATGTACAGTGGACGTTCTAAATTGGCCTACGCAAACACATCTCTCAAACTAATAAAGTTTTCACAAAAAGTAAACGTCAAAATAAAGAATGCAATTAAAGTGAAACGATTTCATTTACAGAGTCCAAATACAAAGACAGCTACTGTGATGATTGGACAAAAAGATATAAAATATTAAATTTACTTTATAAAGTAATACGCATCTTGTGTCCGTCTTTCTTTTTCTATTTGTAATATTATGTGAGTAATCTCTTTGCTCTTCGCTGTGCATAGGCCTATAGTTCATCTACACGCTCGACCTAGCCTTGTATCCCAGTAATGCAGATTATTGACCCATTTTCATCACCGCTTTTTCTCCTACCTGAATACACATACATTCGTAGTTTTTGTAGTGATACATCCATTTTGTTTTGTTTTTGTCTGACATATTATAGATTCAATCTTACGCACTAAAAAGGTGACGTACAAGATCTACGGATCTTTATACTTTTTATCCTTATCCTTTACGGATCTTATCCTGCGTATCCTTAGTCTGAACAGACACCGTGTTATAGCCAATCTGAATAACAATCCGGACTGTAGTGGTTATAAACAAAACTCCAAAACTACTTTTGCCGCCCGTCCAATAAGTACAGCATATCAAAAACTAAGAGCACAATTCTTAAATACGAATTATCATTACGTAGGACTATAATAATAGTAATATGCTGTATTAAGTGAAAATATTATCCAGCATAACAAAAAAACATAGCCTTTTTTGCGTGTTTGCGAGTGGCCTATTCTATCAAAGACTTCCATATCGCACAAAATAACCAAAGCAAGTACCCGTATTAGAATAACCTCAAGAAGAGCTAAAAGGAGAAGCTTGCCTTTTATATGGATCCCGTAATACAAAGGAGTATACAGGTTTAATATATGGCGATTACAGCGGACGATTCCTGAGGAGGGTAAATACGCAACTTCAAGGTGAAAAGTCAGAGTAGAAGAAGGATTACCGCTTTTAAACTCGCCTACAGCGATCACTTTCACTACTGTCTTAGAGTTGAAAAAGAAAACAGTTCAACTCCCCGAAACAGAGAGGGGGCAACGTTTGTTTAACAAACGGCTAACCTACGCAGACATCGAGTATCTTAAAAGATAAGGAGATATAATTGTACCGTGTACTAGGAGGGTCGATGAGCGGATAGACGGTAGGGCTATCTCCTTGCCCTTGGAGTGGGAAATTCCTCCATAAGGCGGATGGTAAGGCTCCATAAGGCCCTTGTGTGATCTCCTAGTCCCTCTGGGCTATGCTCAAATGTACAAGATCGAGAAAAACGGACAACATCCAGTTGAAACCTGTCGCAGACAGTTTTACTAAAGAAGTCAGACCATTTAAAAAACAACAAACTACAATAACTATCTTGTGTTTTATAATGGCCGAAATAAACACGGGAGATTCAGAGTCAGAGTCGTTTCCATCAACTGACAAGTACTGTTGTTTTAACAACAAATAAAATAAATAAAATAAAAAACAAAAATACAACGTGCAAACTAAACCAAGAATACTGCTCTTCTAATACATACCAACGCAATTACTTTCTTTTCACTTCTAACGCAATTAGAAAATTTATAATTTTCATTGTAAATTGATCAAATTAGACCAATTATTATTTTGATAATGTGCACTCTGGACACTACAATCTATCAAACTAACAAACTCAAAAGTACTGCTCAGTATAACTTAATGGATTTACGATCGTCGTAGTTAAGACGTACTACTTGTGTATTTTATGGTGGCTAGCAACCTTGGTGAAAGTAATGTGCGCAGAACCCTGTTTTTTGTCAGTGTAACGGCACATCTCACTGAGTGCGAAATGTTGATGCGTTTTCAAAAACATTTACCGTGTAGGCCTGTATTTCATTTAATTATTTAGTTTATATCGTTACTAGTGATTAGTTTGGGACTGTGACGTGTGCTAAATAATATAATTACATTTCAAATTTCATTTAATATTGTCTGTGGTTTTGTTTTCAGATATCACATTTTGTTAAACTAAATTTTATTTTGCTTAGAATACTGTTACTTTTACAATACATTTTATTTCATTACGTAATCAGAAAAAATGCCTCCTATTAAATCAAAGTTAGGTAAAAAGATTGTGCATACTCAAGCTCGGTAAGTCATTTCTAATGTGTGTAAATTTGTGGAAGGTGAAAACAATGGAATTAGTATTCCACTAAACAAAGGTTCAAAAACGAATAGCGTCAGCAACAGACGTTTCTGAAAGCACTATTATTATAATAGTACAATAATTTGTATAACTGTATTAAATGCAAGAATAATTATAGACTCGATTGTATGTGATATTTTATATAGAGCATGCATATTTCTATGCATGGTTACATATATTTTACCCACTTTTTCGTTTAGGTCATATTTTAGCAGCAGTTGCATAAAGCATATTTCTGGTCATTTTAAATTTATATTTCTCTATTTCTTTTATTAGTACTTATTCGTTGCTTGCTTTATAGTAGTAATTATTTATTATTTACATTAAGTAACAAATAACTTTATTGTGGTATTCCAAATACATATTTGATACAATTTCGAGTAATACTGAGCAAAGTTACAAATAGTAGTTAGTTGAATGAAATCCGGAAATGTCAACAATGTGTAAAACCCGAGTTGTAATAATTAAATAGTTAGGGCACCCATGAACCCGGCTGTAGCAACAGTAAGACGGACGTTTTTCAAATGAAGTGGTACAACTGAGCACAGTGAGTCTCCCCAAAACCCCCACTTTTCACGCAGCCATGGAGCGGACACCGTAAAGTAATGCGATTGTTATTGTGTGACTACAAACAAACAAAACACAACTACTCTTAAAAAAAAAACAACAACAACATTGCCCACCAAAATAAAAATTAATGACTCACGCCGATAGCACTAAACAGAAAGGTGTTTTGAAATAACGGTACTAACAGTGATACACATAAAAATTCCCTGCTAACGGTGGTAGTCGTTGCGAATAAAAATTTGTACCGAACCTTTACTTCCCTTGAGAGACACAGTATTACGGGATCTACCCACCGCACTGTAATACCCAAAGTTAAGGGGATCTCTTGTGTTCATCAGTTTAGTAAGTTTATTATGTTTTCTGTTGGAAGGCACGTTTAACTAGCCCAACCGACTGTACACCTTATGATTAAAGCTTTGGTCTACATTTCACTGGGCTGACTCGCATTACCAACGGAAATGACATCACACTCGTACTATACGACATGGCAGACGATTTTACCAACAATACCGTACTTTAACTACGACAATGTTCGTTAAGTAGGGTTAAGTTGTCCAGCCTGTACAAAGGCTTTACAGACTTTGATGTGGCTTCACATAACTCGCTTTTTGTAATTACTACATCCTTTTTTACGTACATGAGAAGCGCTATTATTCAATTCTTATACGGTTGAGGTCAAACACAAACAAACATGTAAGTCCTTTACATAAATGTAATAGCTATAGCTACATTATGTGTATGCATATTTGATAGCCTTAAATAATAACTCTATACTAAGATCTTTGACAACATAAATTTAACCTGTTGAAATCTTTAAAACGACAGAACTAAAATTGAAAAATGAACATCGAACTGTTTTGGTTGATAACCAGGAAAAACAAAGTCAATTGAGAAGGAGTAACAAAATATCGTGCCCTGTCACTACTTCTTCTGACACGTATATCCTGAAAATCAACTGCATCAATTAAAAGAATATTAGTAAGTGGATAAGCAGGATGAGAAAAAAACGATATTAAGATCTGCAGACTTTATTGATCTCTGCAAAACACGAAAATATGGGGAATAGACACTAAATACAGGGGACGGATTAATAATGGAGGATTTTGGGCTGATGACTGACAAACATTAATATTACGAGCAACGCTAAATATTCAACCGTCAGACTACGAGGAAATACAATACGACAGTGATTTCAACTTGTTACTTTCGAAGACGGGCTGTCCAAGAAGGACGTCTTTGATGACTGCGACACCTTTCTTTTAGAAGACAGAACTGTTGATGCCAAATATAGATTTGCAGTACGAAAGATTTTTCTAAAATTATGTACGCTGAATGGAATACAAGTAGGGGGAAAAAGACAGTTCTGACTAAAGTACCGTTATTCCCCCACCACCACCGCTGGACCAGCAGCATCCGCGAATTTCCACCAATAAAATTTCATGCCGCCTTTCGCGCGCCAAGTTCAAATATATGCCGCCTTTCGCGAGCCTAGATCAAAGAGATGCCGCCGTTCCCGCGGTCAAAGATTTTTTCCCACGCTCTCCCCACCACCAATGGACCCACAGCATCCGCGAATTTCCGCGAATAAAATTTTTTATTTTTTTAATGTGATTTTTTTATTTTTTTTATTAAATTGATTTGCATATCAAGAGGTGGGTGGGGGTGCGGGTGGGGTGGGGGTTCAATGGACCACTCGCATCCGCGAATATAATTTTTTTTATTTTTTAATAAAGTTGATTTGCATATCAGGGGTGGGTGGTGGGTGGGGTGGGGTTCAATGGACCACACGCATCCGTGAATATAATTTTTATTTTTAATTTTTTTTAATTTGATATTTTTATTTTTTAATTAAATTGATTTGCATATCAAGGGGTGGGATGGGGGTGGGGTGGGGTTCAATGGACCACCCGCATCCGCGAATATAAGTTTTTATTTTTAAATAAAGCTGATTTGCATATCAGGGTGGGTGGTGGGTGGAGGGGGTTCCAACTTGATGCATTATAGTGTATATATTAAAATATATGAAGTAGGGGGAAAATACTGGTTCTGACTCACAAAGGATGCCGCCTTTCCCACGGTCCAAGATTTTTTCCCACACTCTCCCCACCACCGCTGGACCACAGCATCCCAAAGGACCACAGCATCCGCGAATTTCTGCGAATAAAATTTTTTAATTTTTTTAATTTGATATATTTATTTTTTTAATTAAATTGATTTGCATATCCACGAATATATGCCGCCTTTCGCTAGCCTAGATCAAAGAGATGCCGCCTTTCCCGCGGTCCAAGATTTTTTCCCACGCTCTCCCCACCACCGCTGGACCTGCAGCATCCGCGAATTTCCGCGAATAAAATTTTTTATTTTTTTAATTTGATATTTTTTTTTTAATTAAATTGATTTGCATATCAAGGGGTGGGTGGGGGTGGGGTGAGGTTCAATGGACCACCCGCATCCGCGAATTTCCGCGAATATAATTTTTTATTTTTTTAATATAGCTGATTTGCATATCAGGGGTGGCGGTGGGTATATATATATACATCACTCTCTCTCTCTCTCACACTCTCTCTCTCTCTCTCTGTTTATGTGACATCTCTCTCTCTCTCTCTCTTTATGTCATCGGTTTTACATAAGCGTTAGTAAGTCGTGCTACTTATGGATTATTGTAATTAGCGATACTAAAATGTAATCACCAGGAAATATATTTATCGCCTACCTCGTTGCGTCCTACTTCTAATTTTGACACATGACGGTCATTGACTGCGATTTAGAAATTAATATACACAACATATGCGCTAGCACTCTCTCTCTCTTTATGTCATCGGTTTTACAGTGATATATCATGTCTCTCTCTCTCTCTCGCTCACAGACGTCGGAACAAATTCCTAGTTTATAATGTAATTACCTGTGTGTGTGCTGTTACAGATGACACATCAAAAATCTGTTGTACAACATCTCTCGCTCACTCTCTCTCTCTCGCTCGCAGACGTCGGAAGAAATTCCTAGTTTATAATGTAATTACCTGTGTGTGTGCTGTTACAGATGACAAATCCATACGTTAACGGCTTCACAGTAAATGTTAGCCTATTGTGTGTGTGTGCTATGTAAATTGTTTGTACATCAATGAATAATATAATCGTGATAGTTTTAATGTAATGTGTATTGTGTATTGCAGCTGCTGCTGCAAGCGTCGGTAGAAATTGCTACATACAAATAGTTGACAGCACCAATAAGGTATGATTTGAATCTTTCGGTGTAGCATTTCACATAATTTAATGTACTTTACAAATAATTGCTTACACGTTCAGAGGTTTATAACGAAATAAATTAAAATAAACTATAATTTGTTTTAAATGATTAAATATATATATTTACACCACTGTATACAAACTTAAAATATAGTTTACAAACCGTTGTAATGCTTTGCATGTATGAACATGTCCCCACCCAGACGAAATTAGAGACACCAAAAATATAACAATGTCATTAGGAAAGTCCACATTCCACTTTCATAAGGAAATAGTCACCGCTTACAGCTATGCATGTATGTACATGTCCACAACATAATTAGAGATATAAATGTTCATTCGCTGTGACCTACTTTCTAATTTGACACCTGACAATCATTAGCAGCGCTGACAGTAATTTGGATTAATTATGGATTAGAAAATATTTACTCCAAAAACGGACACGCAAGCTTTCCCCACTACCAGAGTACAATATATACGGGAAGAAAATCAGTGGCAATTTCTCATTTGACCGCCTGCGTGTGCTGATACATCGTGAAATCTATCACTGCATTTTTAATAGTTGAAAGACTGTTTGTATTATTGTACGTCTTACGAGTCTTCAGTATACACAACTTCCATCATTAAGGGTGTGTAGACAACACATACTAGTTTGGTAAGTGTACAGATTTTATTTAAACGTAAAAATTATTCACATTAAAACATTATCAAGTGCATTATTTATTGAATTTAATACATGACTCATTCAAATAAGCAAGTGTACATGAAACATTTTGAATACGTTAATAACTGAGCATAATTGTTATTGTATGTACAGATTTTATTTAAACGTAAAAATTATTTGCATTAAAACATTATCAAGCGCATTATTTATTGAATTTAATACGTGTGTGTGTGTGTGTGTGTGTGTGTGTGTGTGTGTGTGTGTGTGTGCGTGCGTGTGTATGATCAAATTATTATGTCTGTTACAATTTTCTGAAATATATTCTTACCGTATTTTTATATTAATTTTATTGTATGTACAGATTTTATTTAAACGTCAAAATTATTCACATTAAAACATTATCAAGTGCATTATTTATTGAATTTAATACATGACTCACTCAAATAAGTGTGTGTGTGTGTGTGTGTGTGTGTGTGTGTGTGTGTGTGTGTGTGTGTGTGTGTGATCAAATTACAATTTCTGAAAATATATTCTTACTGTACTTTTTATATTACACTTCTAATTGAAGATATATTTTAGGTATAGCTGAATTTTAAGCGTGCAAGCCTTCAGTGTGAATACAACGTCTGTCATTTAAGGGTACGTGTGTGTGGACAACGCTCACTAGTTTGTTGCAGGTAATTAAAAAAAAAAAATCTATATACATTATGGGGTGGGTTATACAAATAATAATAAAGTGTGTACTATATACATTTATTAAAATACATACACAGCTCCAAGATTATATTAAACAGTTTTTACAATTAAAAAATACATACACAGCTCCAAGATTATATTGTTACAAGTATGAAAATATATCTAAACTATTATATTGTTACAAGTATGAAAATATATCTAAACTAGTATTTACAATTTAAAAAAAAAACACACAGTTCCAAGATTATATTGTTACAAGTATTAACATATATCTAAACTAGTTTTACAATTAAAATACACACACACACACACACACACACACACACACACACACACAGCTCCAATATTATAATGTTACAAATATGAAAATATATATTTAAAACTAGTATTTACAAAATATGTATAAAATAAGACTTAAACACGTCTATGTACTGTGTTGGACAATGGCGTATATTCTACAAGCGAATCATGTAGTATCATACAGTAGGCAGTCGTCTGTGTAGGAAAATTCATTGACGATTCAAATTCTAAACGTACATCAACTGCTGAAGACTTAAGCGTATCGTCTTGTCTGCTACAATCGAATACAAACAGCGGGGCTTTTGATTTGAATAATTCTGGTGTCAGTACTGGGCTGATGTCTAAACGGTGGTAATACGAACTTTGAAAACTAGCGTACATATTGTACAATAATGCAAAACGGTCTTTCCCAATATCCAAGTTTAAATTATCGTAAGGATAATACTTGTCGTTTAGAAACAGTCTCGCATTGATCACGTTACAATGATCAAATTCATCGGCGTGTGCTGTCAGTACATTCTTTCTTGCTGTCTGAAACGCTAACACAACAAAGCGTGGTTTTTCTAGCTGACTCGAGGTCTTGACAATCCAATTCTGCCTTTTAGTCTGTGGTAAGGCAGGATACTCGTGCAACTCCCAGGTCCTAAAAGGCATAGTTATCGGGTGGTCTTTCTCTATGAGTCGTAACAGTGGTAATCTGTATGCATTAGCTACATGTACATAAGGCATTTTCCAGTAAACTTTATCTAGTTCAAGAACACAATTAGCAGTCGTTTGTCCGCTTGCTAAAACCATAGCGTTTATGTCGGTAGATGTGCGTAGGAGTATAAGTTCTTGTTTCACGTTCAGCACGATGCGTGTATAGTCTTCTGCGAATCCCATTAGCATTTTCAGGGGAATACAAAAGTTGAATTCACCGTCATCATTCACTTTTAATACGTTCGTGGTCGGTGCCACCCAACCTGCGTTTTCCATTGCGTCACGTGTGTTGTTGTTGAGTGATAGAAAAGTTTTAATAGTTGACGTAACACCGACGTTTCTGGTATGGTCCACTACCACTTCGGCCAACTCGTAACGAATCTCTTCAAAGAGAAATGCTATAGCATTGTTCACCAGTTCCACATTCAGTGCAGTATCTGCAGCCACACTAGGGTTTTTAACCAACTTGCCTTCGATGTAGAGGAAACTTTCTGACGGCAGTGTAAAGACGTCCTGTTGTTGTATTGGCACACGTATTTCATCATTGTTTCCATATCTTGTTGTTGCGTACGGTGCGTGTGAGTGAAATGAAAAGTGCGTGATACTGTCTTCAAAGAACGGTTGCTGCTCCACAGATAATATTCCACTCGCCATGTTACTTGTTTACAACAACAACAAAACCCAGTGAAATCAGGAAACGACGGTTAACTGATGTTAATCGTTTCAGTTTCGAACGAGTACTGATGCGTTTCCTAACTGATCTTTCTTCTTCTTCTTCTTCTTTTATTTCTGACGACTGTGGTAGCAGCGGTGGCGAAGAAACAAAGTACAAGCCCATGTCTATAGTCGTTTTAGATGTAAACGCACAGTGATGACTTCTCCGCGAAAATCTATTACGTCACCGTCCTGATCGTGTAAAGATAATGTTATGTTGTCCAAACGACTCACATTCACAGGTAGGTATATGACGTTTGTAGGTGATTCAATTATTTTGAATCCTGGTTCGACTGACGGATAGAATGAGTGCAGCGTGTGCTCGTTTTTACCGTTCTTGTATGATCCTTGCGCTATATTACACCTTATCAGTATACTGTTCACTTTTATAATGTTAACTGTGGCGTCAGACGTGTGAGTTTTATTCGCTTCAAGCAGACGCTTTTCCTTGAAACCCAACATATCACCGATACCGCACACTGTTTGTTGAAAGTCAATATCCAGTGCACAAGTCAGTTCACATTTCAGTGTATTGTTGTTAGGACGTAGACTAATCTTTGAGTCTCCTAACTGCTTTTTGAGGAAGGCTTCTATGTCACCGATTTCATAAGCACCTGTAGGTAAAGTTATCAAGTCCCACGTTGTTCCGTCCCGTAGTACTGGAAACACATTGTTTTTTCCCTCAATCACGTTCGGTATACTGTTGTATGTAGTAAAGTCCAATAGACCTACATACCATTCGCCGTTTGTTAGTTCGAGAGGCGGGAAAAAGTCACATACAAGAGCAGCAGCATTCGTGCCTGTTAAGGTGACCGACAGCGAAGACATCTTGTCGCTTACTGATCACTCACGCGTTAAGAAGTCCAAACATAAATGCCCACAGACGACTGTGTGTGGTGGCTGTTCACGCTCGTAATTGTAGTAAATGTCAGTGTCGGTTCCAAAATACTGTGTCAGCTCAAGAGGTGGCTGCATATTACCATACGCATCATAGTAGTAAACTTGTTTGTTTCGCTTCTTGTAGCAAACCCAGTGCGTACCAGGTCCTTCTGCACTGTCCAGATTAACAACCGCACTCTCATTCTTCCATGGTCGTGTGTGTGGTAAAGTGTTACGCATAAAAACTCCTCTGAAATAAGGTATTTTCAAAAGTTCTGCGTACACATACAAATCACTGTCGGACAATGCACGCACTGGTATGCAAATTAGTTTTTTTGTCTGTAAGGACGTAGGTATAGACCTGACGCTATTTTTTTATTGTTACGTTTATGTCCTGAGACTGTTTTGCGTTTGCAGGTCGTTTTGCGTTTGCCCACGGGTTGACGTTTAATTCCTGAACCCTTCCTCTTCTTCTTTTTTCTGTAACCACTACGCGAGCTCCCTCCACCCACTGCTGATTTCGCTTTCATTGCGGCGGCTACAGCTGCAGCATACGCTCTTTCACTAACACCGGAATTCCAATCTTTCACTCGTTCCCACGCTTTGTCGGCAAGAACGCGATCAGCTATACGTCTTCGACTGTTGTCTTTGTACCTTGCGTAGGCGATATCGTGTTCGCGACAGGCTTCGTCCAGCTCGTTGATTCCGTGCTCGCCACGTGCCAATCTCTCTTTGAGTTTTGTTCCGTGTCCACAGAATCGATAGCCGGGTAGGTGTAATTCTACTGGTAATGCGTCCACCGCTCGATTAATCAAAGTAGGTACTGACGAAACGATAGCGGGCACAGTGTTTTTAAGTATTTTTCCAATTACACCACGCCCCATTCTTTTCTTACGAAGTACGTGCATTCTTGTAAACAGATCTCCAATCCTTGATTTCCGTTTCCGTATCGAGAACGTCTATTAAACGTCCCACCTCTTCAATATATTCAGCCAGAACTGAACGCTGTGTCGCGCTGTCTTGATATTTATAGACAAACTTTATTAGATTGATTATATGAGCGTGAAATACCTGAGTGACCTTGTACAATTCAGTCTTTATATGTAATTTTAATTCGTGCATTTGTCGTACAGTGACTGCGTCTTTGTCATTGACACCGTTCGCTATATTCGTAATTTTTCTTCCGGCAGCGTAGAAAGGATCGCTTTGCAAACTGATTGTGTGTGTGTGTAAAAATTCCAAATTCACTACGTCTTTGAAGTCAACAGGCGCTTGCACACGCGTTAGTCGACAGTCATTAACGATTACGTTACTTGCACGATCTTTTTTCAAACTCTTCTCGTCTACGTATCGTTTTGTGGCTGCATCTCTTGATTTAAGCGGATCGTTTAGCATTATTATTCGATGATCTTTTGCGTCTACGGTAGCGTCGTCGTTCTTGTACTGTAAGCATGCGTCTTTTACGTACTGTAAAGAAACAACACCGTGCAGCTCTTCAGGATCACCCAAGTTGCGTATCTTTTTGTTTTTCACATCAAAGTGACCGTCGTTAGTCACTCCTAAACCGATATCCTCACGCAGACTTCGATGAGTTTCTTTTCGCACTCTTACAGTGCTGTCGGGTCTACCGAACTTGTCTACACTCATATTTATGAAGAACTGGTGGTTATAGAACGGTGCGTCTGCTTTTATATGATAATGCCGGCTTCACGTAATTCTTCCAATATCGAAACGATTTCATTCCTATGACCAGTATGGCCACTATTTTGAGACGCCATTAACAGTCTCAATCTATTAACCAACTCGTTAGGATCATCCCAATGCACGTAATCGATTGCAGTGTTCGGTTTCATCTCCATATAGCCACTCCCTGTACGTTTTCGTGCACTCGATGCAAACAATTTAGATATTACTAGTCGGTACTTGACGCCACTGTTACTGTTTATTCGCGTATTGTGTTTATATTTTTGTTTGTGTCCGTTGGTTGCTAGTAGTATGGACTTATATTTCCTCATATCGTCCTTATTGTATTTTTTCGGTAGTTTCATAAACAAAAGTTCATACAGACCAGGCGTACCCTCGTAAATTTTTCCTTTGACATGAAAGTTGTCGTTATCATCGAATTTTACATTTGAATCACCTATCATAAATTTACCACCTTCGTATCGAACACCATACATACGATCTATAATCCGTTTACAGTCCGCCGATTCGCACAAACGCATATATTTGTTTGCTAATGAATCGTCACTGAAATGTGAAGCGTTAGGGTTCCAGGCGTCCTCGTCACTGAAAGGAGAAGCGTTATGACTTTGCATGTCACTTTCGTTTTCTGTTATTACGTGTTGTGTAGGCTCTTCTTGTTTTATCTGCTGCTTCTCCTCCTCATCCTCCTCCTCCATTATATCACCACTTAACTTTCGTGAAATAGCTTCTAACGGTTCCAGAATCTGTCTGTAATTTTTTCTAAACTTCTCGTCGCTTTCTCTGATACCGTGTTGTAATGCATGATATTTTTTCCTTATGTTGTCGCTTATCGTATCTATATCATACGTAAGTCGTTCCTCCTTATTCATCGCCATCGCGTGTTAGCAAGAGGACTGATTACATTACTACAGTGCAACCACTTTTATACTTCGCTGGAAACAATTATGAATCGATCAAAGCCGATTCTATATCTACCTTCATTTATTGACGAGTCTTTGTCTATGACTAGAAATCCATAACGATCCTTCCACGCTTCCATGCAGACGTCTTTGAAAGCATCATATTTCATATCCATGTTAACATGATCATTGTATGCATGTCGTAAATTTAGATCGTCTTGTTTGAACAATATCAACAAGTTAGCGTTGTCACGTACCAATTGTTTCGGTATCTGGCTATATGTCTGGCATAGATAGAATGTGTCCACACCGCTATGTCTCCCCATAGCAAAATACTTTCGAATATTGTTTTGTCTTTCACACGATACGTCATCGAATACGATAACAGAGTCGAGACCAGTGATTTCACTCGGTAGTGGGACTTCTTCGTTCTCGCTGTATGCATGATAACCTAAACCTTCATCAGCGAGTGATTTCATCACTGTTTCTAGCATTCTGTATTTTGGTTGAAATAATGATTTTGAAAACACGTATACGTTGCGGAAACGTAGTCCGTTGGCATCAAACAGTAGGTTGAATAGCACATTGGATTTCCACAGGAACTTGGGCCTGTAACGATACAGGCTGAAAACTGTTCGGTAATAGCGGACCATGTTTACGTTTAGCACTGCCTTCGTCACCAGCCCAAAAAGTCCATATCCTTTATTGGTAATTTGTTTGCTTGCTGTACAATCTTCATCTTTGTGAATACCGAAAGCATACTGTTTTCAGCACGTGCTGTCACCTTTTTTATATTAGATCTTTCTTATGTATCCATGCATCGTGTTTACCATCGAAACCAAGCCAACGAACACGCACTCTGTCACCTTTGCGTTGTAACACCTTTTCCACTAGGTATACGTCGCCGACTTTGGACTTACTAATCTCGTGGTCGTAAAAACCACCTTTCAACACTTTGTTTAGATGATCTTTTAGCAGATAAGTGACGGGGATGGTAGTGGATTGTACTTTATCCACAGTGAATATTTCGTTAGTCCAATTTGGTGTATAACCTTTGGCGAACGTCATTTTGTGCTTACTTATACGAACACGGTCACCGACTTTAAATTTGGGTGGTTTCGTTGGACTGATTTTAGGCGCTGTGTTCTTCCTTATTCGTTCCAACACTATATGTTCGTTGGCGTCATTCACTTCACTCGGTTTCATACCAATGGTTCTGTGTGTTGTATTGTTGTACGATTTCAGTAATATAGGTAGTAGATCCAACCAGCGGTAGTGTCCTTGTTCGCTGAAAGCTCGATACATGTGTGTCTTCAGTGTGCGATTAAAACGTTCCACTATGGAAGCTTTTTTCTCACTATAGGTTGAGTAATGTTTCACATTATACTTTTTTAGAAACGCTTGTACTGTGCTGTTGTAATACTCCTTCCCGTTGTCCGTCTGTAAATATTTCATTCGATTAGCAGTTAGTATAGGCTCTAGTGCGTGCTTTACTTCTTTTCCTGTCTTTGTTTTCAATGGTACAGCGTACGCGTACTTGCTAAACGCATTGATCACTGTCATCATGTACTTGTACCCTTTGTTCACTCGAGCGTATGGTATCATCTCCACAAGATCCGCCTGGTACAAGTCGTGTAGACCCTTCAATTCAACCGCGCGCCTAATGAAATTCCTTCTCGCTGCTCTGTGTAGCTCTAGAGCTATAGTCTTGCGTGCGTTGTTCATGGTTTAAGATACACTAACATAATACCAGCGTTAAAAATACTATATATATTGCGACAACACAAATTACTAAACTATTGGCGCATAGGATATGATAGTATGTGTATTTCAAATTACAAGTCTATATTGGAGGGTTTAAGATTATTTATTGTACAAACACAAGTTATAGTTTATATGGTATATTTGATATGTACAGAATGTAATGTTTGATATAGAGTCTTTCTTTTAAATGTTAAATAATGTTCATACGCAAGACGTGATACGTTACATAAGAAGACTCCCACGATGATGTTGCTGAAGAGAAGGGCCGGTCTTTGCGGTGTAGTTGGTTCGTCAGGTGTGGCTTACAAATGACAGACGTTTCCCCAGAAACGTTTACAGCTGGGCTGGCGTCCTGTAACAGCTTGGCTGATGTCCTGTAACAGCTGGGCTGGTCCTATAACATCTGGGCTGATGTCCTATAACAGCTGGGCTGGTGTCCTATAACAGCTGGGCTGGTGTCCTATAACAGCTGGGCTGAGGTCCTGCAATTCCCACGATGAATCCGACGCTTCGCACACACAACGGTACTACGGATTTTATTACTCGCAAAATTAATATAGAGCTTATGACCAAGTAATATCTCAGGTGACAGTGAGTTTAATCTAATAACGGTATATTGAGCTTATACCACTCCGGCTTCTTCAAGTGTTCACGCGAATACAAGGTCTACCGCGATCGGCAGACCACCCTATGAGGAAATCTTGCACTAGCACGGAAACGTCTTGATGGCACAACTACTATTGCGTAACAATTAATGATACTGTCACTGCGGAAAATCTCGCACAGTGATACAGTTACACTCACTTCGTACACACGTAGTACCACAATATTAATAATACCGTGTGTAAATAGATAATATCAACTGTTCTGCGTCACACGCGTTACTATCCCCGAAAAGTCTTAACAGAACCTTGCAAGCGGTAGAATCTTGTACAAGGATTGTATGTACCGTTCGCGGTAGCAGCAGTGAAGAACTGCCTGTAATTATACGCACAATGCGTTAAAACAATACTGTGTGCAGGTGTACTACACACCCAGTTCTGAGTCTTCCCGTTTCACTAACGACGAATAGTTTTTACAGCACCTTGCAAGCGGTAGAATCTTGTACAAGGAGTGCACGTCCCGTTCGCGGTAGATGGCGTAGAAGAACTACCTGTGTAACGACAGGCTTAAGAAAATTTCCAACCACCACTCGGCATTCTATTGGTGGATGGAAGTCACATGGTTATTACATAGTGACAATGCACTTTTCATGCAGTAGAGTGCATTTACTTTGTAACAGCCTGCATAGCGGTAATCAGACTACCCGTATCTCATGCATAACTGCCTACATACTAATATCATACATGAACGTAAACAATAGTTAGAAATGTATAGGGAATGTAGCAATACATACGTCTAAGTTCAGTTCAATGTCAATACAACGATAACTACTTCACGCACCGCCCGGGAAACGTTTACCACTCGCGCACGCGCGCACATTTCCACAAACCCAGTACATGAATAACAATAAATAAACAATGTACAGTTTTACTAAACTAAACCCTTATCCTTACTAAATACAATTTATAACAACCAAACTTAACCATCTACCAATATAATATGAATGTCCATTGTCTGTGTAATATATGAACTTGCCCCGCCTATCATGATCCTGTGATTCGTTGCAATATCTATAACAGTTTCTTTGTTTTTCAGTATTCACTCTCTCGTCTGAATATCATCATCATGTCCGACCTTCAACAGAATCCAGAACAACAACAACATCAGCAGGAACAGGAACATCCTCAACAAGGTAAAAATTTTTAAATACCAATTGTCTCTCTCTATAATTATGTAGCAAACCAAATTTGTTTGATATGAATTAACATATGATTCAACTCTGTCTAACATGTATAAGATAGTCTCTTGACGTTGTTTAGAAATTGATATGGCGGAGAAAATGTTTTATGTTCTGACATAGGTTTGTCACCTTCTCCCCAATGTATTGTCTCTTGACATCGTTTAGAAACTGACATGACAGAGAAAATTTTTCATGTTCCACCATAGGTATGCCACCTTCTCTCCAATGAACTAATTCAATTCCGCAACAAAAGCATTTAACTCTATCGTCTATGAATGACATACTATGTCCACAAACATCATAATTTAGCGGATAGTAGTAAAACCCGGCAAACGCTAACTCGTCGGGGCTGACAAACGTCACTTCCCAATACTTGAACGATTTTCTTCTTTCACTTTCAATGCTAAAATCAGGAGTAGCTGCCATCTTCACAGTTTGCAATAAACTAACGTATTACTAACGTGTACTATCTATTTATTTACTACAAACATGAATTTGTGTGTGTGTGTGTGTGTGTGTGTGTGTGTGTGTGTTATTCGTCATTCCTATTAGCTAATACATGTGTTTCTATTGTTTCAGTTATGACACGATTTTATATCGTACGAAACACTAGTATTAGAGGATCCCTCACAACATTTAATTACCTGCCCGTGTACACGGACACAGGAGATCAAGATATATTACCGATAATGACTGAGGTGCGACCTTTATTGTGCAAGGATATTCTGGCAGAACAAGCACGTTTACGTAGTATCAAATGGCATATTGCGTGCAGGATACGTTTCACTAAAACTGTGTTAGATGGTGACAGCGGCGAAGAAAAAGAGGTAACCAAAGTCGCCGTCTTCCACGGACGTTGTCGCACGTTGCTCACGGACGACAACGACGAGTTGAACTGTCTACTCGATGAATCCTACGATAAAATCATGAATAGCATATCCAATTTTACCCGTGACGGGAGCGGATGGTCGGTGGATGCTGTACTGAAGCTGGAACTGGTTGTTGGACGGTACCGGCCTCTAGCAGCGTCCTCCTACATTCCTACCCCGCGAAAACGTGCAGTCACCAAGGCAGTAGTCAACATCAAGAACTCCCAAGATGAAATGTGTTTTCTATGGTCTGTTCTAGCCCACATACACCCTCAACAAAGGAATAAAGAACGTGTTTCAAAATACCTCTTATTCAAAAACACAATAAATATGTCCGGTATCGAGTACCCTGTTTCTATAAACTCACTTTCTAAATTTGAAACACAGAATCCCAACATTTCTATAAACGTTTTCGCCTATGATATAGAAGACAATATCAGAAACGAATCAAAAAATGAGGTTTATCCGTTAAGAATTACCCCCAATAAGGACAGATTACATCATGTTAATCTTTTACTTCTGTCCGATACAAATAGCCGAAAACATTACTGTCTTATCAGTAGCATTAATAGATTGTTATTTTCCCTAACAAAATTCAATCGCAAATCATTTTACTGCGACTACTGCCTGCATCGTTTCTCCACAGAACATGGTCTGTCCGATCATCTCCCCTACTGTACACCTTATGGTGAACAGAAAACCAAAATGCCCACAGAGGAGGAGAAGTTTATGTCATTTAAAAATTACGCACACTGTCTCAAAGTACCCTTTACCGTCTACGCCGACTTCGAGTCCCTCATCACTCCGCTTCAATCGTGTTCACCTGGTAACAACGTCCCGACGACAGTGAAAGAGTTAGGTGAATTCTACTCAGTTGATAGCAACGGTGCCCGTCAGAAAATACCTCCTCCTCCTGTATCGTCCACATCATATGAAGCGATGCATATTCCGTCAGGTTTCTCCTATGCTATCGTCGATCACACGCACAGCCTCTGGAGAGAGGCTAAAGTTTATCGGGGTGAAAACGTCGTAGACACTTTCTTCTCGTGGTTGATGAAAGACGCCGAGGATATGATGAAGGTAGTACGACATAACGTACAATTAATTATGTCCGATGATGACAATGTTGCGTTCACTAACGCCACCGTTTGTCATTTGTGTGAGCGCCCTTTGACAGACGATGACAATTTACGCAATCATTGTCATCTTACGGGGAAATTCTTGGGAGCAGCCCACAATAGCTGTAATCTGAGCTACAAGATGCCTCGTCATATCCCCGTCTTCTTTCACAACCTTCGTGGCTACGACTGTCACCATTTAATGCAGGGTTTAGGAAAATATAAGGACCAACACGTATCCTGCATTGCAACATCTAGTGAGCGTTACGTGTCGTTCTCCCTGGGTCCCTTGCGTTTCGTAGACTCTTTTCAATTTCTTAATCGCTCTCTGGAGACACTCGTTACCAATCTGTCCACGTCCGGGAGCCAATTTCCTTTGCTCAGAAAGGAAATGCTTAGACGGGGTTTTGACGAACAGACCAATCTGCTCGTACGCAAGGGGGTATACCCTTACGAGTACGTTGACATTATTGATCGGTTCAACGAAACAAGTCTACCCGCTCGTGAACACTTTGATAACCGGTTGATGGAATCGTCTATTTCGGACACAGATTACGAGCACGCACAAAACGTGTGGAGTGCATTCAATCTGCGTACGTTTGGAGATTACCATGATTTGTATTTGTTGACAGACGTAATGCTGCTGGCCGATGTCTTTGAAAGTTTTCGAGACATGGCCTTACGCGATTACTGCTTGGACCCATGTCATTTTTACTCGCTTCCCGGACTCGCTTGGAACGCGATGCTAAAAATGACCGGGGTCGAATTAGAGCTGTTGACAGAGATAAATCAACATCTGTTCGTCGAGTCTGGGGTCCGCGGAGGCTGCGCGATGATATCCAACCGTCATGCAGTCGCTAACAACCCTTTGATTCCAGATCAGTACGATGTTTCGAAACCGACCTCCTTCATTCTGTATACGGACTGTACCAATTTATACGGTGCAGCCATGTCGCAACCACTCCCTTACGCAGACTTCCGATGGCTCGATCGTAACGAAATCGAGTCCTTGGACGTACGTAATGTGAGTGATGATTCCGACATCGGGTACATCCTCGAAGTCGACCTACACTATCCTAATACCTTACACGACCTGCATTCCGACTACCCGCTTGCACCTGTGCGCCAGCGCGTAACACCCGATATCCTTTCTCCCTTTTCCAAACGGTTACACGAGAGTATATACAGATCATCGTATAACGAATCAGGGTCATCCGTAGAGAAGTTGTTAACAACTTTGGAGGACAAACAAAATTACGTTCTCCATTATCGAAATTTGAAATTGTATTTAAGTCTTGGTTTAGAGCTGAAAGCGACTCATAGGGTGTTGTGTTTTAAGCAAAGCGCTTGGTTGAAACCGTTTATCGATTTCAACACCCGCAAGAGGCAAGCAGCCGTCAACAGCTTTGAAAAAGACCTTTTCAAACTGATGAACAACCCCGTATACGGCAAGTCGCTGGAGAACGTACGGAAACATATAGACTTTGAACTAGTCTCGGATGAACGACGGCTTAAAAAACTAGTTTCCACACCTAGTCTAAAACGTATGATTCGTTATACGAACGATTTGGTGGGGCTCTCACTCCGTAAAAAATCCATCGTTCTTTCTCGTCCCGTGTATGTCGGCTTCACGGTGCTTGACGTTAGCAAAACAATAATGTACGACTTTCATTATCGTTATGCTGTCGCCAAGTACGGTCGCAACGTTAAATTGTTAATGACTGATACAGACAGTCTGATGTATAGTATTCAAACATCTGACTTGAATGCAGATATGAAGAAGGACTTGCACGTTTTTTATACCTCGGATTACCCTACGTCTCATCCTTGTTATAGCCTTAAGAACAAAAAGGTTGTTGGACTGTTCAAGGATGAAACGTGTGGTCGTCCTATTAGAGAATTCGTGGGTCTCCGAGCGAAATGTTATTCGTTCCTTGTGGCCCACGAAGATCCTACCAAAGAGTGTCAAAAACGTGTATGTAAAGGTGTGCCTCGAGTTGCGATTAAGAGGAGTCTACGACACGATATGTATCGCAAGTGTCTCACTGATCATTGTCAGTTTTCTGCTAGTGCGCTTTGTTTACGTAGCGATCATCATACGCTGTACACGATGCGCGTAAATAAGCAAGCGTTGTCACCGTATGATGATAAGCGCTATATACTAGACAATGGTCGTGATACGCTTGCATACGGTCATTATCGAATACACCGCATCAACATGGAGAACGATGATGATGACACCTCCCCACCTGCTAAAAAAATTCGTCTCCATGTATAGTACCCCCTCAACACTTGTTTCTTTCGTCAGTTGATGTCTCTCGGTGCTTCAGTCCAGACGTCTGTAAACGTAAGTTCGCATATTAATATCGCAACGATATTTGTGTGTTTAAACATAATATATATATATATATAGAGTTTGTAATGTGTGGTTTCTTTGTCTTACAGTATTATGGATAACACTGCAGTTATAATTGACTTCCAGTGCTTTTTCGATGACAACGGAAAATATATTGTGAAGGAACTGTCAATCATGGACGTTCTGAGATTTGCTGGTAGACATTGGATTTTCACTCCCCCTGCTACATCCGTTACGAATCCAAAATACGCTAGGACAAACCACTGGTTAACGTCAAATTATCATAGACTTAGATGGAGCGAAGGAGATACACCGTACGACACTCTTGTTTCATTGTTAACATCACATACACGTATATATAAATATGTGTTTGTGAAGGGTTTTGAGAAAAAACGTTTTTTGCAATCAAAGATCATACACAATAATATCATCAATCTCGATGACTTTGGTTGTCCTAAAAACATACCGTATCTCTTTCATGGAACAGAATGTCTTGGACATTTCAATTCTTCTGACCGATGTGCCAACTATAAGGTGCATGCTATTCGGGAATGGATGATTCATGATTTTTGCTTTAAACAAACATTTTTAATGTAACAAATTTAGAAAGTAGGTCACAGCGAATGATGACATTTATATCTCTCTAATTCTGTTGTGGACATGTACATACATGCATAGCTGTAAGCGGTGACTATTTCCTTATGAAAGTGGAATGTGGACTTTCCTAATGACATTGTTATATTTTTTGGTGTCTCTAATTTCGTCTGTGGGACATGTTCATACATCCAAAGGTGTAAATGAAAGTGGGACACAGACTTTTCCGATGACGACGTTACCACCACCACCACCACTATCACATTGTACAGCGGTTTGTAATCTATATTTTAAGCTTGTGTACAGTGCTGTAAATATATATTTAATCATTTAAAACAATATTATTATTATTAATATTGTATTTATTTTATATAACAATATTTGTTTGTGATATATATATATTTAATCAATGTAAAATGTATTTTTGAATAATTGTATTATAACAGTTTGTAAACTATATTTTAAGTTTGTGTACAGTATTGTAAATATATATTTAATCATTTAAAACAATATTATTATTATTATTAATATTGTATTTATTTTATATAACAATGTTTGTTTTTGATATATATATATTTAATCAATGTAAAATGTATTTTTGGAATAATTGTATTACAACGGTTTGTAAACTATATTTTAAGTTTGTATACAGTGGTGTAAATATATATATTTAATCATTTAAAACAAATTATAGTTTATTTTAATTTATTTCGTTGTAAACCTCTGAACATGCAAGCAATTATTTGTATAGTAATCAGAAATGGGTGAGCGAGAGAGCGAGAGAGAGAGACAATTTAATGGTTTGAATTTCCTACCACAGCGGTAAACTATATTTTAAGTCGCAGGTTGTATATTGCAATCACGAAAATTATTATTATTTAAACTGTTAATTGTTTTATTAAAATCTTACAATGACGAAATATTATTATTTCATTGTTTACGATATATATTTAATTAATGCAAAAATTACAATGGTCTGTAAACCATATTTAAGTTTGTGTACAGTGACAGCGTAATCGCTTTGAATAAGGGAATTCTTGTCAACGTTTGCAGCGAGAGAGAGACATACACAATGTGTGTGTGTGTGTGTGTGTGTGTGTGTGTGTGTGTGTGTGTGTGTGTGTGTGTGTGTGTGTGTGTGTGTGTGTGTGTGTGTGTGTGCACAAAACTTTTGAAAATACCTTATTTCAAGGAGATTTTTTTATGTGTAACACTTTACCACACAGACTTGGCAGAACCGAGATTGGCGTAGAGAGAGAGACCCGTTACATAAACATACACAGAGAGAGATGCAACAGGCAACAGTAATCTACTTAATGTGTCTGTGTGCGAGAGAGCAGTAATCTACTTAATGTGTATGTGTGTGCGAGAGAGAGAGAGAGAGAGAGAGAGAGAGAGAGAGAGAGAGAGGGGGGGGGAGGGAGATAGTTTTACTTACATTCAAATGTGAGAGAGAGAGAGAGTTTATATCGTGATGGATAACTGTGTCTAGAGAGACAGAGAGAGAGGGAGGGAGAGTTACTTACATTCAAAGAGAGAATTGATATCGACAACAATCATGATCATATAGTTTGAATTTCCCACCGCAGAAAAAATGTTGGCAGATCTGTTCTATACACAATAATGCAAGATTGGTAACCCTGATCATATATTTTAATATATACACTATATAACACACACACACATATCAAGTTTGATCCCTGCATAGGTTGGTAAACCTGATCATATAGATTTAATACACATTATAACACACAACAAATTTGAACTCATGCAAAGGTTGGTAACCCTGATCATATATTTAATATATACACTATAATGCATCAAGTCGGAACCCACCACCCACCCCTGATATGCAAATCAGCTTTATTAAAAAAATAAAAAATTATATTCGCGGATGCGGGTGGTCCATTGACGCCACCCCACCCCCCACCCACCTCTTGATATGCAAATCAATTTAATTAAAAAAAATAAAAATATCAAATTAAAAAAATAAAAAATTTTATTCGCGGAAATTCGCGGATGCTGCGGGTCCAGCGGTGGTGGGGAGAGCGTGGGAAAAAATCTTTGACCGCGGGAACGGCGGCATCTCTTTGATCTAGGCTCGCGAAAGGCGGCATATATTTGAACTTGGCGCGCGAAAGGCGGCATGAAATTTTATTGGTGGAAATTCGCGGATGCTGCTGGTCCAGCGGTGGTGGTGGGGGAATAACGGTACTTTAGTCACAACTGTCATTTTCCCCCTACTAATACAGCAAGCACTTTATGGGAATAAAAAGGAGAGATTACTACATATAGGCACAGTGATAAACGAAGACGTTCTCGAATGAATCGAAGAAACATTTATGTAGAAACATCGTGAAAAGAACAGAAAAACTTGTAGGGCATATCTTTGAGACACATACGTTTGATGGCATGTCTTTGGGAATAGGATTGTAGAAATAGTGGCTGAAAAAGCAGCGGGTGAACTGTAGAGAAACAGAAAGTATGGAATATGTGAAACAGTTAGTTTTACACGTGCTTGTAGCGAGTATAGAAAAGTGATAAATTAACAAAGGATAGGGGAGGCTGCCGAGTGGCTCGCAGTAATCAAGAGGCTAAATGACAGAGAAAGACAAGTCTACAAACAACAAATTCAAAAGACAGCAAAGAACCTCTCTCGGACAAGCACACGATGTCGTATTGTATGATAAATAAAAGAATCTGGCGTGCAAATACGACAAGAAACGTAACAAACGTGCAAAACAAACAAACCTGTAATTAGATGTAAACATGGAACTCAGGCAGTAGAAAGATTGGTCGGGAGAGTCCTTGCAGAAGTGTCCCGTATTGACCCACTGGTTAATCTGTATCGTGAGGTTTTTAGTGGCAACATAATACTTAGGTGTGATGAAATAGTTATCCAGCGTAAAGATCGACGGAAAACGTAACGTTGTGAACAGATTACCACGACCAGAAGTACAGCTTGCTGTTTTTGCTGCAAGTATACCACGAACAAAACGAATAAGCGAATTAAATAGTATAACCTTTAACAGGTATGACCTCATATATGACAAATACGCCAATCGGGGAAATAATGCTGGGAAAATATACAACTGGCCTGTGTCAACAGTTTGGAAATCGATTAACAAAACTAAACGGCATTAATCAAAGACCAGACTCAAAGGTTCAAGAACTAGTGAACAACAAAATCAGCAATTCGCTACTAACGCCTCTGGAAGGTGTTTAAAGTGAAGGTAACCGATGTCTCTACATCAAGAAGAGACAGAAATCACACTAGCTAAAAAAATTCACCAAATGATACTAACAAGACTTTAAGAAAAAATGAGTATGAAAATGCATTCAAAAAGATACATCTGAGATAAAAAGCAAAATTAGCATTAGAATTATTGTAGAACACTTTGGAATGTGTCAGACATAACTGTAAAACAGTAACGAATCGAAATGGAGAGGAAAAAATCGAACCATAAAACAGCTACTGTCTGTTAATCAAAATAATTGATGAAACTCCAGCATTTAGATAGAGCAGTTATATAGTTTGCACAGTACAGACCTTCTAATAAGATAACAACATTTGTTTGTTTACTTTGTTAGCTATAAAAATAGACAGTAATTAAAGTTAGCGACAACTGCATCACGAAGTCGACGTAAAATCCGAAGACCAATGCAATGACTACAAACCATTTTAATTTACCGGCTTTACCATCCGGCAAAGTACACAGACCAAGTGAATTAAAAAAAAACACGAATTAAAAACGACGTATTTAATTAAAGAGAAATGATTGGATGGACGTGTAAAAAACCGATGCAATTTATTACCACGAATGAGCACCAGCAAACACATGACAAAACTCCGTGTTCACGAAGTACGGAAGTAATAATGACATTTTTCTCAATTCAGTGCTCCACAGTAAAGTAAAACAAATAAATTTAGTAGAAAACATTAATAAACGGTGCAAAAATGTTACGAGAATATACGCGTGTGAAAGTTTGGACGACGAGTGCGTAGCACGAGTCGTCTAATCACACAAGTATATTCATAATGCGTTATCACTCGTGGGTCGTACAATATTTTATCTACACCCGCTGAAAAATAAAAAATTGTGAGAATCAGAAAATTTAAGCTATCTACGTAGCAGTTGAAATAATGTATTGTGACGTATACGTTCCCATAGCAACCACGTTGTTATGATTAAAAATAGTTTTTTTTTGCAAATTAGTAATTTGTAAGTTGTTTTAAAATGAGTGAATCTGAAAGTTTGCTTTGAGATATTGAAGAGGAAGCTATTAAATACTCCTTTTAATACCCCTTTTGTTCGGAGTGCTAAATTAAACAATTTTGAAGACAGCACTTCGTTTGGGCAGTAATTATAATGATTTATACTATTTATGAATTAGATTTTAATATCTGTGTTACTAAATACATCCACTCATTATTATATCAATCATTAATTCGGTTGGGCGCCAGAGCAGAGTATCCCAGGGTTTATTAATAAATAATAACTCATTCCGTTCAGATACTAATATTCTATATTATTACATTCTTATTACAAACATGGCATCTGAAATTTGATCATAAACATCATGGTTTCTAATATAATATCATTGAGATACTTGATACACATTTTTACAACTAATTTCAAAGTATTAATATTCACTTGATTACTTTTCTTCAAGATTACCATTATTTAAGTATTCTTCGGTATAGCGAGCCGCAATATTCTATTTTATTCACCTGACACATATACATATATATATATATATATATATTCAATACTCTAATTAACATATAGCATAATATTTTCTTAACTAACATGAATTTTCTTAACAATTATTATATGCAAGTATTCGACTCGTACTAGAATGCTACTCTTATTATATTCTGTTACATTCACTTGATTATACAACAATTCTACTAAATACCCTTTCTAGCATGTCATATCACATAAACTGAATAATTAGTATCTGAACAAGTGTGGGTTTTTTGAGAATGAGATGAGTTATACTTATGGTAGACATTAATTTCTATGTTTGTATATTAGATTTGTGAATTGTTAAGATAGTCTACTGTTACTTGTTTGCCGGATTCCAAGACTCTAATTAGTCGTTCTACGTTGCTCATTTCACTTCACTTCCACCAAACATAATTGATTACCACTTCTTAACTTTGTATCACACGCTCGCGTTGTACTTAACGTCACGCACATAAAATAAATATACTTTCTCGATTCAACTTTACGCGCACATATGAAATATCTTCATAATACGTACTTTACGCGCACCAATAAAATATTCTTCTTTATACCTTAACTTGTTCCTTCTCGACTTTTATTTACCGAGCTAATCTATACATTTTAAACAAAGCTAGTATAACGTTCCGTTATAATTATATTATTGAATACTTGTACAGAGTAACGCAGACTTCCCGTGCTTGTTTTAAAATTTAAACTAAAAAAAAAACTTCCTTTTTTCACTTGCTTTTCTCTTTTTATAGTGTGTCTACTGATTCCCTTACCACCGTCCTGGTTGATGACATCTTCATTGGCCAGGGTTTGAAATATTACCCGGTGAATTTGAAAGTCTCTATTCAGAAATCGTAATTCTTTCGCGCTCCTACTGACGCTATTGCTTATTGGTCAATCAGTTCGGGCACGTAGTTTTTACCGCGTGGCCGTTTAACTTGCTAAAAACGACGCTACTTTCTAAATTTGCAATAAATAGTAGGGTGTCACCTTTTGTCTTCTGAAGGACACCGACCTGCTTTCCTAACGGTACTTGCTCGTTTTTTGCTGTTTCTTATACACAAAACATTTTATGTGTTTATGACATACTAGGTACAGGCTTCTATTATATATCTATTTCGGTTGGCGACAGACTGTCGGCGCACTGGCCTCACCCTGTCCATTCTTATTCTACATATTTCTCACATATATGTATATTACAAATTCTTATACTACCATATCTCTATAATTACTATTAATAATTGAGTTTTTATTTATACTGTACATATATTGAATTAATTTATGTGTTCCACAGTAACGTTATAAAGCTTTAAAAACCATATACAAACTTCTGTCGAAAATAAGAAGAAAATAGCTTCACACATTTTAGGCATTGCTGATATCGACAATAAGGGCAAGGAGCTTGCAACTACTTCTGACGATCAAACATTTAACTTGGTGACTAAAAAAGTTCCAATCTTCTTCTACAGCAGGAATTTACTTAAATAACTCTTAAGACTGTGTTATTAACAGCTACAATAAGTAGATAACATGTTTAGAGTGTAATATTATGTTGTATTTTGTGTTATGTTTCAATAAATTTTAAAATATAAACGAGTGGGATAACAAAACCAAATGAACTTGTTATCCCACTCAAAATGAGTGGGATAACACGCTATTACGTTACGGGTGTAGATAAAATAATTAAAATTACTGTTTTGTACGTACACTCGAACAGAAAATCCTACCACATGAACACACTGAATAATAATAACTATGCAAACCTTTAAAAATTAACTAGACCTCACGGCTAACTTACTCATGATACGAGAAACCTTGCAAGACAATAAGCGTTGTGTTTCTTATATAATATTCAAAATTAAGCGGCAGTAATTTAAGGGCGGTATTTTACATAGCACCTAATTTTTTTTAATTCGTCTGGAAGCTTGCGCGGGTATGTTTACTTGGAAAATAGTTAAGTGCAACAGGGAGCCGAATAATTTGGCCTAGGCTTATTGTTTAATTCGTCCTTCTGTGGACATTATCGGAAAATTTGCATATTCTATGAATTCCACAGCCGTTAAAACAATTCAATATTTCTATTGCCACCATGAAAAAAACATGACAATGGACTCGAACGAGGAAAACGACGCGCATAAATTCGGCAGTATCAGTCGAACAAAGAGCAGTGAGTTTCACAATCTATCACCGACGTGTGTTAACAACTCGTGCTACATGCATTTACCAGTCCGGTAGTGACTAATTAAACGTAACATGTACTCGGCCCAGCAACCAACTATATAATGTATTCAGTGCCTTACATCAGACGCTTGATATTGCTGTGCATGTTTGTACCGTGAACTATCTCTCGTATTGACACAGACATAGTGCCGCTAACATTACATCCTGTGATGCATTACGCAATAACCATACGTACACGAAGCGTACACATACATACATAATACACGTACAGAAACTACAGCCACAGCCAGCTATCTCTCTCTCTCTCTCACGCAAACACACACACACACACACACACACACACACACACACACACAATTTCTACTTACATTTTGTTACGTATGCCAACACAAAATTGAACTGCGAATACAAACATATTGTTACGACGGTCTTGCTGATTGTCGTATGGTACGGTGGAAACAAAATACAGACACCAATGAAATCACTAACTACCCGCTGTAATGAGTCACAATAACAATTTGAAATGAACAAGATACTCTCAGTAATTCAAGTTACATTTGTCCACATCCAATAATAATGTCAACAATTAGAGTTCCACACTAATTATAACACAATAATCGCTTTTCACTAATCCTCAACAATGACTTGATCAATAAAGAAATCGCCTACAATAACTAACTGACAAAGCCAGCCGCTCTTGTTTACATAGGTCGCGCTGACGTTCCAGAATAACTTTCTATCTTATTGGAGCCGTGAGCATAATTTGCGTATTTACAAGTGCACAACCTGGAAGGTACTTGCACTCTACACCTGCTTGGGTAGCGGAGAAACCATCAGAACGACGCTCTCGACTCTTCAAGAGCGTTCCGTAGTCGTTACAATATATTGTACAGTCCTCAACATGGTCAGCAAGGAACAACGACCGAATCCCCCTCCCCTCTCACCGCATTTGCCAGTAACAACGTACTATAGCTCTAATTTTCTATCTTAACCTCCCTTTCCACGATCACCACAACCACAAAAGACAAACAAACACTTTATAGTTTTTATACAGAAATTATGTCACTACAGGAGCAAATTCTTCCTAGTATTTCAGTTTTCGTAATTTGAAAATCGATATGTGAAGTGCACTTCAAGAGACAGTTCTATAAGCCAATAATTTTTTCTTTTCGTATTTCTTCTCCCCCCCCCCGCAGAGGCCTCCTCGTCTATATGATCACCTATGTGGTCAGCATGGACGTAGAAGAGATACGACTCTTTGGACAGAATACAATCAGCTTACATGCGTATAACCTTCCACAAAATCTACTACTTAATCTGTGCTGAAAAACTGGTACTACTAAAAAACCGAAGCTGACTACAAAAAAAAAATTTATTTTGTATTTGAAAATAGTAAATATAATATTTTTATGTATTGTACATTAAGAAGGTTTGGATGTAGAACGTAAACTTTTATACATGCGGGATCTTAAAAGGCTAAAAAAAAAGAAGTCTATTCCGATATACGGGTAAAAACGTTTGCCATCTGTGACTGAGAATCACACAATCCTTGTTCTGACGAAGAACTTGTGCCAATAGCGGCAGTGTTTATTTCATATGTACAGTATTAAATATTAGTGCCAATGAGGACAGGCTCGAATGCATTCTTAAAATTAAGTTCGAGACTCTTTCCCTTGTTCCGAATACCGAAAGTCCTCGTAATTATTTTTGCTTTCTGTTAAAAAACTCGATTTTTATTGCTGTTACTATTCTGTTTTTGAACAGGAAACAGTTTGAAAAGAACAAACATTAAGACACTTTCGGTGACTAGGCCTATTACTAAACAGTAAATTCCTCTAATGAACTCGAGCGTATTATTAACTAGTCTCAGTTGTCCTTGATTGGAAAGCTTAAGGCATTAACATACAGAACTTTCCAAAATCGTAATTCGGTGAAAAAGATAAAACGTAAACTACGAACTGTATTAATATATTATTTTATTCAACACAAACACGAAACATGTTTCGTGTAGTTTTCAAAAACAACTGGAAACATTGTTATTTTAAATTACGTTAAATAAAAAGTTAGTTTCGATTATGACTACAGAGAGAAGATATCTCTGCACTTATACGTAACTTGTTCTAACTCGCAAATTTGTAACTGCATTTCGACGCATAATAGACTAATTAATTCAATTAAATGAATTTATGTCTTTAAAATACCAAAAAAATTTTAAAAATTATTATTTTAACTGTTAACTGGGTGTATATAATTACTGAAGGCACAATAAAAAGTTTGGCGCGCCGTGATATTTAAAATGATCTGAATAGGTCAATTTTAAAGCTACTGTTACAAATTGAAGTTCTTCTAATTTTACTTACAAAAATTAAACGATTTACACATGCCTTTAGAATATTTTATACTTCTGTAAATTAATGTTTAAAACTGTAACAGTTACCATAACGTAAATAATGAGGTTAATTTTATGATTTACAGTTTACACTGAACTAAAATTTCCTGCCACAATACAAAAAAATGATAAGAAACAGCTTACGCTATGACCGTAAGGATTTCATTCACCGCAAAATGATTTTAATGTTTACCTTCCAGTGAATAATATTTAAATCTTATCATACGTGACTCTGATACAAAACCGTAAAGCTAAAGATATTTTCTGATTAGATACAGTTGGCGTGTGTAATTCTTGCGGTCCACTGTACCACATAGCCTATCGCTTTCTTGGAATCGACAAATAGATTAAACTTTACGTGACAGTGGCGTTTTACACGGTGCTCGCGGCGGTAAAGAAATCTAAAAGTTGGCATACAAAGTACGCGCGCCAGTAAGTTCTGCTCACTTTAAGCCAGATGTGAAAAGAAAAAGAGGGCTGCTGTTTTATAATTTATGTTGTTTTAATTTTAATTTTCGTGGTTGCATATAAAATTATTGAAGCTCAGAAATTAGTATCATCAGTATATGGTTAGATTCAAAAATTAGCAATTTGGCCGTTGGAAGTGCTAAAATTGACTTATTCGAAGTTAAAACACACTTTTGATACAATACTTACAGAATATTATTAGTTTGAGTAATACAATACAAAACAGTTTCCTCATATATGAGAACTTCGCCATGCCGGGGTGTAAGGCCGTGGTCCAAAGTTGTTTGGTGCAAACGTTTCGGCCGCCATCTTCAGTGCAGAAGGCTGCAAAACACTGACAAAGGTTTCTCAGTCAGTGACCACTGAACTGTCGTTAAAGCTAGTGGCTGTGAGTAGGATACCCATATTTATAAACTTTTGGTGTCCGCACGCACTCGCCGACTATCGCATACTCTTTGAAGAGACGATGCATATAGATTCATGGAGTAGCAATCGATATAACACGTGTTGACAATACAGACATTCTTGTGGATATCTTGGGCCACTTACAGACGCTGCTGAATCGACTGGTGGAGGCTGGAGAAGATTCCGGGTTACAGTTAAATACGTCTAAAACTAACTACTTTATATGGCTATCAGTAAAAGATCAATTCCCGCATGTAGAAGAAGCCTTCATATTAATAGTATAGATCAGGAAAAGATTAATCGGCTCACATCTTGTCTCTTGGAACATAAATGGGACTGCTTCGAATCTCCGAAGAAATGCGATAATGAATCCAAAGAGCTAAAAGCGTGTCCCTAAGTACAAAAAGTGAATTCTCATGGCATATGTTGAGTCTTCTGACTTCGAATATAAAATGTCATATATTCTCGAATGTTAAATGGTATATACGTTATATAACGCATGCCAACTTTACGGCATATAGGGTAAGCGTACATGCTGACGCAAGCCTCGGCTAAAAGGATAAAGCCATACACAATGGGGATCTATTGCAGACTGTATTCCAGAGTAGCTGAATCGATCATGTTACGAATGGTGAAAGACTGAGACAAGTGAAAATAACTGTAGACGTCATTAAAACTATAAAATGCGAAAATTAACTTAATTTTGCCAAATAATGTCACATCATAAGTAAAACGTTTGCGACTCGTCAAAGGAAACAGAGGAAACCAGGGCCACAGAGCCACGTACATCCTGACTAGGCAACGAAGGCAGTGGTAGGCCTTCTGGAGAAACATCAGTGGAAGGAACCTTTTGGAGCAGCAGTATATACACTGTACCGCGAGGACGATAACCGCTGTCTGTTAGCCGGTATGAAAGTATACCTACTTTGTTTACGAATATTGCTTTCAATGAAAGAATTGAATTCTTTCGAAATAAGTCGCAGGCGTGTGCGAAACAAATAACAGACGCCGGATTGTTAACGCTTACTGTAGCGTATAACATTAACAAAATGGTTCATTCATCAGCAACACACAGTAACTTCAGCACTTACAAAGTTATTTAGTTATTAAAAAATGTTTCTTATTAATTTTTTTTAACTCTAGCCGCTGTTTAAACCAGCGTAAGATAATTATATTTAGCTGAAAGAAAATAATTTTCTAACTCAACGGATACGAAAAGCTACAGGCGGTTGGTCTTATTATTATTTTTTTAACGTTATGTTTGGTAAACGGGATCC
This sequence comes from Magicicada septendecula, assembly GCA_034769895.1. Taxonomy (NCBI): domain Eukaryota; kingdom Metazoa; phylum Arthropoda; class Insecta; order Hemiptera; family Cicadidae; genus Magicicada; species Magicicada septendecula. The sequence goes on along the minus strand of CM068369.1, from coordinate 408,570,085 downwards.
GTATCTGTTCGTGACGTCGAATCAGTTAAAAGTCTAACCTTCAAGCGCATACTGTTTGTTGTTAGCTGCCTATGACCGAAATCTGTCCGTCCACAGGTAAATACGCGCCCGTACGCCCCTTCGCAATGTATAAACAAAAATCAGACTGCTGACAAAACATAAAATAGTTTAAACCAACTAAATTCCATAAAATCAACGTGGCAGTGGTTTGGTATCTAAAAGAAAAGTTTTCTAAAGTTTTTTACTTCATTCTAATTTGGATGACATCTCTCCATCTGGTATTATTCACGTCATGCTTCAACCGAGACACTCCAGTACTTTTAATTCTGTGTTGTGCCTACCAAATGACTTACTAAAGATTTTTAAATACATTAACTAGCGAGGCTCTTACGACCGATGGCCTCTCCCAGTATCAGAAATACCTCTTTTTGCAAGAGACAACGGCCTTTTTTGGGAACGGACCAGCGAGTAGAGGAGCACGGCATTCTTTTTCCATTCGGGCATCAACACGGTGGAGACGCTAGACAGTACAATATAGGACGCTGAAGGTAAGGCGACCCATATATTACGTTTATCGTGCGTGACATACAGCAACGCTTATGTCAATGAAGCCTATTTCTGACAGCTACAGGCGGCAATCGCGTTTTGATGTATACTATACCGCGAAGAACACATACAGCTCGGCCTTCAATAGACTTTTCGATGGCGAAGCGTGTAGTGTAATTTATGTAACTATTCTGCGGATTCAAGATTGTGTCCTACTTTCGGCATTTGGCAGGGATAAATAGTTTTGTTGCTAGTTTTAGATTACTGGTGAGTTAATTTCACGTAGTATCTTAATGCGAAGAGAGAGTTCTCGCGCGGGAGGAAAGCTTCATACGTTCTACGCATGCGCCAGTCGTTATTCCGAAATCGAAAACATTCACTGCATAGTTCATACAGAATAAGAACTGTTTTTTTTTTTTTTTAACTAATTTTATGTTTCTCCCTTTAGAAGAAACACGCACATTTCACAGTTTCGATGTAGCAACCCCCTATACGGCAGTGTTCTACGAACTGATGTTTGCAGGTTTGGAAGTAGTTACCTGACGTCGCGCAGTTTTACCCCATCTTCTGTGACAACTCTCTTCGCGGCAATATAATATTCATTTGAGATGCTGCGATGTGGAAATATAGAATCCACGTCAATATAGGCTTCTCAACGCCGCAAAGAATGGTTCCCTCTAACTAATCCATAGAAAACAACTGCTAATGATTCCAGAGTTAACTAAAAAAAAAAAATGCGTTTACCTGTAGGTTTGGTGGGCAGTGGTCTAGCAGTTCCAGCATGTGCTTTATGTTCTGGGCGTCCTGTATGACGAAGTTCAACTCCATGTCGAACTCCCCGCCCACCAGCTGCAAACAAACATGATTGGTTAACACAATATGTTCATAAACAGTATTACAAAAATATTATTCATAATACTCTGAATTTACTTCATGTAGTCTTTCATAAAAAATATTAGAAACTACGAAACATGCCAAGAAACATCCTAAATTGCAGAACCGAGATGCTCAGATAACTACAGCACATTTTGAAGTGACACCTTTTATAATAGGCTATTTAGTGGCAATCTGTATCGCAAGCACATTACAAATAATATCATTTGTACTCGTATAAAAACAAACATTGTAATAAAAATACTACTGCGTTTATGTATGTGCCTAAACACTTGACCAGCGATTGAAATTGGACGGAGATAATTATGAAGGTATCGTCACGCTAATAATCGCAAGATGGCTATAACCTTAAGCCTTGAATCGATTAAATTATATTGCAACGTACCTAACAACGGTAATTAGGCCTACTACACACGAGTTTCTGTCGCCGCTTTGAAGAAACATGACAATTCTGGGGGACTTCGCATGACAAAATAACTTCGCTTGTCTTCTGTGAGGATTTATTTTAATTTTTCAATTACGCTGGCGCGTTCATCTTTTTTTTTCTACTATTCTGAACATTTGTTCAGCGCTCTCTATTCCGGCCGGTCCAACCGCCGATGTTTTTTAACTACAAAGCCTGTCCCCTTCCAATTCCTATACAGCCTTCTATTTAACCCTTCGTAATCAGTTGGAGTATTCTATACCGATCAACTCTCAGAATATGCCTAAGAAATGCTGATTTCCGACATTCGTCAGTTTTCAATACCTCTCGAACTGCGTTTGCCCTACTTAAGACCGTCTCGTTGGTTTGGATAAGCAGTGCAGGATATTTTGAGCAATTCTTCTATGGAACCATCTCGAACACGTCCCAGCGATTGATTGTTGCAGCTTTTAGCGTACTAACGTAGGCTCCATACGATAGGATAGACCACACTTAGCATCTAATCGTTCTTTGACGGAGTTTTAAGCTGATGTTATCATTACACTAAAATGTTCCCGTTTTCTGAAATGCTAATTCAAAAGGATCGTGTAACATTCAATAACTAAACGTTAAATGTCGTGTTCGCGTAGAAAGGAGCTATGTTTTCTCTGAAAAACTACACTTCTCACTTGCACTTCATCGCTTCTATCAAGATCACGTTTGTAGATTCACGGCGATTTCTACAACTGTGACGTCTACACCTACACCTGCGACAATTCTCAAAGTCTCATATTGTCTTCCCTTTGTGCCTTATCTGTAACCTTCTCTTGGCAAAAAAAAAAAACAAATAACAATAATTCACTCGTACTGAGACGAATTAAACTGCCACATGTAGTGTAACATCTAAACTATTTACGTTCGATTGCGAATACGAAAGCGAGCGCACATTAAACTATTACTGAAATTTACAACGACGGACGAAATCGTTCGTTTTTAATTACTTGGATAACCTTTCACAGCAGTCACTTTTGCACTATCGTTACCTGTCGTTACACTGCATCAAGCGAACAATTACTTGACAGAATAACTGCATTTTCGCGTTCGTTTAAATAAAACTAAACGGGTTCAGCAGTACGAAACGGTTTTCCCCTCTTCCCCATGCCTACGTAACATTGTTGTTCCTCACTTGTTACAGCGCATAGACTGTTAATGTCCCCCCCCCCTCACGCCCTCGATACAGCTACCAAGACTAATTAGCCGCAATTTTTAGTTAACAAGATACCACACTGTTCACGCACTTCTATAGCGTATTACAAGTTTAAACAGCGGCAAACGGAAACGTGTGGATTCACAACTTGGAATTTGTGGATTGTTCTGTTCTGTAATTGGCACACGCTTGTATTTCATACCGTCAGGAACAGATTGTCTTTAAACTATAGTAGAGTTACTGAACACAACACTGCTGTTACTGGACAGACGAAAATGGTTGAGGCGAATTCTTGAATACTTTGATACTTGCCGACGACAAAATTTGAATCCAAGATATTAAAGGCAGACTCAAATTGGTTATCCACAAGCAATATCAATGACTGTGTACTGAATATGTACACAAATGTGCGTACATGTATTGTGGTGTGTAGGTTATAACTTAATAACCTCAATATACGGTGTTAATAGGAAAATATCCATTACGGTCAAGAAGTGTCGTTGTCAACCAAAGAGTGGAACAAGGTGAACGCTTTAAATATATGAAGGTAGAAGTTTGACATAGACCTTTGCAGATCTACACCTCCACCCCCCCCCCCACTTAAAACGGTTACATGAATAATCCACGGCACCAATGACTCCTAATAACATGTCAGTGTGTGTGTGGGAGGGGGGTAGGGTGTTTCATTTTTCCAAAGATGTGATTTTCATATCACTTTGCTTACGCCCCGAGTCTCAGTGATGTAAAAGATATATATGCCAAATTTCAAGAAGATTGGATAATATTTAGAGGTTGCACACTTTGATCAGTTTTGTAAAAGTAGGCAAAAATACGATTTTTCAATGTTAATTACTTTTATTGGAAAAACTAGAAATCACAAACTTAAAATAATATTAAAACTAAACACTAAGATTAATAGATAGTATCATAGGCAAAACATGTGTTATATTAATCAACTTTGAACGATGCAATCCCTTCTTTTGTTCGCTTGGTGATGACTTTTCTGTGATGCTCGACTACCCTCAACAAGAATTGTTTTTGTTGTTCGTCCCTGACCGATTCGTTAAACTTTTATAATCTAATACAGGACTGATCCACGGGGCATGTACCAGAATTGAAAGGGAATTCGGACGAACATTGTTGTGGTTGGCTTGCCGTCATCACACCCATGAACTAATATTGAAAGGAGTGTTTGAGGAGTGTTGTGGCATACCATCAAGTGGTCCTGACATCCAGATTTTTCTGAAGTTCCAAAGTCTGTGGGCTTCACTTGATAAGAAGTCACATACGACAATGCTGGATGAAGAAAGTCCCGTTCAAGGTTTCTAGAAGAACAACGAGTGAAATTGGTTAACTACATCCAAAATGTCCTAAAAGGCGGAAGTCATCCAAGAGAAGACTACAAAGAGTTATTACAACTCTCACTCCTGTACCTAGGAGGTTGGTCTAAAAACGACTTCAATTTCAGGATCCCAGGGGCTCTGCATCAAGCAAGGTGGATGGCAAAGGCAATATATGCACTTAAAATTGTCCTCTTCACTAAACAGTTGAATATTCCTCAACGAGAATTGAAAGGAATTAAACGGGTTGCACATTTTGTCAGCCTCATATATGTTCGCTTTTGGCACGAGGCAATTGTAAGTCGATGGGCTCCAAAGAATGATTTGGATATGCTACAGCTTCTAAGCACTTACCCAGATGCAGACGTCAAAAAAAGTGCTCTCACAGTTGCTAAGAGACACCTTTGGTATCTGTCAGAAACAAACGTAGGATTGGCTTTTTTGGACGAACGTATTACTCAGGCTGTTAAGGAAAATATGACTAAAAATTTAGAAACCAAACCTGCAAAGAAAAAGGAAATGAAACGATTAGAGGGTAAAAACCTTATTTTTGAAGGAAAAGACCTGAGCCATTTCGTTACTAATAAAACAAAGACGTTCTTTGAATTGTTTGGGATCCACGACGTGACAGAATACTGCAGTGATTCTCTAAGAAGCCATGTGAACGCTCTTAAGGTGGTCAATGATACCGCAGAAAGAGGAATTGCTCTGATAAAAAAGTTTAACGAATCGGTCAGGGACGAACAACAAAAACAATTCTTGTTGAGGGTAGTCGAGCATCACAGAAAAGTCGTCACCAAGCGAACAAAAGAAGGGATTGCATCGTTCAAAGTTGATTAATATAACACATGTTTTGCCTACGATACTACCTATTAATCTTAGTGTCTAGTTTTAATATTATTTTAAGTTTGTGATTTCTAGTTTTTCCAATAAAAGTAATTAACATTGAAAAATCGTATTTTTGGCCTACTTTTACAAAACTGATCAAAGTGTGCAACCTCTAAATATTATCCAATCTTCTTGAAATTTGGCATATATATCTTTTACATCACCGAGACTCGAGGCGTCAGCAAAGTCTGCAAAAATTTTACATTTTATTTTTTGCCTTACAAAATGAAACACCCTAGAGGGAGGCGTATCCTATTCCGAAATTCAACTCAACTAACTTATATGAGGTTAACAGTATGGAAGCAGTCTTGACTGATGCCTACTTTTATCTTGTTTTAATCTTAAACACTCGCCACAGTAACTGTGTACATTAATGATCATTATAATCGTGGAATAAATTTAGGAAACTTGTCTCTCTATCTCTCTCTTCCCCTCTCCCTCTCAATCCCTCTGTTTCCGTCTCTTTTGAGTATTGGAGCACTTTTATTAACTGCATTTTATAAAGCGTTTCAATATAAAAGAATGTTGATTTAGCGAATTAGTAGCTGCAAGGAAGCAGACTCCATTCATGATTCATCAAAATCTGCTCGTCTGAAAGCTACTGAGAACATACTCATATGTATAGGACGTCAAATCGTCAAATGTATAGGAGGAAAAATAATAAATAATTTTGTGTCCCTGTACGTAATGCGTACACCTTCCACGCCAATTGTCGTAGCAATGCTATCTAGAAAGAAAAGCATTTAGTCACGGCTTAACTATATAACTTATGTTATATACCTTAGCATAAAAACGTATTATTATGAACTATGGCAAACCACTTGGTTAATGAAGGCCACTCTACGTCACTGGGTGAACTTTGTACTGTAATACACTTTTAAATATAGGCCTTATATCACTACTATTTTGTTACTACTTTGCATACTACTTGGCCTACGAGCATGTATAAAGTAAGAGTTTATCAAATTAAATTATTCAATGACAAAATTAATATTTATCACATATCAAATTTTAACAATAAGATATCACACTTACTTTCGTGTACCGACTCTTTAGAATTATCCCAGGGCGCCAGTAATAAATAAACACAATTTAGTTGTTATTAATTAAGTTTTTTTAATAACGGTTGCATTCAAATATTACAAATTTATAATTCAGTACTTCAATCATTTACTATAAAATTTATTAGTGTTTATTTCTTAGCAATGGATTCTTAGACTGATTGAGTCACCAAAACAGGATTGACATATAATTGATATTAATAAGCAATATGAAAATGACTGTTCATTGTTGTTATTTACGTGTTTGTTGAATTACTCTGCGATGCTATGTCCTCCACGATGCGGGTTCCAGGCTGGTGACCCGAAGTTATCCGTTGAATAATTATCCTTGTCAGGTCGCACTAATTACACTGGTTTCACAAGTATTACACAATTCACTCAACTTGCTTAGTGATAATTACACAGGTGCTGTATACTAATACACTTGTAGAAAACACAGTATTTCATTAACAAAGCTAAGTGCGTCTAACACCGGATTGATAACTGCTATTGATCGACCGTCCTGTCAATGACGTTTCACACATTTAAATCGCTAGGTAACTCGACTTTTAAACGGTTGATGTTGTATTAATTAAAACTTAGATATGTTACTCGGTTTTAAGTTGATCTTCTTTAGTTGCGCTAGAGTTCTTCTTATGAACATTTATTAAGTGTTTACGATGCTAACTTCCGCACAGATTACTATCGCGTTGCCGTAACTGATTTACGTGGCGATTGAAATATACTTATTAAAATTACTGACAAATTTTTGATTACAACTAATACGAGTCTTAGTGTTGTGATTTTCCCGTAGACTAAAATAAATATTACGAGTCTAATATCTGTAATCTCTCCGTTGACTGCCTTAACTTCTAACTCTACGTATTTTTTATACTTCGCTACAAACTACCCTCACTCAATATTGACAAACTACACGCCTATTGGTCTGACGTACCGCTAAATTCAAAACTACCCAATCTGTTTAACGAAACAACCCGCGTAAAAAATGACGCTATCCGTTATTCGTCCACAAAATGCGCGTGAACACGTGGTAGGAAAACTTCGCGTCACTCTCCATCTCACTCTATACGCTCTCTTTAAAATATAGCTCCTTTTGTTAGATGCACTTAACTTTTACAATCTTGGTAAATGTTTCGTATACCCTAGCAAACAATACAGTTTTATGACGGTCCGTCCCGTCAGTGACTATTTGTAATTTTTTAGCCGACTTACAGGCGTCAACGCAAGGTCGTCTATTGAATTTCTGACGCTCCTTACTACATATTTTAATGTTTTCTTACTTTTAAAGAAAAAACCACCGCTTTCTATAAATTTATATTTCTCCCTGGGTACCGGTATCATATGACTTTGTCCTCGTAAAATTGTTGAGAATGCAATTTTCCGTGATAGTACTGTAGAATTTAAAACTGAATTGTTTAATCGCTGAAGATTGACTATGTTAAACAGATTAAAATTAGTTGTCTCGTTATCAAGAATGTACGAAAATTAGTTTACAATATCATCATATTACCCTAACATGATGAACATTGATCATTATTAACGAACAGTTTCTACGTTCATAATTCTTTTATACTAGGGTTACCCCACTCAAAAAAAAGGCACTGCACAACAAACGAAAAAAATGTTATTAATTGCCGGACTATCAGGTCGTGGTCCGATGTCATTTGACGCAAACGTTTCAGCCACTCCATCGGCGGCCATCTTCAGTGCTTGAGGACTGAACACTGACACAGGTCTAACAGCCAGTGAACCACAGTATCGAAGTTAAGTCACAGTTTTTTTGAGTCTTAGCCAGAGTACCCTGTGTCAGTTTTCAGTCCTCAAGCACTGAAGATGGCCACCGATGGAGTGGCTAAATCGTTTGCGTCAAATGACATCGGACCATTGCCTGATAGCCCGGAAAACAATAATATTAATAACTATGATGCCGGGCGTGAAAGCCTTAGACTACAGTAAATGTTGTTAGTGTGTATTTATGCAAATCCGCGACTCTATTTTAAAACATTACCAGTTCACAAACACGTATGTATACAAAAAATTAAGACACATAAGATTGGTATTGTTTTTCGTACTCATTCTTAAATAAAACCTTCTGTACGAAAAAACAAAAGCATATGAAAAAGCGGTAAATTATGTGTAAAAACGTATCGAAGGAAACAAATGCCCGGATCCGTTATAAGTACCGAAATTAAAAAACTTAAATTTTCCTTCAGTACGGATAATTAATGATGGAAACTACCACAGCTGACGTTAACGACCACTGGAAACCGAACAGTAGACTATACTTCTCTCGGTTGTAATAAAACTATCATGTTGACCTGAATCTGCAACACGGTGTCTTTATAAGATGTAATACACAAAGAAAAACATACACTACGTAAAGTGCAATGGGAATGCAGGCGATAAACTGCAAATGGATTAACTGGCTTTTTTATGTTACACGTGCTTCCCGCACAATACCAGACTCAACAAAGCCGCGTACTTTCCTAGTATATTAACTTCGTTTTACGACTATGATATCATTTTTATGAACTTCATACGTTCACACCGTTGTATTCTCCATTTAACCCTGCGTCACAGTACGCTACTTCACTAACCGCTAATGCAATTTCTGTCCATTTCTATGTTACAGTGTTTTTCGGTAGCCGCTGCTTAGTAGTGGTTAGTACAGCAAAGTACGTGGTCGAGTAGGTTGGTTCGAGGTTAAAACTACTGTGCAAAATGTCATCTGTGGGTGTGCGACGTGAGGCTTTGAGACGCCTGTTGCTGACTGGTGTTGAGAGAGCTTTGTGACGAGTTGCTGAGTAACATACGGAACAAAAACAATCGCATGTGGGTTCGAGAATGGATGGGATAAACTAGGTGCATCTGGAACAGTAATAAGGGAGCTAAAAGAAAGCTAGCACCTGAGGACCCCCAAGCGTACCAGAACACCATGCGGTTAGCCGTACCAAAGTTTCAGGAGTTGCTAGATTTCGTGTCACCGTGAATTAAAAAACAAGACAGAACAGTTTAGGTAAGCAATTTCACGTCGAATGAAACTTGAAATTACGTTGAGATACCTTGCAAGTGGCGAATGTAATTATTTCAACACCCTACCACTTTTATAAATCACTCATTGTAAATGTCGAAGCAGAACACTCAAAAGCCATAATACGATAACAAAAAAAAAAAAAAAAAAAAACAGACGTAGAGAAAAGCACGTAGTGACAAGGAAAGCGCTACTCCACTGTCACATTGGGCGACCAGAGCGCTGCTAGGTAGCGGTTAGTGAGTCACGTAGCTACTTAAATACTTAGTAGCGCCAAAAGTTGAACACGTCCAATTTCTGTTGCTACTGATTTTTTACACTCTAGCGAGTGCTAGTAGCTGTTACTGTCTATGTCACTATATTTTTTATAGTGAAGTAGCACAGTGTGACACAGGATTTAAGGCAGTGGCGTGAGTAGTCACGTATACCAACATCTGAGCAGCAGTCTAAACACCTGACGTGTATACTATATCCGTTCTTAGTTTAATCCTGATGTAGACAAACAGGCGTGTCACTGAAACGCTATTTTCTGCTTGAATTAGAGGTGTGTCACTCTGACAGGAGTACAGACCGGGTCCATATAATATGGATACTGTATAAACAGTCTTAAATTGTAATAATTTATCCTTACCAAACTAAAAGTTGTGTGACTGTGTCAGGCCCACAGTGAAATATTTTATAAGACAAGTTAATGGTTTTTTTATTAACCTCTTAAAAATCGGAACAGAACAAGAGAGTAAAGATTATTTAAAGTGAAAATACAAGTTGCAATAATTACCACTGTACTATATATTATTATCAGTTGCTGTCGGGGAGTAATTCAATCCCTTCCATATCTGTGTCGGAACTTGTATCATCACTTGAGTCAGCAGCGTTATTATTGATAAGACTGTGCACAACGACGTCGGTAATGTGAGGCAGCTCACAGAGCTAATCTTCTTCCTTATGTTATATGCTCCATACAATGATGCCACTTGTCCGCCGTCGTCATTTACCTCCTTGTCTATCAACTGTTTTATATCAGGCAGCTTATATATATTTTGTTGTGACGGGCAACATATCCTTTCAACTGGCTCAATTTTAATTCATAAGGATTCAGGATACAGTGATAACGAGGAAGTCTTAAAAAGACGTGCCCATATTTAAGTGGTAAGATAACTCTCACATGACTACTAGTACATGCGCGTCGTATATTACTGTGTGAATAGTGTCAACGCCTCTGACCAAAAGCGTTTCAGATTTGCCACGTGTGTTTGTTTATATCAGGATTAAATGAAGAAAGGAAATAGTACATTAATGTAGTGTTGTTATGTCTACGCGTATCGTGTAATTCATTTTTTGACTATGCATAGTCCGCCTTGCGTAAATAAACGCGCGTGTCTTAGGTGTCACCTTATTGGTTGATACGTTTGTTAACAGTTTTCTTAGTAATGTGACACTCTTGGTGCTAAGCTGCGCAGACCCAGCGAATGAATTAGGTTCAAGCCGGTATCGTATAGCCGATTGGATTTAAACCTTTTTTATTTATAGCCGATGCGGTTCAGCTGGTCATTCCATACGAACCCGTGATTGATTATGTTTGTGTACGCTCTGTAAATTTCAAACAGCTAAAAAACTCTTCCGAATAATTAAAGAAAATGTGCATTTAGAAAACAATCGTAGTATTATAAACAGCACTGATAAAGTTCATTAATAAAGTTAAGTCCGCCCACCTACAACCCAACTACAAATTAGTATCCTTTGATATAGTAAATCTATATACCAATATTCCAATAAAAGAAACATTACAAGTCTTAGGTGACAACATGTCTGAAAATAGTAATATGGATGCTCAGACGATGAATAAGTTAATTAATTTGTTTGGGATTGTTTTTTAAAAAAAAACTATTTTACTTTCAATAACCAATTTTCATTTAAGATGATGGTCTATCCATAACTACACAGAGCGTTACAATTGTTGGTGTATTGCGAAGACTAAGGAGGATAATAGTAAAAATGAAGAGAGAGAGAGAGGGCGGAAAACAAAAAACTACGGCGAAATGCGAAAGGAATAACCTGACTAGACTTCAGTTCAATTAAAATGCATAGCATCTATTCTATGCAACAGAACACCGATACAAAGTTCAAAGGGCACGATCGTTTAAAGTAACGTAGGCCTACTTTGTTATTTGTATTACGCTTTAATATAAGTAAATTGATAAAATGACTAATAAAATAATTTCATGTTGACGTCAATTCCCGCCCACTGTCAAATGAAAGAGACCGCCTCTTAAAACGTTGATGGTTCTTGTCATTAGAAATTCTGTTTTACAAGTATCTACTTAGGGGTTGTTTACTCTC